>VUYV01000050.1:414552-572824 GCA_008711295.1 Anarhynchus alexandrinus | reverse complement strand
CTTCTTTTGATGCAGCCCAGGATGCGGTTGGCCTTCTGGGCTGCGATCGCACATTGCTGGCTCATGTTGAGCTTCTCGTCGATCAGCACACCCAGGTCCTTCTCCTCAGTGCTGCTAGCAAAGATATCTTTGTAGCAAAGATATTTATAGATGACATCACGACCACCTACTACACCAACAAGAAGAAACAATCCCTTTCCCAGGCTTCATCTGGCAAGAAAACTTTGGCAGTCATACATGTAAATCCAAATCTAGAAGGAGAACACAAAGGCAAAATCGCTCAACAGGAGACAAGATCAACAAAAATTATATTTTAAACTTCTGCTGACTGAAAGGACTTTTTTTTTTTTCCCCACGGATTTACCTGCTCACAGACCTTTTTGCAGCAATCACAGGCCATGGTGCAGAAACAGGTTTTCAGTCTGGGATGATTTTCTAATGCATTAAAGACATTCCTAAGTGCCCTCATTTCCATTCTTCTGATATGCAATTAAATTGGAAATCAGAGGAGATGTAGCTAACATGTCAATAGCCATAGAGCATTTATTTCTGACAGTGCTGTTCAGAGGCCGCTGTGCTCAATCCCATAACTCCTTTTTTGAGGGTTCCAGTCTGGAGAAAACATGAATGATACTCAGCTGGTTGAAGTGCCTCATTTTTTCTTTCAGAAGGATTGTGCTACCCTTTTGCAAAATAGGAAGGGTTTGAACCCAAAATGCTATCAACAGGCACTTGTTTTTTAACTGTTTTTTTAACTCTTCACCTCATAAAGGGCCTTTCTGTTCTAGGGTCTAGGTATTTTTTTTAAATTTACACCTTAACTGTGATTTCCGTATAAAGACATAGGAGGAGAATGAATCTGTTATGTAGAGAACGTATCAATTATGTAGAGAACAGATCAGTCTTTCTTCACCTTACAGTCTCATTCAGGATTCATAGAAGACATAGAAATGCATTTTTCTTCTCTAAACACGTTACTGTGATATCAGCCCTGGCTGAATGGATTTCTAATAGGTTGTCTTTTTGAGTTTCTCATTGAAACCTCTCTTGGCACTTCTAAACTAAAATGACCTTTCTGCTAGAATTATGAATCTGCTGTATCGATTGGTATTCTGTTAAAGTATACTTATATATAGAAAAGCACAGTAGTAGTTTCTATACTGTAGATCTTTCAATGTGTAAGTAGCATGCCATTCTGAAAGTATAGCATTTATTTGTAATATGTAGGAAGGAACCACAGATTCCCAGGTAGAAAATGTGGTGAACATTTTTTGTATGTTATTTAGGTAACCTGTAATTTCAGCTGGTACCTTCCTACTGAATGGCTCTATGAAAAGGCCTTTTTTTCAGGATGTGACTGAGCTCAGGGGATTGCAGCATTTGGAGAAGATCTAGGCAGTACCACCTGATATTTCTCACCAGTTTTCCATAGACATACTTGTTGAAATGCTGTGCTGATGTTTAGTAGGGAGATGGTCTGCCAGTACATAGTTACCTATGAGCACTTTGCTTGCTCTTCTTCTGGAAGCATATTATATGCTAGCTTCCCACACAGGGAATGCATAAAAAACCCTGAAGAAGAACTAGTATTTTTAAGAGTTTTCCCTACGTACACCTGTTGATTTTCCCCTAAGCTTCAGAGTTCAAGATAACGTCAGAGCTTTGTAGTCAAGGAGAACTGAGGAAGTTTGAAGTGTCTTCTTTTGAATGAAAGAAGAGATCACTTGCATGCGTGATCTGTCATGCACCTGTGAAGTGAAGGGTTTTTTAAGGCCGTTCCAAACAAATTGCACTGTTTGAGATCAAAAATGTCACATACTTTCAAGTATGAAGATGCTAGTTTATATTTAAGAACAACAGTTATCGGTAGGTGTTATCTACTCTTGCAATGTCAGCATTATTGTAAGAAGTTTTAAAGAGGACAAATGGAGCAGCTTCCTCCCTTCTACATCCTTGTTTATAAGAGAAATGTACAGTTTGCATATCATAGAATCATAGAATGGTTTAGGTTGGAAGCGACCTTGAAGATCATCTAGTTCCAACCCCCCTGCCATGGGCAGGGACACCTCCCACTAGACCAGGTTGCCCAAGGCCACATCCAGCCTGGCCTTAAACACCTCCAGGTATGGGGCAGACACAACTTTTCAGGGCAACCTGTTCCAGTGCCTTACTACCCTTAAAGTGAAAAATTTCTTCCTAATATCTAATCTAAATCTCCCCTCTTCCAGTTTGAAGCCATTCCCCCTCGTCCTATCACTACATGCCCTTGTAAAAAGTCCCTCCCCACTTTCCTGTAGGCCCCCTGTAGGTACTAGAAGGGGCCCTAAAACCTAACTTTCAGTGGTCTTGAAAATCTGAGACTCTGAGATTGCTACGTCTACCATTTGGCAGCTCATACTCAGATTTCCAGTAATTTTATTCCAGGAAAACAATTGTGTCCTGTTAGGACACTGTGCATCAGTTCCCTTTTCCAGGCAGATACTCTTTCTCTGTGTGCATAATGCACTGTGTTTCCATCTGAAACCGTGTGAAATAAAACTGGAATAGTAAAGTGAAGGTGTATACTTTAGTACAACAAAACCAAAAATCGTAACATTTATATATTTTAGGACAGTTGAAGAATAGATTTCATTGTACCCTTATTATGTAGTTTGTTTTTGCTGGGAAATGTCCCTCAGTCTTTATCTTCCTATGTACTTGTTCAATGCATTTTTGGTATTACCTATTAAATATCCTTGAAAATTAACATCCCCTGTTCCCCTCTGTCGTGTACTTTTGCAGCTGTCCTTACAGCACTTCTGTTCCTCCTACTCACTGGCAAAGCTTCTTCCCACAGGTTTACCTCTTTACCTTTCCTCTTCATTTCACAATCTTAAAGAAGAAACAAGAAGCTATTTGTTTCTTGGTTTGGGTTATCTTAGACATTTTTCACACATGAATTAACAATAACCTTGAGTGAGTTTTTTCCCTGATGCTTCTGGAAGAGACATTGAGACACTGTGGGCAGACCACAAGCATTTGCAGCCCATACAGGAGATGTTTACTGTCAACAGAATGCTCATTTATCTCTCTGGATTTGACTTAAACAGTCATCAACAGAACCAAAACATGAAACAAGTGAACAATCCTAATGCAAAGTGCATTTTCTTGGCAACACATTTTGGTTTTATATTTCTGGATGGGGTAATCACAAACATCATACAGTATGTGTTCTAGGAGAAGCTGTACATGAGCTATGAAGGACAAAAATATATAAAAATAAAAGAAAAAATATCAGCGGTTTTATATATTATAAATCTATCAAGGAAAAAATATCCCTAACTATTTTTATATGTTCCCCAGCCTCAATTTTCCATACTATAGTTTTCCTTTATCTATTTCCCCCAATTTTGGAAGTCACAAAGTAAGTCTTGAAAAACTAATGATAAAAAAAATACATTCAGAGCAATCCTACCTCTCTGTAAAGGACAGGCTCTTTGTTTTTCTTGCCTAACATTTTATTACTAGGGATTCGTGCATGACTTTACAGTCTTTGTTCTTCAGAGTACATCTGCTCCTGCTGTTTGTTCACCACCTGAAATCATAATCATTTGTTTGTGACATCACAATTAGTTACTGTGAAGATGATTAGATTGTCACCAACAGATGATTATGATTTCAGATGGTAAATGAGCAGCAGGAGCAGATGATCTCCTAAGGAACAAAGATACTTGATCTCATGTATTTGTTCTCAGTTAAAAAAAAAAAAAGCAATGAGAAAAAAGAAAAAAGCAAATAGATATTCAGAAGAGTTTCTTAAATCTGTGACAAGGAAATTTGAGCATTTTTCCATAAATAACATGTATTTTAGTATTTTAAAAAAAATCTGCTTACATAATAGGAGATTAAGAATATAAGAAAGATAAAAAATATGAAAATATATGGTGTTATTGTAAGCCCTAACTGTATGGTTATATTCAAATTCTTAATTAGATGTTTCTTTGCCATTTTTTTTTTGAGAAAATAAATGCAAAATAAGTCATATATTTATGAAATTTTGCATGTTTGCTTTGGAGTAAACAAAATTTATGTGAACTGTATCATTCTGGCCCTCACTAGTTTTATAAAGTCTTTTTTTTGTAGTCCTCTACATGTTTATTTTTCAAGTGGGGATGTTGGTGAAGACTTCCAGTGGATAATTTAATACCCCTGTATTTCCATGAACAGTAACTGAAGCCTACAGTTTGGAAATAAAGTTTTTGTTTTGTATTTCAGACATTTTTAATTGGAATTTATATGTGTTATATTTTGCTGAAACACTTAATTCTTTTTGGGTGTATGTCAACGATGATTTGCAGTGGATTGTATGCATTTTTACTTGCTAAGTACTACTGTTTCATTGGACTTCATTTTTGAATTGCTTCCAAACTTCCTAAACTTTGTCAACTATAATACGCTCTTGGTAGGAGTTAGACTGATACATCACTAAGCATTTGTTGAATTATTTGTCATTCTGAATAGAAACCACAGTAAGAGGAGTTGAGAACACCACTTATTTGATGAAGCACAGGCCACAGACCAGTAGTCTTCCATCTCTTTGGTTTGGGGTTTTTTGTTTTGTTTTGTGGGGGTTTTTAGCAAACATACTGTCAGATGAACATTGTACCATCACTGTGTGTTTCAGGGAGTAGTTCCATCAGCTGAGCCACTTGTCTACGCTCTGTATGTCTCATGACCTTGGCTAGAGTCTCTTATAGCAGTTGGTTATGTTTAAATAACACCTTGCCTCTGTAGCTGCTCAGTTGATGTGCATTAAAAAAAAAAAAAGATTTATCCCATCTTCTAGCAAGAGTCTGAGATAACTAAATTTTCTTTCTAACTGAAGACATAGGAAAATTAAATTTAGAAGCAGAGGAGGTTTGTCCAGTTTTGTTTCTTTCCTGAGTTACTGAAGCTAGGAATTCTGTGCTGTATTTGGCATTATTAATAATTAATGTGACATTTTTCAGTTTCATCTAGCAATGAGAATGAGACAATAATTCATCCAGAATAATACCAATTAAATACGACTTGCATATATTTTTTGAAATAGTTGAAAAAACTTCTAAAACACCTAATATTAAAAAACAGCTAATATTAACAAAACAGGGAAGGAAGTATCATTATTTTTTCCTCACTGTTTTGAGAACTGGTGGCAAATCCAAATTAGCATTTTTGTGTGTAAGTGGGATTTGGGCACAACTCAGGTGCGTAAGACCACAACTGCAATTTGTCCTCCGCTTTTCCCCACGTTTCCCTTTTTGAGATTCTCGGTTAGGTGCTTGAAGTTCTGCAAGTTTTACGTCTTCAGATGCGATGCTTTCTTTGCTGAGTTTAGGAGTACGATGTTTATTTCTAACACACTTAGTGTTTTAAACACGCATCCAGAAAGTTGGGAGACTCAGTTTCATTTTCCTATCTTAACCAGAAGGAGAGTACTCATGGGGTGCAGAGTAATCTGGATAATGGCAGCCACTTTTGGAGGTGTGTTTCTAGTATCATGATTTGCAGGCAGAAAGTAAAAAATCAGATGGTGTCAAAACACAAGAAATCCACAGAGAAGGAG
Organism: Anarhynchus alexandrinus; assembly: GCA_008711295.1. Taxonomy (NCBI): domain Eukaryota; kingdom Metazoa; phylum Chordata; class Aves; order Charadriiformes; family Charadriidae; genus Anarhynchus; species Anarhynchus alexandrinus. The sequence continues at coordinate 567,240 of VUYV01000050.1, read as the reverse complement.
TGATCTAACGGCATCGTGACTTTGTAGTCTGTCTGTCGAGTAAAGCACTTGCGAGTGAAGATGCAGATATGTACTGTGGTGTTCCCTGGTTGGTTTACATGTATTATATTCTGCATATTTTAGAGACAGGTTTAAAAAAAAAAAGTATTGCAAGCCACCTGCTGCCTGGTTCTTGAGTAGTATGGATTGTGCATATGTAAGAAACATACTCTTGGGCTCTGAGGGTTGCGATGCCCTCAGGCTGAGAAGGAACCCAAATCTTAGCTTTCTAGGAGACTGCTTAACCATTAAGCTCTTGATGTATAAAATATATTAAGAGGAAACAGCCACCATGACAGTAGATAGCCAGCTCTGTGGGTAGAGGTAATTTCAGAGAAATTCTTCTTTTGCTTTTCCTGGTCCCCTAAAATTCCTATACGAATTACATTTGTTCAAGGTTGCTAGTCTATTCCTTTGAAAAAACCTGCATGTGAAATAGCAACACAGATCTCTTTTCTGATGTTAACTCTCAATTTCAGATTTAATAATGTAATTCTGCAAATTATCTGCATTTGGATTTCTGTCTTCGGTCAAGTAAATGAAGCAGTATCACACAATTAACCTCAATACTGTGTTTCTCTAAATACTTTCAGTTTTCTGAAGTCTTTTCTACTTCTCCCACTCCCTTCCCCCAACCTGGAACCCACCCTTGGTCTAGGATAATAATGTCCTTGAAGAATTGAATCACTTGAACTGAGGTTTTATTGCTGTCAGAACCAAGACTTAATTCTCTATTCTCTCCTCCATCCCCTTTCCGTTACATCAAACATCTTATCCCTATGACTTCCACTCCCCCACTGCTTTCTCCTCCTCTCATTTCATCTTCACTCATACCTATGCTGTGCTTGTTGATGTCCCCCTTGACCTTCTTGGCTTCAGCAACCTCTCTATCCTTGTCTACCAGACTTGCTCATTCTTTCATCTCTTCTATGTGTGGGTCATGCCTTTGTTTTCATCATCACAATTCTCATTCCCCTTTTAATCTGTTAATGAATAGTCTTGCCTGCACAGGTCACCTCCAGTTGCACTTAGGCACTCTCCTAATTGCTTTACCCCCTCAAAAATCACTTTCTTGCAGCTTTTATGAGCACCTTGATCTGCCAGCTCACTAGCTTGATTTGCTTCTGCTCCAAATTTGCTGATCCTCTTTACTGATGAGAATACTGTCCTTTCTTCTGCATTTAGATTGGTTCTTTTCAGGACCTGCTTCATCTTCATCTTAGGTTATCTGTTACACTGATACATTGTTGGAAACTTATGATGCAGAAATTATCATGTAAAAATAATGGTGTAGGTGTTTTGTCTCTCTGTTGGAATATTTCACAGAATATCCTGTAGAAATTCCCCACTGCAAACACTAGGTCTAATTTTTACCAAAATCTTATGTTCCCCAGCAGGAGTAAAGCTGTGGGAGATTTCAAGGGACTGTGCTCACATGAGTTAAACACCAAATGTTACAGAAAATGCATGCAATTTATGTCTCCTGCAATACTGCGATTTCCTTTTTGGCTGTACAGAAAATGTTCTTTTGAAATTGAGGATATCAAGACCTGACTTTGTGAAGAACTAAATAGTATTTACTTCAGTATCATAGTTATTTTAAGCTTAAATAAACTAGTATTTTAATGGGTGACTTTATATAACATCAGTTTGTTTAAGGTCATGTAGACGAGATCTTTTGGTTGAAAGACATTGTGTAATGACAAAACATTTTTTCATGTCTGAATATTGCAGTAGTTGGTGACTTAGAAATACCACAGATAGCTGTCTTAAGTAGGTAATGATTGCATCTTGGTATTTCAAGCCAAGATTGTGTAGACTATTACTGAGAACATAATGGCCATACTATTTGCCTATTCAGTTGTTTGACTGACGTTTTCTAAGTTCCTACTGAGGTAATAAAACAGAATTTGAAAATATTCTAGTATATAAATAGGTTTTTATAATGAGTGGAGTATAAAATGATAATTTCTTTTTGTCATAATATTTATATTTTTCAGTCATTATTGAAATAGTTACTTGGTTTTGTAAATTCTCTTTTTTGCTCTCAGTGGATTTGTAATGGGCCATATTCTAGGATATGTTGAAAACCTGCCAGTTCTATGGGGGAATTGTTGCATGTGAAAGTCCTCCATGCCTCTTAAGGTTTTGTCCATTTTAACTTACATAATAGTGAAATCAGGATTAAACCTGGGTCTAGCTTTTCCTCCTTAATGCCTTACTACAAGATTTTGCCACATATTTTAAGCAGCACAATATAAGAAGACTTTATTCAATGTGAATACAGGTAGCATAATCTGAAAGAAAGCTTTTTGATTATTATTGTGTATCGAGTATTTTATTCAGTTCCAAAAATACTGATTATCTCTTTATGAACAATCTTTTTTTCATCCAGTGATGTGTTATTTCAAGTATCAGGGTGTTTAACTTAATGTATGAGCATGTCATATACAGAATTATATCATGGTTTACTTTGCATCATTACACAAGACGTGAAAGTACTCCTTCATGCTGATGCCCCATTATCACCGGTTGTAGTGCAGGGAAGAGCGTGTGCTCTTCAGGGGTGTCAGGGGAAGTCATACACCAGCTGACAGTGCTTCTGACCCACCAACAAGTATAGCTTTCCTGTAGGACAGGTGAGAGCCCAGGGAGAAAATTACGGTTCTGCGAGAAAGAATAAAGTTATGGTTTAGACCAAGTGTCCTTGGAACATGAAAAGTCAATGAGTGACCTTGAACCAGGAAAAGTCATTGAGTGAAGGAAGAGGAAGAGTATCCCTACAGTGCTGGTCACGTAGAAAAGAGAAAATTGGTGCTTACGTGCATGTGCATTGACAATACAAGCCTGATTCTGTAGGTCATCTTTTGGAGTTGAATGATAATCAAAATCTCAGCTTTTCATGTTTTCTGGTCCTCCTGACAGAAGTAGAAAATTGAAAATGGGACACCAGTGGTACCAGTATAGACACTAATACCTGTGAGTCTGCAGGCTACACTTTCATCACTCTGAATTTTTCTTGACTTAGTAGTCCACTACTGTGGGGTTACTTGTCACTGTCTTTGTATCAGCAAATTCCATTCTTGCCAAGTCTTATTACATTGAGGCTCATTTGGCGATATTGTCAGTCGTTCTCCTTCCTCACCCCATTCCCCACACAGAAAGTTCCCTCTGATGGTTAGTTTCATTTTCTGTGAACTCCAGAAGGCGTGAAGGTCCAGACAGCGGGGGACCCTTTTGTAGAAAGGTCCTCCTGTCTTCCCAGCCAAGGGCACCCTGTCTTCCCAGCCAAGGGGAACCCATAGAGAAAGGGTTAGGGATAAAAATAGCGGCACTCCTACAGATTTTTGGAGACTGCCTCTACTGCTGCTGCTATGAAAATAAGTGGAATCAAAGCACCAAGGTTACACTTCAAGGGGAAGGTTTGAGAAGGATAGCTGGGCCATTTTGTATCTGAATCGTACATTTGCCTTGGAGTCTGGACTGTTTTGCAGTTGTGTAGTACGTGACAGCAGAAGTAGAGCATGGAAGATGAAGAAATTTGTTCTTAGGTAAGAGAGGTCTTTGGTGTGGGGTTTTCAGAGACTTCAGAAGGTTGTGAGAGACTGCTAACAATTACCGCCAAGGATGAATAAGACATGTTTTTCAAATGTTAGTGATTACATTGCATAGCTAGCCTGCATATTGTCATAGCACATTTGCCCACAGGTTTAAATAATATAAATGGAAATTATTTTAACATGTTTCATGAATGTACCTCTAAGTTATGTCCAGCAGAAGGTGCAATGTTGTTAGTCTAAATGGTAGTATTACAGATCCTGTGATGCCTAATAATTACGATGCTACCTTTGGACAATGTTGTAGTTGGTATGGGATAAATATTTAGCAGACACAAAAATCCAAATTTTTTTTAGCTGAAAGGCTTAACAAAAATATGAAAATATGCACCTAGAGATGTTCTGCAATGCAAAAAGGTATTAGAGGATAGTATTTCTTTCTCCCATGTTTTTTGTTAAAGTGCTTGTTTGAAAACTAATTAAAATAATTTCTGAAGAAATTTCTTTTGTTCTTACACTTACTCCTCTGATGTCATACTCCCTGTCTTGTGAGAACATCTTTACTAATGTAACTAAACTGTTATATATATATACACTCTTCTACAATTCAACAGAGTGGAAGCAAGCAGACAACAGTGAGAAATGATACTAAAAAAATCCTCAGTAATATATTAAAAATAGGTAATGAATTACAATCAATATATGCTTGATAGAAGTTTTCAAAGAGACCAAGTTTTTACTGGCTTTTTAAAACAAGTTTGTAAGAAGCTTCATGAAACATAGGCCCTGAATATAAAAAGTTAATAGCTTGCAACTATATTAATGTAATGTCTGGAATATTACATTACTTTGTTTCCAGAGATAATCAATGATGGTAATATAATATCTGCCTCTCGGAGCCAATGCATGATTTAAATTAATTATTGCTTATAAAGCACTTTGAAGTCTTTAGCAGAAAGGTGTTGCATAAGTGTAAAAGTACTATTATTAATTTAACATCACCATTAGAGTAAAGTCAGTACTTTAGGAGCATTTGCTATACTCTGCTCAATATCTTTTTATTCATCATATGCTGCATATTAGTTATTTTAACATTTAGAAAGCTTAGTAATCTGGAAGTATTCCAAACCATTGTTCCAGACAGCAGTTAGATATTTGGGTGGATCATGTAAAAACAGTGAAATGGCTGAGAAAGCATGTAAAATGTTTGTTTTAAGTAATATTACATCAATGGAACAGACATCTGCAGCACTGGACTTGGTTTTAATCTTCTTTAAACTTTTTTTAAGTTAATGTTGTACTATGTTTTTCTAAAATTGATTGGGGGGGCTAATATCATATTATTTCTAAACAAGTATATTGTTTTACCTTTTGTTCAATTTTAATTTCTCAAATATTTGTAGGAAATCATATTTACAGTGAGCAGGTCTTAGGAGGTGGTGAACACCTGCCACTCAATATTATGGTTGCTGTATGGTTTTGCAACCTTGCATCAACCATCAATATCTGTATTATCTATTTTAATTTTCATTCATTTTGTCTCTTGTATAAGACTATTTTAAAATATGAGCAGTGATAGGCCTTGGAGATTATAGCCTCAGAAAAAGGGTATAGAATCACTCTGTCATAGAGTGTTTATGTGCTATAAAATAATGCTGCGTGTTACACAGGTGTTGTTATCTACAAGGTTATCCTCTAAATTGTCCTAAATGGAGAAAAAGAAACTTTAGGGACCTTGTCCTCCATCTTTCCCAGTAGCGTTGTCTTGAATTTGTGCTTAGCTCTAGGGGTCAGCGCGCAGTCCACTGGCTTTGGGGCCAGTTGTAAGGCTGAGTAAAACACCTTTAAAGTTAGAGTTCAAGGTCCAGGCAGGCTCCCCAGCCCCACAAAGGCGGGTGGGGAGAGCAATCAGGTGAATAACAGATACATCTTTGTGAATGGGATAAGCGGATGTTCCAGCTTTCTGAAAGCAATATTAATTTAAAAGCCAAATGTGTGAGTAAATCGATTAAAAGATTCACCTGTAAGCAGTTTGCTGAGTCAGCAGTGAGGAAGTTCCATTTTCACCATGTAGCTGAAAATGAGGATATTAATTACTGGTAATATTTTTTAAGTCTTCTCCTTGTGGTAGACGTTTTATTTAAAAATACTACTTGCACTGCTAGGATTAGAGGAATCCTTTCTAGGTAACTGGAAATTCTCTTCTTTGAATTTATTCTACATTCTGAGATGAATTTAATGTGCACTACAAATGAATTAAGCATTGAACCCTTTGATTTCTCTTGGGATTACTAAATCAGTTAACAAACAGGTTTATCATCCCTAGAATGAAATGCCATATGGCTCAGGTTCACCCGTGTTATTTTCAGATATGTGCTAGAAGATTAAAGTATGCTATTGATATGAAATTACACATTTCAAGCTCATTTTTCAATTTATTAATAATAGGAAAGAGGTTTTCCTCTTGTATCAGCAAACAGGGTATTAATGTTTCCAACCAGTGTTTCATGTATATGAAAACTAGCAAACTTCAGCCTTAATTCTGCACATTTCCATGCACAGGAACGTCGGCAAAACTGATCAAGTATATACTCCTGTTTTCAAGCAGGTTTAGGGTTGAGATGTTGTCTAAAAATATATTAAAAATTTTGAAATGTAGACAAATTATCCCTAATTTACATGTCACTGGAAATATGTAAAAGAAATTCACATAAATAAATTCAGGTCTTTTCAGTGTTTACCCTAACTCCTATTGGTGTTAAGGGTGACACATAAATGCCTTCCTTGTTCGGTATAAATGTTGTACAAGGCAAGTAGCTATCTGCAAACTATAGGATGCCGTATATGCAGCTAAATAAATAAATAAATAAATCTGTCACAAAAGAGTCATTAGCACAGTAAGGATGTGGCCACAGGGCAATTTAAGGTTATTTAAGCACAGGGCTGCCGTTATAATTCAGCAAACACTTTAAGCCAGCGCTTGAGGCAGCGCTGCTACCGCAAGAAGCCGTCCTGCCCTTCTTTTGCCTCCAACAGCTCCTTATGAGCATCACCGCGTGGTCCTACAGGTGCTGGTGCTGGCACAAGCCACAGAGCAGCTGGAGAGTACAAACAGCAGCTGTAGGTGGGAGAAGAAAGAACTACTTCTGGTGGCGACAGCGCTGACGTAGGCTAGTTTGACTTATTTGTGAAATAACAGCCTAAATTATTGTATCAGGTAGGAGGCAGAAGATTGTAGTGAAATAACGATGGTGCTACTATTTTGAAGTAGCAGCTGTTCCTCGTGGTTTGTAGATCTCCAAAGCTTATTTGTTCACGTTGTGTATTCTGTGCTAGCCCCAGTTTTAAAGGCTAGGTTTGTACCTTCTTAAAAAGAGTGGGGGAAGAGGAAGAAGAGCGGCACTTCAGATGTGCTTTGTTTCTAAATAAATTATGCAATTTCATTTACAGTTACTGTAGGAAAAAAGATACTGCTTCTAAATGCTCACTTTGTTTTCCACTGCAAAATATGTTAATGAAAATTGTCTGCACGTCAAACCCATTCTGGAGTAACGAGGATGATCTTTATTTTTATTTTCAGCACCAAAGGGAATACTCCATCTCTCTCCTGATGTTTATCAAGAGATGGAAGCAAGCCGCAACAAATCAGCCCCTGGTACCACCGTAAGCTATTTGTCGCCCAAAGAAATGAGCCAGACTTCTAGCTCTTTCTTCAGCATATCTCCTACAACAAATAGCACAGCTACGATTGCCAGGGAACTTCTCATGAATGGAACGTCCCCAACTGCCGAAGCCATAGGTCTAAAAGGAATATCTCCTGCTTCCCCCTGTTCTGCAGTGCAGCCTTCAAAACAGCTGGAGTATTTGGCAAGGATTCAAGGCTTTCAGGTATGGGAAGGGGAAAATGAAGCTCTTCAGCCAGAATCATAGCATTGCCATCAAGGTTTCACTCTTGCCCTCTTGAATGTGGGCATGCATGTAACTTATCTTGTAAAATTAGCTGGTGTCCAAGGCAGTTTCTGGGTCCAGGAGATACAACCCTGCACCAATGTACATGTCCCTCCTCCTCTTTTTTTTTGTTCCTTCCTTCCACTCACCTTACTGCAGGCCATCTTTCTCTCCTTTGTTTATTCTCCTAAAATAATTACAGGCTTAAATCATGCTTTTTACTTGCACTTCTTTGAGAGTCTTCACCTCTTGGCATTAGAAGCTTTACATACTGCTCTGGTGTTGGTTTCTCTCTCTGGCTCTGATCCAGAAGGTACTGACGCACCACCTTAACGTTGCGTTTGTCTTCTGGGCCGGGTCGTTAAAGCCGTTACTCTGCTTCCCACCCTGCACCTCTTAGCTGTAACCTGTAGAACGACATTGTGATCCGAAGGTGCAGCCTAGGAGCAGACCTGGTGTCAGAGCAATGCAGAATGTTTTTGACATCCCAGTCAATACTAGAGAATGTAAGATGAACTGCGCTGGGTCAGCGCATGAGTCCTTCAGCACTGATGACCTGTGTCCAGCAATGGCAAATACCCTACATTTCATAGGACAGTGACAGCCTCTGTAGCACATCCAGTCATTTCTGCAGTGTGGAAGATGGGAAAAGGAAGCCTCTTCCCGATCACCATTCCAAGCAAAATTACACGTGTATGTGGATAGTAGCTCATTTTCCTGTGTTGCACCATCAGAGGATAGGACCAGCTATGTAGAAATATTCCTTTTCCTGTTGTAGGTTTTTTTGTTTGGGTTTTTTTCCTTTTCAGAGTTCTGAATTTGTTTCATTTGAAAAGTTGGTTTCACATGTTCTAGCATATGTAATTTGATCATGTAACTAAATTCTGGAAATGGGAGGTTTCTGTTAGAATTTTTGCATGCCTGATAATGGTTTTTTTATCAAAGCCCATGTAATTTACAAAGTATGCAGTTGTTGGAAGTGATTTAAAAGAGGCTGCTAGAATTCGAGAAATAGTGTCAGATGTTCTGTTGGCATAAGCAGCATAGTTAAATTACATTTGCGTACATCGGATATCACCAGTTGTGGATTTGACCTAACGCTGTTTCTGTCTAAAATGTACATTCAGCTTTCTTTTGGTCTTCATTTTTAAAATGTCATTTTTGATTCGTTAGTTTGAATGTCTCTTAATGCAAGAAACGGTAAAAGCCTAAGCCTCACCGTAGTAGAGTTAAGCTGCTAATAGGAATTCAGTTTTCCTGAGTTCCGTTTGTTACCTGCCTGCAGTAGAAACAGATGAATTCCGATGAAAGGAAATTCAATCCGTGAAGTTTTCACTGCTCGCTTTCACATCTTGTCAGATTGCTTGTGTCTACCAGTAACACTTTATTTTCATAGAACCGATGCACAATTTATGTTACTGTTTTGCTTCCTACTTGCCTACAGTATGTGGTAACTGTAAAATGATTAGTTGTGTCTGTCCTGGGTTTTTTTCATGCTTGGATTCTAGATGCTTATGTAGAAATTGTTTTTAAAGGGCCTTACCTTGAGCCAAAAAAGATAATCCGTTTCATCCGTAAACTAGACTACTACTTTTTACCTGATACGAACCGAGAAGTTTGGTAGAGAATCTTGATTATTAACGTCTATCCGCTGCGTATGTAACGGATGGGTTTGCATCATCTTAGCATGCTTTTTAACACCTCGCTGGAATAAGCCTGGCATTGATGTGAAACTCTGCCACTGCGGCGTGGCGGAGCCGAGCTGGAGCAGTGAACAGAATCTCTGTGGGAAATGGCTCAGTGGCCTGTCAGGTGCACATCGCAGGTCTCTTCACCATTTCAGCCTAGAAAGCTCTTTGTGTTTAAGAGTTTGGAAGCCGATTTCTTTACAGGTTAACTTTCTCAGGCATATTTACGAAGTAGAAAACTACTGCGTTTGCAAACAGCTAGCTTGTTTCATGTTTCCTGAATGACCCAAAATGATTTTTAAATTGTTAGCATGTATTTGTATTCTGGTCCGGATGATAACCATAGTTTTGTCTTTCATTGAAGAACGTATACATTCTGTTCTGTTACAATGTATTTTTGAATTTTTAAAAAAATCAATAAATACTCATATGATGTTTCATTTGTAAATGTAAAAAAGAAATGTTATTTGCTTATTTGAATGGGTTTTTTTGAACTTCTTTAGCTGCAGGGGACACATCTTTAAAATGTGGTTGTTTAATCGACATTCTTCTAAACTGTTTGTATATGATCTCAGCCGTGTTCTATTGTAAGCCCTTAATATTAAGAGTTATTGGGACCAATGTATGGAAAAGTACTAAAAACCTACATTTTTATGTTTTATGGCTTATTATTCTAAAGATATTTGTAATTCATAAACAGCAGCTCAGTGTCACGGAAAAACAGGTGTTTAGCTTGGATACTTTCAAGGCTCGGGCTTCAAATTACCAGTGATAATAAAACACAAATACTTCAAGCAAGCCTTTACATACTTTGAATAAAGCATTTTTAGTGCTTGCTTCATATTTATGAATACGGTCTACCAGTTAATTGTTTTGCAGACTTTGCCCGGAGATTGTTTAAAAGAAAATTCAGCTTTGGTGAAATTGTTATTTTTAAGTGACTATGTGGTATTTTGGCCATTGTTCTGTAACTAGATTAGGAAAGTTACAGTTATTTTTGCTGACCGTTTAAGTGCAGTAAATTATTCAGAGCGCTTGTTCAAATGGAAACATTTAGAGAAGCTGTTTACACATGAATAATTTGAGCCTCCAGGTTTTACTGAGCTGCAGGTAGTCCGGTAGGAAATTCCCCTGGGAGTTTCCACGAAGCGAAGATCGTAAAATTTAAAAAGCCATGATCGAGTGCCCTCAGTCAGTCCTGGTGCGTGGCTGCAGCCGTGCTTGGCTTGCTGCACTGGCAGGACTTAGAGATCTTAATTTTTCTCCGTAGTGGCTACATAATAAAACCTCACAGAGAATATAGTTTCTATGTGATGTATTCCTTTGGTTGCAATGGTTACACAATTTATATCTTTTCTTTTTTTCCCCTCCACATTTGTTTAGCGGTTGACTCTGTCATTTTATGCATTGATAGATTTAAATGTTTTCTTGTTGGGCGTTTCTAAATGTTTCTCATTTCCCCAACCAGTAGCACAGGCATACGTTTCTGAGGGACTGCACACACAGGAGAAGTCCTGCCGGATGCTCTAGAGACAGGTTTACTTGGGGCACATACATTTCAGCACATGGTTTTGAATTGTCGGCAGAGGTGGGCCTAAACTAAATTTCCACACTTCACACAGAGGTTGACACTGAGCTTAAACCTTTCCCTACAGTGGCTTTAAACAAAACAAACACTCGTTTTGCTTTGTTGGAGGTTGGATTTGGAAATCAGTCTAGGAGTGCTTAGATCTCACTTCTGAGATACGTAAGTAAGGAAAATTTCAGGGAAATTCATCCCTCAGTGAATTTCAAGGAAAGAGCTATAGTTTTGGTCTGATCTGTATGTAATTGCAGGTTTCTTGGAGCAGGTCAAGCTTTAAAAAGCACCTAAATACCATCTTCAAAGTTGCCGCAGGCACTATGGATGCTAATAGCAAGTCATTTGGAGGTGTAAAATCATCTAAAAATGTAGATGCTTCATGGGATTTTCATAAACACCTGTGCAGATGAGGTACCTGACTTCCAGTTCACTCGGACGCCGCATACTGCATAGTGTTTTGCAAGTTTGGGCTGTTGCCCCATGCTGTGAACTCGTTGCCTGAAGTCAGTCATACCTTTGTGACTTCTGCCCTGTACTGTGTTGTCTGGTGCAGACATGTCCTCACGTGCTGTGGACGGTCATTCTGGTGTGAGTGATAATGGTACCTTCCTCGGCGTCTGCTCACTGCTTTCGCTGAAGGATGGAGCCACTGGCAGAAAGAGCAAAAAGGGGCAACTCTGGCTTCTTCAGGCTTGGCGTAGTGTGTAAAACAGCCGTTGGTCATAGCTTAGGCTGTGCTGTGACCGATTCTTGGTCTCTCTCAGATTTAGCTGTGGCTGCTAACGAGCACAGAACCACAGAACTGGTGCCTGACTTCCCAAGGAAAGGATGGTGGGTGACCTTCGCATCCATCCCGCCTGAGTTTGCGAAGGTTTGTGAATCCCAACCCTGCTTTTACCTGAGATCTCTTTCTCTTTGACCAATGTTAAATTTGTGGCCAGAACTTGACAGCTGTCCCAGTGATGTCCCCTCCCACCTTCTTGCCCACCCCCAGCCTGTTCGCTGGCAGGGTGGTGTGAGAAACAGAAAAGGCCTTCATGCTCTGTGAGCACAAATCCAAAACATAGCACCATACAAGCTGCTTTGAAGAAAATTAGCTCCATCCCAGCCAAAACCAGTATATCTTCTACCCCTTATTCCATAAAATTNCAAGGAAAGGATGGTGGGTGACCTTCGCATCCATCCTGCCTGAGTTTGCGAAGGTTTGTGAATCCCAACCCTGCTTTTACCTGAGATCTCTTTCTCTTTGACCAATGTTAAATTTGCGGTCAGAACTTGACAGCTGTCCCAGCGATGTCCCCTCCCACCTTCTTGCCCACCCCCAGCCTGTTCACTGGCAGGGTGGTGTGAGAAGCAGAAAAGGCCTTCATGCTCTGTGAGCGCTGCTCAACAATGGCTAAAACATAGGTGTGCTAACAACACTGTTTTGGTCACAAATCCAAAACATAGCACCATACAAGCTGCTCTGAAGAAAATTAGCTCCATCCCAGCCAAAACCAGTATATCTTCTACCCCTTATTCCATAAAATTTACATCATGCTCAGGTCCCACACTATCCAATAGATCCTCATTAACCACCCTGCCCCTGTCACCCTTTGATACATACACAGATGTCATTCCCTTAGTGTATGGGCCACCCCTTTAAAAAGTCCACAACTGTCCACTGAGTTCATTTGGTCCATGACTTGGGCTCCATCTGTTATGGTAGTTGCTCAGGACAGGGGAGGTGGTGTGTTGCGTGGAGTTGTGTGGCACCAAATTCAGCTCAGGTTGAGTCACTGCTGGACTTTCATTACTTCTTGCAAGGCTTGTCCTCCGTTGGTTTAGGTGGTTCCTGCTTATAGTGCTTCCTGTAAAATGCAACTCAAATCATGGGTTACAACAACTGGTATTTCCATTACAATCTCCTCTCCTTGTCCTTTTGGACTAGGCCAAAGGGTTTAATATTACATTGAATACCTCCCCTTGCCCTTTCTCCAGCATGGGCTTATCCACAGGCCACCATCCCTTAGGGTTGTACCTGTGCCAGTGTGACCTTGTGCATGAGCCACAGTTCCTTCTGGGGTGTACCTGCTCTGGCATGGACTACTCCATGGCCATATATGCTTCTGGATGTGCTTGCTCCAGCATGGACTTATCCATGGTCACAGTCCCCTGGATTTGAGCTCCAGCCTGCCCAGTACAGCAGCACAGGAGCGGCAGCAGTGTCCTGGCCATCTGCTGGCCCGTTGCTGTTGTCGGTATGTTCCCAGGAAGAGCAGAACAGGACAATAAGGAGTACAGGAAACAGCAGAAGCAAAAAGCAGCCGCTAACGAGTACTAGACTCTAATATACAGCAAAGCAAGCGAGCCCCATGGCAAGCACAGGAGCCTGCCAATTAGCAGCTAAACAGCTATAAATTTGGCTTAGCACACTCTGATCAAATCTGTCGATATCTTGAACCCCTCACGTCACACATGGGGTGCTGGAACAGACTGTTACGGGTTATCCCCGTGGAGAAGCTCAGCCCCACTCAGCTTCTCGCCCACCCTGCCCGGTGCGATGGGGGAGAACACAAAGGGTAAAAGTGTGAAAACTCATGGGTTGAGATAAAGACAGTTTAATAGGTAAATCAAAGCTGTGTGCACAAGCAAAGTGAAATAAGGGATTCGTTCACTGTTTCCCATGGGCAGGCAGGTGTTCAGCCATCTCCAGGAGAGCAGGGCTCCAGCACGCGTAACGGTTACCTGGGAAGACAAATGCCGTAACGCCAAACCTCCCTCTTCCTCCATCTTCCCCCAGCTTTTATTGCCGAGCATGATGTCTTATGGTGTGGGGTATCCCTTTGGCCAGTTTGGGTCAGCTGTCCCGGCTGTGTCCTCTCCTAGCTTCTTGTCTACCCCCAGCCTGCTCGCTGGTGAGGCAGTGGGAGAAGCAGAAAAGGCCTTGATGTTGTGTGAGCGCTGCTAACAAAGCTGTTTTGATCAAAAATCCAAAACATAGCACCATACAAGCTGCTCTGAAGAAAGTTAGCTCCATCCCAGCCTAAACCAGGACAGCTTTCTACACTTCACTGGCATCTTTACAGTTGAGTACCACTGGGCAGAAAGAAGTCAGGAAATAGGAGAACTCCTTTTATCCATGTGGACGTACTGTCTTTGTGTTCTGAAGAAAACTTACACTCTTTTATCAGGTTATTTGTTACAGAACTTCCCCATTTATTCAAGACAGCTGCTCTCTTTGCTGTAAAGGTAATACAGATTAACAAGGAAAGAAGTTTCCTCCAAGCAAGGCAGAGGGTCAGTCAGGATTTTATTGATAATTTTCGGGGCATCTGTGATTTGCACACCACCGGGCAACCTGTTCACTGAGAGTCCTTACCTGGCCCTCAGAAACTTGCAGGTGTCCTACTACACTGAATACCAACTTGAAATCAAATGGCTGTGTTATGTAGGTAAGGGCTTCAAGGTCTCCAAACCCTAATTTATACACATCTAGCCAAAAGTAAGAAAACATGTTGGGAATGTGAAATAGAGGGAGAGAGAAAACAGAACAGGTTGATAGCAAGAATTGTTCTTGAGAAAGCTTCATTTAAAAATCAAAGCACCTGGACTTCATTCCATTCTGTTTTATAAGGTTTTTTTAATCAACTAACTTCAGAGAGAAGGTAGGCAGTAGCACAGTTGATGGCAGTGACACAGAGTAGATCTACAAGAAGTGGTTTTATTAGTTTCCATTTATTTCAGAAATGTTTCTGCTGATTATAGACCATGTAGTCCATACTACCCTATTTTTGACCTCAAAGGAAGTCAAAATAGTGGTAGTCATCCTGCAACAAGATAGCCATAAGAATCATTCTCGTATCAGTTTTTCTAAGGAAAGATCTGTAAGTTTGGAAACGTGGCGTATTGATTCACAGAGCATGCTGCAGGAGGTAATATTTGCTGCAGGAAGAAATATTTGCTGCAGGAAGAATGTTTCTGTATTAATTTAAGAGCATGCAGAATTAGGAGAACAAATGCAAATCTAGCTACAAGGGGCAGTAAATTTTCTGACATGAGGTCTCCAACTACGTGGCTTCTGGCCAGAAATCTGTCTCAAGTAGATTTCTTCTGTTCTGGCCATTGTTACCTCTCTCCCTCTTACAAGGAAGAAAGCCCTTTATTCAAGTGCTACTGAAGTTTTGCTCTTCTTGCCTCCAGAAGCAGCCAGGTGCTTCTTTTTTGTTTCAGTTTGTAAAAGGAAAGAAGGTAAATTGAGAATAAGTGGCTAATGGTGTCACATGGGTCCCCAGGTGTGGTGTGGATGTCACCTTGGTAACATTTTAGCTTTTCTCCTTGGCATCTTGCAAATAACCATTAAAATCCTCCCACATATCCCTGCACGTAACTTGGTCCATGGAAAAAAAGTGAATTATATTTTCATAACCAATTTTAGAATTTAGGGGGTTTATGTATGAGAAAGTTTAAAAGCTGTCAGGATCTCTCAAAATACTGCAGTCGGCACTAAAAGCACCGGGCCGTGTTCCCTGCCAAAATCTTTCTGAGTAAATCCGAAGGTGACTTGATAACTTAGCTACAGACCTCGGCTTGGAATACAGCCAAAACTTTGAAAGACTGGAAGTTTCAGCTGGCAAAAATGTGAAGGTGCGATGGTGAATTCATAGCAGTGTGGGGTTTAGCTTTAATTATAATAAGGCAACTCAGCTCTCAAGCAAAAACCCTTAAAAAGAGAAGCAATAAGAAACAGTGAAGAAAGAGAAAAGAGTTGAGTTCAAGTTTATTCCTCTCGCTGTGACTTGAAGCTGAGGCTTTCAGGTTTTTTTCGGCTGTCGCCTCCTTCAGTCTCATTCAGAATTGGAAGCACAGTGAAGCTGGATAATTTTCAGAAGTGAAATGAGCGTTTCTTGTTTTAATTGAAGAAGGGTAGTTCGTTCCGCATACTGCCCTGTGTCTGGGTTAGTGCACAAAACCAGTGTCTGTATCAGCATCAGACTTTCAGCAAACTCGGGCAGCCGGTTTTGTACTCGCAATTTCACAGCGATCCTGTTCCCTCTTCACTGATGCGGCGTTTGGGGCTCTCACACGCAGTTTGTAAGCGGAGAGTGGTGAATGCTCGCTTCGCTCTTCACTCCAGTGACAACCTTCGTAATGAAAAAAGAATGTACGTGAAAACATATTTCCATTGATGCTTCTGCTAGAAAGTGATTTTAAACCCGGACTATTTTCTCTCTCCAAACTAACCAAGTTCCTCTCTCCCTTTAGTCAGTAGTTCAGGATGACACCCGAGACACAGGCTCCGCCACAGGTGCTCCCTACCGTGCTCGACCTCTGTGTACCTTATTAGCAGAACACAAGCTCCCTCGCCTCCCTTCTTTTTTTAGGCCATGTGATGAAAACGGGGGATCTCAGGATTGCCAGGTTTTCGTATTTCCTTTGACTGTGAATTATAAAATTAATTTCAACTCCTCTCCCTGAAAATACAGTGTTTACCCAAATAATTGTGGCTGAGTGGATCAGAGACAGACACGTTGTTTCTGAAAAAAACACGTCAGTATAATTTGCGTTATTTTGTGGTGCTTTGCGGTGTTTTAATATCTGAATAATTATTATTTTTTTTTAATCATGTTCTTCTTACTCATTTTTTAGGGGAAAGATTGTATTCAGTGGTTTAGATCACTGTAGTTAAACTACTCTTTATTATGTCTACAAAATGATACGCGTCTTAATTATAGAATAGAGGAAGTGAACAGGGTAACAAGGTACTCTTCAACCGAAGTGTGTTTTTCTTACAGAAAGCCATTGTCCCATCTCCTGATTTCAGCTTCCCGATCAGACAAACAGGTCTCTCTGCACCCTTGAATCCCAGCCATTGAAAATATGGTTGCTCGCTTTGCATGGGCTCCACAGGAACACTGTCTTTATAATTACATACCTGGGTTAAGGTTTAGCAGGTGGAAGGCAAACAGTGAGCACCTTACTGTACTGATTATCCCGTACGCTGCTGCGGCAGCAGCGGTGTTAGCTAATTTTCTCTTAATTAGAGCCAAACATCGCATCCAGAGGTAGGATGGAGCTGGGTCCCCCTTGCTTGACTGAGCACAATTTATGGCCAAACTTTCCAGCTCTCCTGCATCACTGAAACAGCAGCTCTGAATTCAGAGGGTATCTAAAAAGCGTGAAAAAAAAAGGACGTAGAAGCTTCTTTGGCTCAGACGGTAAACTTGATTTTTGCGTTTAGCAGATATTTTATATATTCTCTTTGGGAACTGTATCAAGTAAGTTTTCTCACTCTTATTTGTACCTCACGTGTTTTTATAGCTGTCAAGTGCCTGCCTTATTATAGTCAGGAACGTAAAATACCACCGCAGTAACCTGTGACAATGCCTTTAGTCCGCTGCTTGTTGCCAATTTACGGTGCGGTAATGGCCTTATTTCTTAGTCTAACCCCTAGGACTGTATTTCAATGAAGATTTAAGACTACGATACAGCTGCTATTCAAGCTCTGTAAGAGA
Organism: Anarhynchus alexandrinus; assembly: GCA_008711295.1. Classification (NCBI taxonomy): domain Eukaryota; kingdom Metazoa; phylum Chordata; class Aves; order Charadriiformes; family Charadriidae; genus Anarhynchus; species Anarhynchus alexandrinus. The sequence goes on along the minus strand of VUYV01000050.1, from coordinate 549,932 downwards.
GGAGCATGTTGGACTGGCTCAAGATTTACTGCTGGACTGTCAGTCTTTAAGCTACCGAGTGTCTTTACCCTTCCGTGCAGTAGCTACGGTGGAAACTTTGCCCACTGCTGGGAAGCAGACACGGCGATTAATGAACCTGAGGCGCGCTAATCAAACATATGTTTTCTTGACACAATGATTGTGTTATATATCACATCCGAATGTACAGGCCTTTATCTTTCCTTAATGATCTAGCGAGGGGGCTTTTTTAAATGTGGGTGTTTTTCATGGACTCCTTAGATTTGTTCCACAGGGGGTGACCATTAAAAACATCTGATGGGCATGCAGTTAGCCAGCTCCCCGCTGAGATTAGTAAAATACTATATTTAGTAATCGCACTACATCAAGGAACTCCAGCATTGCAGGAAACAGTTTGATTCAACGCTTTTTTTCTGATTTTTTGAATTTTTTTTTTTATTATATGTCTTATTTTTTCATCTGGGATAATTTTTTTCATCTCAGTCATGCTTTTTGTATCTATACTTCAGCTTTTCGTAAAAGACACTGTTTATACAATGGGGATTTTCCCCCAGTTTTATTTTCTTTGTTTTTTTTTTCTATACTCCTGTTCTACTTTCACAAATAAAATATCTGGAATTGTAAAGCAGGTAGTAAGAATGCAAAGTGGTATTCAGAATCTCTCTCTTGCTGCTCCGTGTCTGAAGAGACCAATCTATTCTTTGTTAGGAAAGCTCTAGGGATAATACAAGGATTCACACTTTTAAGTACTAGAATACTATACAGGGAAAGCTCCTAATATTGGCTTTGAGAAAATGGTTGAAATGAGCAAGTAGATTTAATTTATTTTCTCACCAGGAGTATTTCTTCACCAATAAATATGCATGAAACAGAGTTTGAGCACAAACAAACAGGATTGTTTAATTATTTTTTTTTAGTAGATGTCATGGCTAACAGTAGATGAGCAACAGAAAGAGGAAGATAAAAGACCAATGTGGAAAAGACAAGCATTTCACTGGGAAGCTAAAGGAAGAAAAATGTTTCATGAGACTCTTGTCCAAGTCAAAATTGCTATTTTAACATCTGATTTTTGAGCCCATTCTGGTTCGCTTGTCACTGTAAATCCAGAGCAACCTGTGTAAAATCTTGGAAGTTATTTTGTAAATTCAGGACTAAATTGGGGGCTTTCCCTTTAAGGGGCAGATTTAAAGGAATACAATCCTTTGTTCTAACAAAATAGTCCGGGCTTGTCAATCCAGAAGATTTGTGCATTGCTGAACATAATGGCATTTTATTACCTAGTTTATTTCTGTCTCGCATTCTAAGACTCCTGCTGATGCTTTGACTCAGAGTAGTTTTTGGTTTGGAAACATGAACTCCAATGTCACAGATGACTTCTTTCTTTTGGTAATTCATATTATTTTTTTAAGTTAATAAATGTTCACGAAAGAAAGTGTTTGGCCAGACAGAAGTTGTGTTTCAAACTGTGAACATCTAAGCGACAGTGTGTGAAAATAGTAGCCTTTATTTTTGCTCCCCTCGGTCTCTTGTTAATGCACAGTTGGCTCATTTCTAACAGTCGTTTAGTATAGTATGGTTAAACTTAACTGCTGTGTAGTGATATAACAGGTCTCTCACCTTCCTCAGTTGTGAATCAGTAAACCGTAGCCCTTGTTCATGCAGAAGGACGCATCTTCAAATGCAGAAGTGCCCACTGAAGACCAGCAGACTGCCCCGTGCTTGAAGTTAGGGCATTGTATTTACAGAATAATTTATGCAGATTAACTATGGCCATTATTTGAAATGGCATATTGATCCAGTGTGTTAAAGTAGCTTATTGCAAGACAAATCCTGCAATATTTTTACAGTTTCTATCAGAACATTTGCGCATAGGGAAGGGTATTCTATATAGTAAAGCTAGATTCAAGAGACATCTTTATATAAATGCGGAAGAAATGGGAAATTTCCAGCTTTTGGAGCAGCGTTATGATAGAAGTAACCTTAAATGTAATTTCTTATGCAGTTTAATGCAGTGTAATTTAGTTTTTCCTTTATAAAATAACATATAATGTTGAGAATTTTGTCTATGCCATTCCACATTCAGTTGTAGCATTGCAAACATTCATCTTATAGCTTCCTTTATGTGAAGCTATAAATGTCCATCAAAATATTTGCATCTCTTCAGTAATTCAAAATATTAAAAACGAGGGCCAAATTTCAGCATAGTTGTCAGATGGTTTCAGACCTTCGCATACATTTCTATATACATGCGCCAGTTAGTGGTACCCCTCCATACATACTCATACCACACAGCTTGTTCCTGACTGAAGCAATCTGTGAAGACAATATACAGTTGCATCTCGTGAGAATATCGAACGTGGAGGCGTACGTGTATGAGTAAATCCGTGGTGTGCGCTTGTGGAAAAAATTACTTCTAGAATATATTTCATTATTTTGATAATAACTTTGCGTTTTACGCACGGAGGCTTCGTGCCCTGCCCACGCAGCGCAACGGAGTGCTGGGTTTGGGATTCCTAAGCTGGTTATGCATGATTTAGCTCAGGTACTCCACGTACGTAGTTACCCAGGAGAAAAGCTAGCAGTGTGGTATGCTTTTTTCCCATAAATCAGCAGGCTCATTTAGAGTTATTGCCAGGATCTTGTTGTTGTGGCACTGCTTTGTGCTGTGTAGACGTACCTTGGAGGAGAATTGTGTCTAAATCGCTCATAATGGTCTGAGGTTGGAGTGTTGCGTTTTACTCAGAAACTTGCACAACCCTTACTACAGATGTCTGTATGCTGGCCATTATTTTCTAAACAGATCCTAATGCTGTTCTAGAAAATCTCTGCGTATATTTTATCCAAATAAAACATTCTGGATTTTAATGAGTGAAATTTCATTGCTGTTTCATCCTTAAAATGCACTGAGCTAATTTGTGAGTGTCCCTTAATTACAAAAAATTGAAGCCTGAAAATTAGGTCCTGGACATAGATAGTAATTATTTTCATAACTCTTTTATTTTTACCTCCATAATATACAGAAAGGGAAAATGACCGCTTAGGTCAGAGGCCTTAATGATGGGTTATAGTCTCAGCACTGCCATTCACTCCTGCCAGTGCCAAGTGAATTTGGATACGTCATTTAACGTCTGTCCGCAAAGTGTCCTTACCTGCCTAGCAGAGTTATTGTGGAGATGAGCTGTAGTTCAGCACTCTTGACTCTTAAGGCACTGAGGAACTTAGAAAAGTGTTATTGTCATCGTGAATCTCAATAATGGCCACGTAATCACCGCTGGAGCTCTTGGCCAGTCTTCAGTCACCACTCCTTGGTCGCAGATACAGAAGCAAGTGTTTGCTGTGCCTTCATGTTCCCCTGCCTTAGATGATATGATATTCTTAAACAAGTTTTATAGACGTTCGGGTTCCTCCCATACTTAGTTATAATAGCATGGACATATAAACTGAAATATTTGCAACATGCGGCTGGCTGAAAACCTGGAGGTATCTGCTGCTATTCAGACTATTTGGAAACTATTTGACTACTATGATTTCTTTCTGTGTGCCTATTTTGGACATTCTGCTCAAATAGGTAAATATCTAGCACTCTGGGTTGACAAAACCCCCCTGAACTTTGGATCATAGATCAAATTTGAAGAAGAAAGGAATAAAATAGAGTGTTTGAGAATGTAGCAGCTGGACTGATAAATAACAAAACAGGATTACTGGGAAATTGCACATACGCATGCCAAATGCAGAAGAAATCTGAATGTTTCTGCTGACTGCACAAATCTGTAGACTAGAGAGATTTGATGAAAGGACAAAGTTTTATTCTGTCCCCCATTCAAAGTCCAGTCTTTTGGTTTTTTATATCACTATTCATATCATTAACATAGAAAGTGTTTCTTTTGGTTCAACTGAAGAGCTTCAGCAGGGCAGGAGATAATTAGAGGACTGTTGTCTAAGAAATTACAAAGCAATGGCCTTGATACATTCAGACGAGGCCAAAAGTGCATCATGAAATTCCGGTGGGAAAGTTAAGCTTAGAAAGATACCAAAATTCTGAATTTATTGCATTTCAATGTAGGACTCTAAAGGAGGTGTGGATCAAATCTGCTATGGAAGATAATAGTGTCATGTAATACCAATCATAATTTTTCCTCTGGATATCTCCTGTTCTTTCAGCTTGTTAACCTTGCTTTATTGCAGTGGACAGTAGTGAAGTGTAACCTTATTCATACCATTCTCATTAAAAATCAGCCTACAAACATGCTATGGAGTTCAGAAAGTGCCATTTTTCCATTTCTCCATACGTGCTGACATGTGCGTTTCTCGGTCACCAGATTTTGCCCCTTTTGCTATGTCGCGTTTGCAGTACAGAATCGTCCTCTTGAGCTTTTCTGCCCCATTTCTCCACATTGCGTTCCCTCAACACATACTCAGCAGAATGTCTAGCTTGCAACCAGATACCACAGTTGTGGAAGCTTGATAAGTCCTTGTCATAACAGTAGTCCCTGACATTTAAAGAACTTTGGTTTATATTTGCAAGCCAAATTTCATACCTTCGTACCTCTTTCAATTAATCAAAGTTAAACCATTGTATATGTGAAGGGGCCTCTTGTGGTTTCTAAGTAAGTAGTATGGCTTTTCTGGCAGAAAGCCACAAGCAATTTAGTAGGCACATATTGTGGGGGTTGAGAGGAAGAGAGACAGGGATAATCCAGAAAGCTTTAAAGGGCTGAGTGAAATCAATATTTCTAGACACAGTGCGAGAATTTTGCGTTCTGTGTCTTACTTTTGGCCACGGCAAAACTGTTTTGATGTGTTGTCAGTGAAGTAATTCTGAAATATAGCACCGACTTGGTTTGTCTCTCGCTCGGCCAGTTTTGTACTGGTTTTGCTTCAGCTGAAGTATTCCCAATTTTCACCTGTGGCAAAGAAGAGTTAGGCACAGGGGATTGAATACGCATGGTGTGCAATTAGGTATCGTGTACGTCACTAAATCATTTCCACAGGAATAACTCTAATATGGTTCCTGGTTGTCTTCAGAAATAATAAAGTTTAATTTTGTAGCCTAAATGTCAAGATGAGGCTTTATCATGTAACTTTTGCCTGAGAGCTATACAGCTGTAAATAGATACTAACATAAAAGGTCTGTCTCCAGCAGAGCTGATCTCTCTTTCCATTTCTGACAGGGGTCACATAGCCAATGTAAATTACCACCATAAACTAAATTCCACCTCTCCTGTAGAACAAAGTGCTTGATCTGTCTGTCTAGAAGCCAGGAGCTATGCAGAGAACTGTAATATTTCAACAATTCAGCACGAGTGGCAACCTGTTCTTAATAATGAAACACTGGCAACATTTAATTTCATTTTGTCTCAACATATTAAAATCCATCCTTTCTTTAGGGGATTTAAGCACTATCTGAAGGGAGCCTGAAGACAAGGAAAATAATTCAAGTAGAAGCACTATCTTCCTCTGTATTTCATGCAAGATTCAGGTTCAACATACACATCTTGACATCCATAGGGAATGAGTTACTCTTAGAAAAGAGTAGCCTAGACATCTCAAGAAGAATGTGAATTCTTCTCCATTTTATGTGTCTTTTTGATTTAATTAGAAAATCACATTCAAATATGCAACATTAGCCATGTCAAATGAGTTAGTGGATTTTAGTAGAAATGGAATTACAATTGAAAAATTTGAACTATTATTGCCAAGGTTTGGGAGGTATAATGATTTACATGGATGTTTTATAACTTAAGCTACAAAGTGCTGTTAAAAACGACATCTAGGCTGGAAACTATAACTTGAAAGTAGATTCTTATATTTGTGTAGATGCAACATCTTGCATTTAGTCTCAAAGGTCTCAGAAACTGAAGAACACATCACTTAAAAACTGTCCAACAGACATGCCAGAGAATTTGGCCCCAGTTCAGTATGTGGCTACCTAGAATATTTTACACACTCCTTTTTTTATATTAAAGATGAATTCGATGTAAATGTTTGGAATTCTTCTTACAAACTTGTTGAAAAGGGACAGTATTTTAGCGTGACTCCCTTGTACAAACCTGGTGTTTAGCAGATTACGTATGTTATTCTGTTATAGGTACACTACAGTGATAGACAAAATGGCAAAGAGTGTATGACCTGTTTGACACTGTCTCCTGTGCAGATGACTTTCCAAGGTATCGGAAGCTCCATTGAAGCCAGCCATGACCAGGTATAATACCTTCACCCCACACTCTTGTAATTTTATTAATATCTAGTAAGGCCAGAATGTCAGAGTTAGTAAATTTTAAATTTCACCACATCTTGTGCTTTTCGTATGGCATGTTCTTGTCCCTGGGATTTGCCTACCTCGCTGCAGTAAAATTCTGATTAGATCTACAGAGTGACCCGAAAAGGAGACAAAACTATGTCGGTTTTTACATATTTTTAAGACGTATTAGGGAAGCCTGAAGAGCTTACTTTGGTTTTAAAGGCAGATTGGAATGTTTCTGCAAAGGTTTTGTTTAATTTTATGTATGTATCAGGTCTTGTCTATCCTATTTTTACTAGAAGATTATGGGTAGCTGGAAAAGCGGGGGTGAAGCCATCATCTCCAGCCATCATCCGTCACAAGAAACTGGCATTTGAGAGGGGAAAGGGAGTTTTAATCAGACTGTGTAAAACTCACATTTTGTTTGGCTGTTCTTAAAATGTTTAATTCGAGCTTCTGGCGAAAAGCCAGGAGAAAAAAAAAAATCTCAATCCCTCATCACCCTGCTGCTTCAGATGGGAACTGAGGGGGACTTCCATTCTAGTCTTCTTGTCCTCCAACACGCTTCTGTATAAAAGCAAGACAAGACTTTGATACTCCCAAAGTTTTAAAAGCAAAAAGGAAACAAGTAGAAGAAAACTTTAAACCAAACCTTGCACCTTTCAGATCTTAAGTAGCTTGGAAAAATACCATTGTTATTTGCCTTCACAGGCCATCTTTAAATTGTACTGTGTTCACATTTACCGTACATTTTATCAGACTCTATGTAAGATTATCTAAGCAAAAAGGAAAAATCACCTTAAGAATTATGAGAATTAGTTACTTTTGGGAAAAAGGTTTGAACACTCTTAGCCGTAGTTTAGGTTGGTGGGGTTTTTTTTGTTGGAAGTTTCTAAGTTAGTTGTTAACATAAACTAAGCCCATTAGTTATTTACATGGTAACATGAGGATACTTCCTGTCCTTAAGTGTTTGGTGTTTTACAGTAATGGAGAGCTGTGGTAAGTCAGACCATACTTCGACAGACATAATCCATTCAGTTCTCATTTCATCCAGCAACTTGTTTATGCTGTTCTAAAGTCGCTCCGTTTTTCTTGCAGTAAAGATCGCCTTTTAAAATTTAGTTATAACTCAAATACAATATTTAGACATTTCAATGAATTTAAGGTGGTCCCTGTCAATTTGGTAACAACTACATTCTGGGCTACCAGCCAGCTTGGCCTTTGTCTTAGCATTTATTTAGGCTAGAGTATGATATGTAAACAGAAAAAAGACTTTGTAAGCAAAAAGCACATTTAAGCCATCTGAATAATTATATATTTAAGACATCTAAATGACAAAGTGTTATTGAGCCTGCAAAGTCAAGCACCTAGAAATTAGGAAATTCCAGATTATGTGCAGCATTAGTTTGATCCCAAGTGCACCCATTCAGTGCTCCAAACAGGACATTCTTCTGGGAGGAAAAAAAAATGCATAAAATCGCATAGATAAAGCCTATACCATAGCATGTACTCAAAGGGGTAGAATTAAGTTTGCTTGGGCCATTATGAAGCTAGAATTTCCTAATCTTGCTTCAATTTGAAGTTTAAAAAATGTTCATCGTTGGGTTTGGTTATGTAACTTTCCACAGGGTTCTTAAAAAGGAAAGAAAAATATTTTGATGGGGTGGTTGTTGCATTACTGAATCGACATCACTTGTGCAAAGATTTCATCTGAGCTGAGAGCAAAAGAAAATAACCACCTAAAAGCCAAATGCCAGCCAGTGGGTAACAAAATAGATCCACATACTGGTCAGGAGTCACAAAGTTCTGCTCATCCCCTTCCTAAGTATCGAAGGAATTCCACTTTCTGGGGAAGAGAGATGCTGCTGACTGCTTGTGTTTGATAATGGGGGTGGCAGGACTGGATTGAAGCATTATTTGTCATCACCTAAATAAACAGAGAAAAAAGAATCATTGGCAGACAAACAGAAAGTGCATCAAGTACTTGTCAGGCACTGGAATTAATTAATGACACAATTAGAGCTCTTAATGGACCGACTTAAATAAAAACAACTTTTCTTTCTTGTTCCTGAGTGATTGGTATGATTTTGCTTGGTTTTCTACAATTTCCCTTGCAGCAGGTTTATTTGATACTCATATTCTTCTCACAAATATAGGAGATGGAAATGCTGTGCCTGTGTTAAGCTAAATTATCCACATTTTAAAGTTTCAAATTAAATAAGTTCAAGATAGCCGTATGTTATAAAACTTAAAGTCTAGAAACTCTTCTTAAACTTATGTCATCTGTTACTTTTAAATTATCTCTTTTGTATTGTATATGGTTAGAATGGGCTAGTCACCTGAAAACCCGTGGCTTCAATGGGGGCGTGTTGATTTGTGTCAGCCCTAAGGCCAGGCATAGTTTGACTTCAGGATCTGTCCGCTTCTGTGGACTTATGAAGATAATTGTTCTCATGATCATTCTAAAATATGGATTCTATAAAATCTAGGGGTTTTTTAAAGGAAAGCTGCCTGATTGAGAGTCTCGAATAGTTTCTCTGTGGGAAAGTGGTAGAATCTGTTGTGTGAGAATATCTAATAAGACAGCTGTATACCAGATTTGTCACTATATTGTGGCAGAAGAACCACAGCTGACCGCATACCTTGATCAAAAAAAGAAACAGAAATTAAAAAAAAAAAAGAAAAACAGGTTGCCAATGGCATCTCCAGTGCTCTAGTCTACCTTTTCGATTCGACTTGTGTTTTGTAATATAGATATATCTCTCTATTCACGTGCAGTGGGAGATTCGTTACCCAGCAGATATTAGTGTGGTTACAATCCTGCAGAAGTACATCATCTTGCTTTTTCAAATATGCCAAGACTGGACACAGCAGTTTTTTCAAGTCACTTGCTCTTTTCCCATAGTCTGTAGGGAGTTTCCATTCTTTAGATTGGTTTAGCTTGTGATTTTAATGAGTTTAATTTTTTTCCCCACATACCTCATTCGAGCAATTTAAGATTAAAATAAACATTTCATACCAGTACACTAATTAGTGTGTATTTCAACTATCTGCTTGACAAGGTGTCTCTCATTTGATCGTGAAGCAGTATTGTGGAAGCAGTTGGCAAACTGTAAAAAAGGGAAACGTTCCTAAAGTACCACTGCAGTCTAGCCTGCCGGTTAGGTTTTGCATTCAGGTATGCCAACCTCTTTAGTAGAAATTTAATGGGGTTTTGAATATTTTTTTCCTGAATTAATTCTTTTCCTATTTTCTGTTTCCCAGTATCTGACTGTAACTATAAATTTCTCTTTCCTTACTGGCCACTATTCTTTGGGTTTGGGTTTTTTTTTCTTCAGTAGAATTTAGCTACAAGCAGCTTTTAGTTAAAATGGTCACAACTTTCTAGTGGCTTTCTCAAGCAAACTTGGGTTTGTCCTTAATGGTAATGAATCCTGGTACTTTTTACCTTGCTGTGGGACTGGAAACAACCCGTTCTCAAGGCTTATGATGGACTTTAGGCACATAGTGTGAAGCTGAGGAATTAATTGAATGTGGGTGACACAAAGAAACAGAAAGGAAGTCCAGGTAGTTGTTCTGTTGATGTCACTAACAAAATTCAAGGTCTGAGGAGTGGGAGACAGAAAAGGGAAAAATTCAAAGATAGGAGGCAAAAATAGTTGGAATGGAGCAGAAAACTAAGAAAGTGTAGGGAAATGGGGCAGTGAATGTCTAAAGGCCACTGGCATGATATAAACAGAGGAAGTGAGAGGTAAGTGGAAGAGTGTGCTAAAAAACCCCACCAAAATGAATAAAGGCAGTTTCTAAGACTGCTTAGTCTGAAAGTCTTACAGAGTTCTGCCTTCTTAGCTTCTCAAAGTATTGAACACTGAATTGCTTGTAACTAATAAAAATAAATACCTTTCAGCTTTATTCAACTATGTTATTTGAAGAGCTCTTTGAATTCTTGAGCAAAGATGTACCAAGAACTTTTAGTTAGAAGGTGTAATGCTATTGGAGCAAACCGTTGAAGGAAGTAGAGATTTCTGTTTCTCCTAAAGACTCCTAGTCAATACCATAAAGTTGTTAGAGCTGTACTTCACTTAACACAAATTGTTGGACTCACTGTAACGGTAGCTAGATTAAATTGGACAGCCTGTGTCATACAAGACAGCCTGTGACATAGCTTCAATCTAAGAAGTGACGCTTCTGCTATGTCTTGAACAAGCCAGTGTCAAACTCAGCTTCCGTGTTTGCATGTAGATTTTGGAAACTTGCAATGTTACCATCTTTTGTGGCTTTGTAATAATTGCTGGTTTTCTGAATGCTTCAGCTCTAAGTGACTGTAGAACTCTGCTTCAGGGGGATATGCTTCTGTGGTTCTCATAGCTGTGAAGAAAAACCTGAAAAAAACCCATCTTGGGTGCATTCTTAAGGCTTGCTGAACAACAGGCAAATTGAAAGTATGAAAATTTATTTTATTATAAGTTTATTTTAAAGTCAGTCCTGGTGATGAGGAAGAACAGTTTGGGCCCATTTTGAGAGTTTTGCATGCTTGCCATGGAGTACTCTGCCTGTACAACTGAATTTTTAACCCCCAGTAACTTGATGTTCTTTGAGGGTGACCACTTCTCTACTTAGATTTCAAGACACAGCTCAAAGACCAGTGCATGTTCTTAAATTCTCATTATTTTAATACTTTTTAATGATTTTAGAGGCTTTAACATATGCTTGGGTTTTGGAGCTAGTAATACTGCCCATTTGTTTAGTACTGACTTCTGGTGTTCACTTCACCCAAGAGTGAACAACCCCCCCCTATGGCAGAGGGGTTGGAACTCGATGATCTTCAAGGTCCTTTCCAACCTAAACCATTCTATGATTCTATGATTCTATGAGTCCCAACGAGATGTGCTATTAAAGCGATGACAATCTTTTATGCTCATATCTTGAGTCTACGCTTTTTTAATCCCATCCATTATATTTGTGTTGTATATTAGACAATGTTTTTAGAACTCTCCTACACATTACAATGCATAAAATAGTATATTTCTGTTTTCTAGGACAGATAACAGTTGTGTAGAGTTGTCTGTAATCTATCGCTATTATCACTTTTATTTTCAAGTATAAAATACCTGGAAAGAGAATCAGGGGCAGAAATTGCAGAAGTGGAAGAGCCTGCAAACAGGCTTTTCTGGGCTGGTTTAAGGGACTGTGGTGGTGCCCAGAGGTGCGCAGCTCCTGATGTCACTTGAATAAAGCAAGGGTAGCAGTAGTTCTCTAGGGACAAAAGACCTCAGAGATGGGTGACAGGCTCGAGGGGAAGTGCTTGGGGTGTTGAAACTTCAGGTTCATGAAGAACTTTACCTTGTAACAGCAAATAAATAACACATATGAAGGTCCACATCTCTTTATTTGCTATGGTCTGAGAATTGCTTGTAGAGCATGCTCAGGAAGCAGCATCCAGGGAATTTATGCTAGCTGGAGTCACTGGCTGACTTATCTGCAAGAAAAACAGTAGCCCAAAAAACTTATGGTGCACTCAGTGAGTATGCAGAGGATGAGAATTTGTCCAATGATGTAACCAAAGAAGATGAATGGGATTAGGGTTTTTGTTAAGATACCTTTCCACATCAGAAAAAAAAGATTATTTACCGGACACTACATTAATTCCTGCTTAAAATTAATTTTGTTCTAAGGCAAAATTATTGTTTTCTAGATATTCATATTTACTTCACAGTGGGTATTTGTGTCCTGGGCACAGCCAAAAAATGAGAAACTGTTAAGATTTTCTTTAAAAAATACATGTATTCCTTGTTTTGGCTGGTGTTACATGCTTCACTTGTCAGCTCATTTCTACATGATTCACTGTAAATGCAGTTCTCATTTCTTTGGGATGGCTTCTTCAATAAAATGAGAAAACTTTAGTTTGACTCAGTAAAAATCTTCTAGCAGCTTTCCCAAAGCTTGGCGATTCCTTCACAGCCCCTTCACCATCAGGACTCCTACCTGATCTTGTAAAAACAGCTCTCGCAAGTAGGTCTCCTTCTCCTGCCAGTGTGATCTGGCTGGCTTCTGCCTTCTCCTTGAGGACTCCGTAACATTCAGGGTGGGTCACGCATGGCCACAGCTGAGTGCCTGGATCCAAAAGAGACAATTCACGTGGGACCGAAATATAAACTGCTTTTGATATATAGCACCACGCTTCACTCTTCTCTTGTAGTGTTGGGAAAGTTGCACTTCTTAGGTTCACGTTGCAGCCAGGAGTCATCCCATCAGGTTTTAGTTAGGCTCACTAGGTTGTTGTCTGCTATTTGGTACTTTTTCCTCATCTGCTGTGCTCCCCACGACTGTGTGTGGACGCATCGGTACATTCTCTCCGTATTCTTCATCTTCTGTTTCGCATTATCTCAGTCTGGATGTACGTGACAGAACATTTGCTTTTCCCTGGCAGCTGCTGAAGTTTTCCTTGATGAGCCTGAGATCAAACGTTTGTATTTGTTCAGGATGTGTAATCTTTCATTTTCAAAAAGTGAGTTACTAATTAACTGCCAAATGGGAACAGAATGTAAACCAAGGCATGGCTATCTCCCTGCCAGACCCTTTCAGTGCTCTCATTCAGGTCTTCCCAAGCAGCTTCCCAATGTGACTGTCTCTTGCTGAAGATGCAGAATAGGATTTTTCAGTGCTCTGTGTATGTGTGTTTGTTCACACAGTAATGTCAGCAGGGTATGACATGCTACTGTTGCAGTCTCTGGGTATCTTACATGCTTGGCACGTAAATGATGGCAAACAAAGACCATGTATGTTTTGGGGACTGTTTCTTCCTCTCTTGGAAAAAGAAAAAAACCAAGGTGAAATATCCTGGTGACAACTATAGGTGAAGTTTCACAAGAGTGGTGAGGTTTCACAAGAATAGTGAGGTTCACAGAAGCACAGAATGGTTGAGGTTGGAATGGACCTTTGGATGTCATCTGGTCTAACCCCCCTGCTCACTCAGGGCCACCTACAACAGGCTGCCCAGGCCTGTGTCTGGGCAGCTTTTGAATATGCTCAAGGTGGGAGAATCTACCTTGGTTGTTCCTTCCCATTGTCTTCATCTCCAATCCTGGCTGCTCCCTAAACCACTGAGCTGACAGAAACTAATTCAAGTGTTTAGCCAGCTGAGTGAGTTGAAGTGGCCCACTGGGGCTTAGATGAGTGCCAGAGCTGAAACAAGGAACATATCAGGACTGCCCGGCCAAGAGAAGAGGAGAGGGAGCCATCCCCTTCCACAGCAGCAAGCTATTACATCAGCTTACCCACCTCGTAAAATGTCACTTGAAGAGGATGAGACAAAAACTAACTGTACAGAAAAGTGATTTCCTTGTAGAAATGTCTTGTGTAGTACCCTTAAACCTGTTCACTGTGCAGTAGCATGATCTGGCAGAAAGAAGAGAAGAGGGATGCACACAGAAGGAGGGAGGAAGAGCGGGATCGTAGCAGCCCTGACCTAGAGAAGTCGAGCTGTTTGGTAACTGCTCCCTTAGTAGTTGCTTACATTAAAATACCTTAGCGGGCTTTCAGTGCAGTGTAGCATATGGAAGTGAAAAGAAAGGCATTAACAACGTGCAGTGAGCCAACCTTCCACGGACCACAGGGCAGCTGTTCGCTATCCTCAGTTTGCAATCTGTTTCTGGTTTTGTTTGTTTTGCTGTTACTTTAGGCTCAGCTGGCCAACGGTGAAATGTAAAAATCTTGACTTCTCTTGCTGCTGTGGCTGTTAGGGAAGGGAAGAAGCTTAAAAGGGAAAGGTATTGGAGAAGTTTGGAAAAGCTAAAAGTGTCAGTTAGTTTTCTGCCTTGTCACACTGCAGCAGCAGATTCAGCCCACTTGCAGTATCAAGAAATCTAACAGCTTTTTGCCTGGCAGGAAAAAACAGAGGGAAGACAACAGAGGTAGGTTCTTCTCCTACTCAACAGTTAAAAATGGATAGACGTACACCTACTAGACAAAAGTTGGTGACAGAGATAGAGGCAAATATGAACTGGAAGGAGACACCCCTAGCAGCTTGTCTTGCAGTTGGGATTGACAAGGATCTGGATTTTTCATCTTGACCCTCGATGGGCAGCATTTTCATTTTAATAACTATGTTCGTTTTAATTTCTGGAGCTTATCCAGAGGAGAGCCCCGAGGATGATCCGAGGGCTGGAGCACCTCTCCTACGAGGAGAGGCTGAAAGAGTTGGGGCTGTTCAACCTGGAGAAGAGAAGGCTCCGGGGAGATCTTATTGCGGCCTTCCAGTACCTAAAGGGGGCCTACAGGAGAGCTGGGGAAGGACTTTTTACTAGGGCATGTAGTGATAGGATGAAGGGAATGGCTTCAAACTGGAAGAGGGCAGGTTTAGATTGAACATTAGGAAGAAGTTTTTCACTTTGAGGGTGGTGAGGCACTGGAACAGGTTGTCCTGAAAAGTTGTGTCTGCCCCATCCCTGGAGGTGTTCAAGGCCAGGCTGGACGTGGCCTTGGGCAACCTGGTCTAGTGGGAGGTGTCCCTGCCTATGGCAGGGGGGTTGGAACTAGATGATCTTCAAGGTTGCTTCCAACCTAAACCATTCTATGATTCTATGACTCTATGAAACCTTATGAATCAAAACTAACACTCAGAACTCAGTTGCCTATTTTATAGGCACCTCCAGTTTAGACAAACAAGGGTATTAGCAAAATGTACACTCAACTTTGTTGCCCACCCTGTACTTGCCAAAGTTACTCTGTGGCATTTTCCACACACTAATCAAAGTAATGCTATGTCTGTTTGTTGATACGTGTTTAAGCACTTGTCATTCAATGAAGTTGCTTAACACACTAATTATATAATTGCCATTTCAAAATACATTTCCTTAACCATTCTACAAGACAAAATAATGGTTTGCACATGTTGCATCTGAAGAACTGTGCTTTTGCCAAAATTGTGTTTGCCACCTAATTTTTCCGCTTCTCTTGAAATAGTATCACATGGCTGGCATTATGCATTCACCTAGTACAAATGAAGCTTCATAGTTTTTTGTTTGCATAACCATCATGCAAGCCCTGGATCTACATAGTGCCAGTAGAAACTAAATCTGACATCCTACACCCCTTCACTTCAAGGATGCATTTCAAGAAGCCAGGGTCTCATAATAAATGTTCCAACAATAGACTTAAAGGGAAATGAAGCAGGTCGGGTTTTATAAGAATTACAGGGGAATAGCCAGGCTTACGTATTGTGAAATACAGGGGGACAGCAAAACTGAGCGCTCCTCTCTGTTACCGCTTTAGTTTCATCAAATTGGTACAATTTTCCTCTGACTATCTCTTCAGAGTTTAAACAACTTTTCCTTCCTCTTTTCGAGATAGGTCTACACGACGTAACCAGCCCTGGTGGTGAGCTAGTCTAAGCACTTCTGTAAACTTGGACTGTCTTCCAGCACTGTGTTCCTACATCAAACTCCTGTCGTCTGTTGTGTCTACATAACTTATGTACTCATCTCTATGTAGTTTGGCCCATGTTTTTAGTGCTGAAGCACTTTTCTTAGTCTGTTGTAGCAAACTCTTGTCTATTCTGGGCAGAGGTAGGATTACAGGTGAACAAAGGAATAGTTTTGTCAAGTAATAGGGAGAATATAAGAGGAGTCATGCATGCATGCTCAGTGCAGATCGTGGCAAGTTCCTGTCCAATTTAAAGTTCAGTTCTAAGGTTACTCTTAAGCTATGCTACCTGTAACACGGATTGGTACATTAAAGGTTGTACATTAAAGGTCTGGATCTCTGCTGAGCATGAGGCAGTTGTGGAGCTATGTTTAGGACCACTAAGATTAAACTCAGTACCTAGAACATCCATGGTGCGACAACATCCGGTTTTCTTCCTTGGATGGTTTTTTAAATACCCCATCAAGAAAGAGCTGAAGACTTACCCAAGCTTGACTGCTAATTGTTTACCTGAGAAAATGATTTCAGTCTCCTTTTTTACATGGTTGGCATTGATGCCCTGGTGGAAAGTGTCAGACATCTCCAGGGAAAGAGGTGTTTATATTCTTTCCTGTGACTCATTTAACATAGCATTTGAGTCCCTCTCTCGTCTCCCAAACTCATTTCACATACAGGTTTTTGTAGTCACACTGGGTTTCTCAGATCACCGAGTCAGAACATCCCACTGTTTGAGACAGGAAGGAGTCACCAGCCAACCTTCTCTTCAAAGCATCAAATGTGCAATATCCTCACTCCATACAGGAGTTCCTCATCCCCAGAAGCTCTGTATGTACTTGTGTCCTCCATTTTGTAGCCCTTACAGACCATCTGTGTTCCAATACTAATGCTTCATTCCAGCAAGATCCTTCACATATGCTAAATGTAAGACTGCTTCCAAGTAATTCACTCTCTCAAGGATCCAGGACTTGAGATAATAAACACTAAAATGGAGGTATCAAGCAAAACCAAAACAGTGAACTCTTAAGTTAAACTTTAAATTTTATACGTATTTCTTCATATTCATTCTTTCTCTTTCCCATCATTTGAGAGAATGTGAGACCTAGTTTTCCACAGATCCTTACGGCTGTACAAATAATTGATTTTACAGTCCAAAATCTCCTCTCTTATCCTTCATCCCCTCAGAAAAACAGTTCAATTTGGTCCAAAATAAAGAAAAAAATGCTTCTAGCCAAAGAAAATAATTTGTTTGTACTTGGGCATTTGTAGTGAAACTAGGAAAATGGCTGAGAGTCACAAAACTGGTGGGAAAGATGATGAATTATTTTACCTACAAACTCAGCAGTTCACGTACTCATGCAAGATGCAAAAGATGTAAATTTTATTCCATGCCTGTCCCCAGAGGAGCATGAATCCTCTGTAGGAACCCTCCTCATGCTAGAGAGTAGCATAGCTGGGTAGCCACAGGAACACAAAGTGATAACCACGGAGTAGTCATCTTCTTTGACTCACTAAACAGTGTGCTCAGTAGAGCTGTGTGAACAGAAGAGTTTGGGGGAATTCTTGTGTTGTAATACCCCACAAAACAGCAGTTAGAGCACTGTTCTGAAAGGTGAAAAGAAGGATTCGGATCCTCCTGGGAGTCAAAGAACCTTAAGTTATGATTTTCCACTGTGTGGTATCAACCATCAAGTGAATCTTGCCCTTTGGTTTTCCCTACAAATGGCCAAAGCTAAGCAAACTGTAAGAGATAACTTCAGAGTTTCCAAAGTTATTTACAGTTGAAATTGCAGAATACCTGTCTGAAGTCTGGGAGCAGATTTAGCCAACACAAACCTGCTTTTCCCAATGTATACATATTTTTCAGGAAGAATATACTTACGCTATTCTACAGCCAACCCCATCCCTGCCAGCGGTACATATCCAGCTGGTGGCGGCATTGCTCAAACCTCCCAGCCATGTGCTCCTCATGGTTGGAAGTGGCCACATGGAACCCAAGCAGGGACTCCTAGGTCAGGCTACAAAAGCAATTTAAGATCGTGAGACGTGTTCAGCTGGAGTCACTGTGTTCCTCAGCAGTACCCAGAAAGTTGTCTTCTTCCTTCCTTGTGTAATTCTTCTAAGTAGAACCTGCAGACAAAACGAGAGCTTCCCTTCCTCAGAATTCAGCTCTTCAGCTGTCTATAAAGAAGCTTTACATTTGCTTCAGGATTTTTAAAACTTGGTTACATGGCATGGCTTCATAAAGGACATCTTGGCATACATTTATACCTCTGCTGTTGCTGTATCTCTTATATTGGCAGCTTGATAAAGTAAGGCAAGTGCCGAAGGCTCAGTTCTCTGTGTGCTGATAGTGGTGGGGCTCTGAGCAGTCCCCATACCCGTCATGCCTCAGCTATTTACATAAAAAGCACACCTTTTGCTGATACTGGCTACAGGGCTCATCCCAGTAATGTAAAGATTTTAGCTGGTTTGTGACATCATAGAAAGCCTGTTTAGCCATTACTTCAAAACATCGGGCTGTTCAGCAAGTCAGTTCTATTTCAGACTTCTCCTTAAATATTTCATACTTTAACTTTGTTTTGAATAATTGGGGTAATTTTTACTAGCACAGCACGGTGTATGAAATTACGCATTGAAGAGGTTTCCACGTTGTCGTATTTGATTCAATACCCCATTGTCATTTATGCAAAGTGGTACAATAATACACTGTCAGTCATTTAGGGGCCAGCTGGGCCTACATGAACCTTTGTTCATGTGAGTGGGGCTTCCCAGGGCGCCTCAGTTCATCAATGCAGATAATACTGCAGGACCTGCAGCTTGATTTTGGAGTGTGCCAGAAAACAGGATCGTTCTTTCAAGTTAAATAAAAAATAAACAGGGATCAGTGTGTAGAAAGTTGGGGTTTTTTTTTTTTGTCATCATGTATCTGCCCATGCTCGTGAGGAGAATAATAGAAAAGAAAAAAAAAATTGGAAAGGAATGTTTGCTATAATTTTCTAAGCTGCAAAATAGTTAAGCAAGAAGATACGGGTTTGAGAGGGGGTTAAGGAAATTAAAAGGAGGCATCAAATGTTGGCTTGACCCAAAAATGCTTAAAGCCCCATTTTCCCTTACAAAACAAAAATATTAGCACAGAAGAAGTCTGACACGCTAGCAAATACACAATTTAGACATGTCAAACTGCTTTGAGAAAATTTACAAAAATTTGCAAGTTTTTTGGCCCTCATTTAAATAAACTGGGTCTTGTGGAGTTTTTTTGGAAGTCTCCTAATAAGTAACACTTAAACCCCTTTTGATCAAATACCCTTTCTCAGGCAATTACTTGTTCTTAATTTAGAGGCCAGTTCAAACGATTGCTTGTTACCTTCATTTAGCAAAGGTTCAACTGCCGCAGTTTTCTGATCCCTTTAAAAAAGGCAAACAGGGAGAGTTTACACAATAAAAGTTCTTTTTTTATTCTCAAATTAATTATTTTGAAATATCTCACAGATTACATCAGTTTCTTACTTGCATTCATGTTGCAAGATGGCGACTATTGTATATTGCTAGTGATGCATTAAATTAGTTGTTTACATTATAAAATCTAAACATATTAGAATCTTTTGTGTTTGTCTTCAAAGATTCCTATTCTAATAAAGCTTTCTGAAACAAGTAAGGTTGTCTTTTTTGTTTAGTTAATGCATCAGTGGAGAACCTAAAGATTTGTGGCCTCTAGCCATCCCTGTCTGTGTTTAGTAGAGTGTAAGGAAATTGTGTTTGGGACAATATATATTTTCATTGAAAAGGGAAAGTCATACGTTTAAATGAATCATTTTGCATTTAGAAAAAGTAATACCTGAGACAAATGTAGATGGAAAGGGTTGAAATTCATCCTCTTTTCTCAAAGGCTCTGTTTTGCTGCGACTTTTAATCAGAGTAAAAGAAGTATTTATAATGTAATGAAAAATAAAAATTTTGGCTGCATCCTTCCTATTTCTGATGGCTTTGTGTCTCTCTTCAGGTCAAAGTGTTTCTGAGGGTTAAGTGATACTGGACCAACATTCAGTAAAAACAGTATTTGGGATTTTAAAGAAACTTGTCAATTTGGACTCTCAGTTTTGCCCTTTAAGAAATGTTTTAACAGAGATGTAATGAAATGTGAAAAATAAAAGCAAAAGCCGACAGCTTTAATATGGCTGGAGCAGCTCTGTGAAAGCAACAGCGAAAGTCTGTTGAGGGAAGCTCGTGAGTACATTTTTAGCAGCAAAGGACCTTCGTGAAGAGTCAGCTGAGCATCTTGGCAATGAATGTCCACACTTTCCCCTCAACACACTCCTTTCAAGTGCAATGCGTCTCAGTTCAGCTAGAGAAATGACTGC
Organism: Anarhynchus alexandrinus; assembly: GCA_008711295.1. Classification (NCBI taxonomy): domain Eukaryota; kingdom Metazoa; phylum Chordata; class Aves; order Charadriiformes; family Charadriidae; genus Anarhynchus; species Anarhynchus alexandrinus. Next base: position 529,892 of record VUYV01000050.1, on the reverse strand, counting down.
TTTACTACACTTTTTAGATCATACTGCATCTGCCTTATGAATCTGTGTTTTAATATGTTTAGACATACATCTTCCTATCGTAACAGTGTTGGCAAGTCATGAGAAAACAGCAGGATTCTATTTACCTGTCAAAACCCAAAATAACTTGCGTTAAGCCAATGACCAAATAAAATTGTCACAGTTACACATTATATCAGTGAAGGTCACTGGAAGGAAGAGAAGCAAGCTAAGTGTTAACTTCAGAAGCAGATTATTTTCTGTGTACAAGATATGCCTTTTAGGATAACAAGCCAAGAGCTCCTCGTATCTAAATAGCCTCTAGAACATACAGCAATATAACAAGAATGGAGTTATAGTAAGACTTGGGAAATATGACAAAATAAGCAGTGGATTGAAGAGAACTGTACTGAAACCAGTTGGAAAAACAGGAAGTATAGAATTTGATGAAAGTATGAAATATCTTAAGGAACATCTTGTTTCTGATCGCGACTAAACAGTGAGAAAAGCGATAAGGAGTAAACTGGCTATTTTCAATAAACTTTCAACTTTAGACAAAAAACCTAAGTGATTAAAAGGTACTGAAGACTGTTTTGATTAAATAAAAAAGTGTAGCATTTTAAAATAAAGTGTAAGATTAAAAAAAAAGAAAAGGAATATATTCTTATTTGCTTGAAAGACTTTCTTTTAATGAAAGAAAGCATGAGAAGATATGAAATAGTTTGATGAAACAGCCCACCAGAAGTTGTTTCAAAGGTTATCACTTGCTGAGATATTTAGGCAAGATGTGTTCCATCAGCAGCCTGAGGACAGTGTGGTGTGTAACAGGATAGTAGCACTCATGGTATCTGGACAGTTTTAGTAAAGCTGAAGGTTAATCGTGAAGCTTCACAAATAATATGGACTGTGATCCAAAGTCTAAAGTACAAATTAAAGCCTCGAGAGAAAAATTAAAGGCTACATTTCAAATATACCCTCTAACTCTAGGCTTCGGATTTGAGATACCTCAAACTACGGTATTCAGAAACAAAGAGCACCCACAGCTTTTTAACAGATGCATGCTTTATCTGTTGCAGGACCTTTACTCATTCAGTTTATAATAAAACCAGATGAGTAGCCACACCACTAGTTCATTAAGAAATTCTGACCAAACGTCCTGATCCTGTAAAAATTTTCATACTCATGTAGGTCTGCATATGGGTCGCCCCATTAGATTACCTGGTGATCGGTCTGTGCAAATGTACAGACAGTCAGAAATGCAAATTCAACTGGTCTGAATGGAGGTTGATTTGAGGTAAAATACCAAACGTAGCCTGGGTTTAGTATCCCACCTTTGTTTTGGCTGGGATCTTGTGGAAGTGCGTGAGTGTAAAACACGGCGTCTCTGAACGCAGTCATACTAAGAACTGATGTTCCTACAGTGAGTTTTTAATGTCCAAACTGCATGAAAGCTGTGGTTTCCAGCCATATCACAACTTTTATAGTAAAATGAATAATTTGTATTTTGAGCTCCCTTTTGCTCTTTCTATTTTCTTTTGCAAGTCATTGTAGCTGGTACTTGCATGCCCATTGCCTTCCGCTGGCCGAAAGTGACTGAAAGGGAAAACTTTGTTCATGGATTTAGAAAAAGAGGTGGAGGGAACTACAGAAAAGTAAAGGCTCGTTGTTGGAATCACAGGAATTCACAGCCCTTGTCCTGAGAACAGATGCGTGTGCTGGGTTGTATCTTGAAGAGCCTCAGTGTCTCATAGGTCTCCTTTTGGGTTATGCCTCTTACTTCTCTCTTATACCTCCCTTCTAAAACCTCGTTCCAGTTCACAAATCATTTCACAATCAAGACAGCAGCATCCCAGAATATCAAAGACTGTATTTGACTGATGGTTTGAGCAGGAGTGCAATTTTGACAGGGGTGGTCTTTATCAGATGGAACAAGACTCTTGGGCATATGTTATGTAGTTCTGCATTCCCGATCATGTTCTCCATTTCAAGTAGAAATTAGAAGGCAAGTGAGCCAAGTTGCCAGCTAAAAGTGGTATAACCAGGTGACATGTTTTGTTTTCTATTATGTGAAGAAGTCAGAAAAGTCCTTTCGGGTCGGGTCTTAAAATGGAGAGTGTGAGTACGCCCGCGTAGTGCATTGGTGCTGGAAACTTGCTCAAGACAGTGCTTCAGAGTTTGCAGCTGAAGTTTCCACTATGGTCCTTGTCTGGCAGAAGAAAGAAAAGGCTCAATATCACTCTTACCCTATTGTAGTCTGAGAGAAGTTGTGCGCCTTTCTTCTTGTCTGATCTTCCCCTATCTTTTACAAGATCTTTTTGTCTTTGTCTGTTACTTTTGAGACGTCTCCCTGCAAATCTCTCATTGTAGCTGCTGCAGGTCCATTAGGTTACCCTTACCTCATCTCATAAGCAGAATAACTTAAGCTTCTTTAGTCTTGAAATACAGGGGAGATTTTACATACCCTATTCTTCTAACTCTTTTTCAGAACCATCTAATCTGTCAATATACCTTTTAAACTTCAGAGCTTAGAGATAGATTAATGCTATCTCTACTGGTAATAACACTTTCCTGTTTTTCTTAGACTATGTGTCTAAGGGTTTGCTGATGTAGCTTTTGCATTACTTTTGCTAGTGTAGTTTGTTGCATTTTTAATTTTGTCCTTTTTTTTCTGGAATAAATGAGCTGCATCTGAATGAGATGGAATGCACACTATTGCAGATTACCTGTTGAAAGTTCCTATTTACAATGATTACATTTCAACATTAGGAGTTTGCTCCAAAATAGCTGTTTTTTTATCAATTCTTGTTCCTTGCTGGCAAGAAAGCAGAGAATACAGCAATAAGGCGTTATCTATGTCGAAAGTAGGTCTTTACATACAGAAAACAAGATTCAATTTCTCTTAAATTTCATTATTTCGTGAGTTGCATTCCTTGAGTACTGGGAGTAAAGTTCAAAATGTTAATATGCTGGTATGATTAGGATGCTTTTGATGAATGTGGTCTGTGTGAGGCTGGGCTCCCGTTCAGAATCAATCAATCAGTGCCCAGCGAGTTTCGTAAGTAAATGTCATTAAAGGTTGCATTTGCTGAGAATGTGTTTGTGTTCTCTAAATAATCATCTGGCATATTCTCTGTGTAATATCCTTACATAGTGTCAAAAATTACAGGGAAAATAAATCTTAAAAAATGTAAGTCTTGTGTCTACAAATGCACAGGAAGCGGCGTACATCTGAGCAGTCCTGTTGAAACCAATTGATTCATCCAGTCTTACGTCAAAATACTTATACAATGTTGAATAAAATAAAATTAAGTCTATGAGTAGGAACAAAATTCTTACAAATTACCTCAGAGCAAAAAAAATATACTGACATGCTGTCTGTACAACATAGGAAGTAATGTATATATTTTATGTTTATTCTTACAGAAATTACGAAAAGTTGTATGTCAAATCACAAAGCACTTATGCGAGTAGTTAAAATTATTTCACAGGGATTACTTGTACGTAAAGTCACTCAGTTCAATAGCATTTTCAAGATCTGGCCCAGGCTATATGCATCTATCAACATACTTAAAACAACTTGTCACTGTGGTGTATCCTCTATAAATTAATAATCTGTGTATACATCAGATACACAATCAAATTATATTTCACATTTGAAATATATTTAAAATATTTTCTTTTGATATAAATTTCTTCAGTACAATGTTTTTTCTGCTGAAATCTGAGATGATCTCTTTAATTGTGTAGTGTTGTGTTTCAGTAATTCAAGTCACGGTGCAGGTGGTACATGCAGTTTACTGATGTTAGAGATAGTATTTAAACAACTCCATGCTCAGAGGTAGTACATCAAAAGTTTTTAAATTGAGGGTGACAGGAACTGGTGCTGCACTTTCATGTTATCCAACAATGTGGAAGAATTTTGACATACAGCTGGAATGATCAAACTGCACCAGTTTTACTGTCTAACTTCATTTGGCATGAATTTCAAACGTATTTGGAAATTATTAAATTGTATGCTACATTTGGAGAGTTTACCTTCCTTAGGGAACTTTTTTATAAAGTCTGATACGAGGGGGCTTATGATCTCAAAACATTGCATAAAGCTGATATATTTTTTGGTAAGTGTCCTTTTATGTTTAATTTGTAAGTCATGCAGAAGCTGTAGTTTCTGCAGGAGCTGTTACTATAGAAGTGAAGCATGCTGCTACTAACCTGCCCACATTATTTTACAGTCCTACTTCTTCCACTCATACAGGAAGAGACTGGCCTGAAAATACAAAAGATTACTGCAGATCATCAGTATTTTGTGTACATATGATACACATAAAATTAGAAAACCAAGGTAACAACAGGAAGCCCAGAGTAGTTTGGTGATACAAAGTTGGTTCTAATTCACATCATATATGATGTAATTTGTGCAAGCTTAGTAAGCGTTGTAGAATATTTATTGGTTTGTTGCTTTTTGACAGAAAAGCCAAGAAAAATTTCTCTAAATATTTTTGTTGTGTTGCTTAATGCTGATGTGGCGAGCTGTAAGCATAGAGATGAACACTTTTTAATAGGGTAAAAACTGTGTGTAATTTAAAATTTTCTGTGCATACTTGTATTTCTTCAGGATTCTAACAGCTGTGACCTATAGGGCTTCATTTACTTTTGTAGTTACGTGTGTGTATGAGTCATATAAAAGAAATGAGGATTTCAAAACTTAACAAAAATAATTTAATTACAAAAAATGCTGTAAAAACTCACAATTGAAAGTTAGTTATAAAAAAAAGAATAATTTGAAAATGGCTTCCTGGGTTTTAATTTAAACTTTTTATTTTTTATTTAGTTAATATGAAACATTTCCCGACATTTTTATTTACAGCAAGATCTTTTATGCCAGTGGTGCCTTTTTCCATCCGAGTACCAAGTGGTTACTGCGTAGTGATTCACAAAGGGTACCTCAAGATAACAGCATTTCATAATTATCTGACAAAACAGCGGATGATTGTTTGGTGTTTGCCGTGCTTATCTGCAGCAATAACAAAGGCTTAAATGCTTCCTCGCTCCCGTGTTACAGTTCTCATGCTTCCCCTGCTAGCTCACATAGGCGAGAGGGGCATGTTTATACCAAGTACAAAGTCCAGTAGAGCCTCTAGGAGGGAGCTGGTGATGAAGAAATCGATATACGTCTCATATAAGCAAAAGCAGTGTCCTGTGCGATAGCGACTTCTGTTACACAGAAGGCTATGGGGAGAAGGATTATGGCGCGTGATTGAGACACCTGTTGAGAAAATAGGCAACTATTGACAAGTCTGATTCATGACTGAGTGACTGCTCTGCTAGTCTTCACATGATCCCCACCGAGAGCGAGCCTCGACCGCCTGCTAAACAAGGGCTGTTTGAAGTTTCTTTTTAACATTTCCAAGACGTTAATTCAGCAGGACATCTCCACTGGGGTTCTCGATGTCACCAAATCAGCAGCTGTTGAAATCCATTCACTTCAGCATGAAATGTTTGCATAAGTTTTTTTCTTTTTTTCTTTTATTTGTGACAACAGCAAAGCAAATAAAGTCCTGCACTACTCAACTCATATATGTGTGAGAACAGCTTCTGGTCGCAATTGTAGCTGCTAAGGCAAAATGTTTATTTGTAGAGAACAATGACAATCAGAGCAGTTTATTATGATACACAAAAAATACTGATTTTAATAGACATTTCTGTGACAGTTTTCCAGCGTAAACATGCAGTTAATTTTTGTGCCAGCTGTTGAACTTGTGTGAAAAGCGTTTTGAAATGGAATTGTCTTTGTTTTTCAATTCCAAAAAAAATCTTAAAAGTCTAAAAGCAAATGTTTCCTATTTTTTCCAGTTAGTAAATGAAACGCTGTTTCTTGGGTAGGAAAACATTTCTATCTGACTCACATTTCCCTGAGAAAACAGCTTGTATCATAGAATTAGTTTAGTTTGAAGGGGAAACAGAACAAGGCAAGACATGTAAACATATTACAAAGCTTACTTTGATATTTAAATGCTTTTTTTTTTCTTTTCCTGGCCATCTGAAAAAAGGTGTGGTGAATGTAGTCAACTGTAAATAGAAACTCTGTATTTTCAGTCAGCTTCATTGTTAAACCCGAGAACTGCTGACCACATATGAAGACTCCCGGTTTGAGCCGTCCCTCCTCTGTTTATTAAACCCGTTCAGACTTAAGTGTATTTTTACAAGTTCATTAATGTATTCCATTCTCTCTGATGTATTTTTTCCCACTATTATCAGATTTCATTATATGGGAGGAATTATCAGATCAACCCATTATACAGCCGAGCAGCGTTAAGTCTGATTGGAATTTGGGCTTCCCTCCGTTTACAGGGGGAATATTGTGTAAATCAGACTCTCGGGTTTCAGTGGGAGGCACAGGGCTGCACAGCATCCATTTGTCAAGTTGATTGCACCTCAGCGAGGTTGCATTAGCTTGTCTTTGAACAGAAGTGAAATCCTATGCGAAGCTCCCCTTTCTGTCATTTACACTAACATCCATCCTCTTAAACCAAGGCCTCAGAGAAAAAACAAAGTGATGGCACAATATAATCAGTCACTCAGGTTGTCTGTCATCTGTTTTCTTAAGGAAATGACTTTTAAGTTAGTGGAGCAGAAAATTGAAGAAAATTAGCAGAAGGTTGTCGGAGAAGCAGGAGGAATTTTTAAAAATTACAGATGGACGTAGAGCAGCTCAGTTGCGTACAGCAAGTAGAAATGCAGTTGACTCTGTTTTTTAGTTTAGTGCTAATATAATGCCAGCGTGCCCAGTATGTAATAATTCAACTTTTAATGAAACTTTATTCATAAACTTCAATTGGGCTGTAAACGCACAATAAAAAGCTGGTATGCACATTTTCAGCTTTTATATCAGTGCCTGTGTTTTATGATGCTGAACACTCAAGTAATTTGCACTCTTTTCCATGTGTCAGGAAAGCTGCCCACGTATCTCAGAAATGGTAAGCTGGAAAGGCCACTGTAAACAGCTCCGTGAGGAGGCTTGTAAGTTTTTTGAAAATGGACAAACTGAATTTTTAATCTGATGCAAATGGCAGCAGGAAGTAACATTACTTGTTTTGAACTGCTGTACAATGAAACTTATACAGTACCGTTGCAACAGTTGCTACAGGGTTAATGGTGTAAAGAAGAGAAGATAAAGATGTATGTTTTGCACAAGGTAAAAAGCACCACATTTTAATATACTTCTTTTTTTTTTTTTTTTAATTAGACATACTTTGGTTTAACTTCAATCCTTAAGAGAATCAGTTTTGTCTTGTGTATCTTAAGGGAACATGTTTCAGTGTGGTATTTTTTTAAAGGAGGGTTGTGCATGGCTATTTTAAGTCAGAGCAATATAGCACATTCCTAGTTTAAAATAAAACCTGTGTTCTTGCAACAAACTGGTGTGAATTTTGAATTTATTTAGTTATTTTGGAATAGATGTGCCTTCTAAGGTCTTTCTAGACATGCAGTAAGTGATGTGACTAGCATCTGTCAAATGTGCTTCTTTCTTTCTTTCTTTTTTCCCTTCTTCATTCTGCCCAAGGGAAAATTGCATGTGGTCTTTATTTGTTTATATGATGCAGATACCGTAGTCTAAATCTTACGGCTCAGTAATCGAAATATTACTGATCTTGGGTGGGAAACCTGTTTTCTTATATTCCTTTTTCCTTATGTTCCTTTTTCCCCATTTTTTTTTCCTGCTAGAAATAGAGGCACAAAACCTCATGAAATGAGGGAGGTTATTAAATTGCTGCATCTTAACATGCCTTGGAAACTTTGGATGGAATATGATATGACAACACAAAATTCTGATATTGATTTATACCAATGTACTAGCACATTGCCACTTGGAAAGAGAGAGGAAATGTAGAAAAAAGGTTACTATTTTAAATACTATGCAAAGCATATTTTTATAATTTTCATGCACAACTGTAGCTTGCAGCTAGTTTGATTTTTCAGTCAGTATTAGATTTTTCATGTGTCCCTTGAAGAAAATTTAAATTGGCTTCACAATCTTGAAAACACTTCAATTTGAATAGCTTTACTCAATAGAGACGTTATATACACTAAAGTCAGTCAGGTATGTAAGGGTCTGCAGGATCAGACCATAAGTGGATCCATGTTTCTCCTCAAAAATAAATCTTAAAATATTTCAGAAGGAAAGTATTTTTAAACACAGCATGTAAATTTATATAAAAAGTTACAGATTATAGAAATATCAAGTACACTGCTCATGCAACTCATGTTTCATTACGATATATATTACTCGGGATTGTGATATGAAGATGATAATGGCTATATTTTACACTTCTTTTCCATTTTATAACCTAATGTTAACATTTAGGAATTTGGGAACTTGAGAGCCCTTGTAGATCAATCTTGATTAGTTTATTTTTCTTTGTAAAGATTTTGATAGCCTGGTAATGCTTTTGTTTGAAAGAGTATTCTTTACTTCCTCTTGTGGGGGATGAAATATTGTTACACCCAGCTCTTCCTCTGAAATAGTGAAAAACAATTTAGGTAACTGAATCTTTGATGAGGAGACCTTAGACTGAAAAGTCTGGCATTTAATTGCCCTTTTACACTCATAATTCTTCTACGTTTAACCTCAAAGGTGATTTAAAAAGTTACATCTTAATTGCATAGCCTCATTCAATCATTAGTACTGTGCCTTGCAGCAATTTATTACAACTTTATTTCCCTGAACCATCAGTGAAGATGATGCTGAATTTTATATTAGCCAAATGTCCTTTTTAGATTAATGTGGTAATATAGATTTTATGCACACTTTTTCCGCTTTCATATTTGTGGTACAGGTTGGGTTTATAGTTATAGCACGATTCCTAAAGTAGTTTAGAGAATGCTGTGTGTATTGCCTCACGAACGGATGCCAGAGATTTACTTGAAAATGTGCATCTGCAAGAGGAAATAATAGCAGGGCATTCTCCGATGTGCTTCTCTCTAGCTATTTTTACAGCTTACTCACACGGGGTTTTCCCCTTTGAAGATAATAGTTGGACTCCCGTTGTGAGGAAAGCACTGTGATCAGATGTGCTGGGAGATGGGGATGTGGGCACAAAGGTGCTTTGCCACAAATGCCACCGTTACCATTGGGCAAGTCACTCTTTAAATTGTACTCCTCTTTCATAGCGGTCTTTTGGAGATTACTACATTCTTAAAATTTTTGAGGGTTCCAGCTACTAAGGCTATGAAATGCCAAAACCCCCTTGTGTCAGTGCAGGATCAAGGTAGAGTTCACCATGAGCATGTTTCCTGTTATGTTCTCTGATTCATTTGCATAGATATTTAAATATGTCAGGTAGGAAGTGTTGAGACCCTTTATGCTCATGATGTCATAATTTAAAAATGCACCGCTTTTCCATACAGTGATGTAGAATTTGGATAGTTTCTATCCAAATTCTCAGATTAGAACTGGCAGCTACTGGCGTCTACTTTACAAGCACTTCTGCTTGCACGAGGCTCAGGGAGATTTCAAGGGATGAGGCTAGTTTGATGAATACTTCAAGCCAGGTGTGCTGACACCAATGCCAAAAGCGCCGTCCTGCCTTCCCCCCACCGTTGGCTTCTCATTCCTGACCCTCTACCAGGCTTTCCTTTGAGCTATTGCAGCTGTGTATCCTGCAAGCGGTGAGGGAGATGAGGCTGGGGGAGGACAGGGCTGCTTCCTCCACTCACACTGCTGGCGCAACCAGCAGAAGTGCTGGTTTGGCTGCAGACTCTGGAGCCAGCTGAGTGGGGTACGTAGGCAAACCAGAAGGGTCTCCACAGCATTTGAAAAATGCAAACTTTTGGCGAAATCCTGTGGAACTTGGTGAATGTTGCATCCTTCCTGTAAGGAACAGGTAAGCTCGTGCTAGCAGCAGTTCAAACAAGAGCAGCCTCCACCTTAATCGCAGGCACTTTTCACCCCCTGAAACAAAAGCTTAATGTGGGGACGCTCAAGCATTTGAACTGGGTGGGAGATGGGTATGACTGGATATTAAATTAATCTCTATGGAAATTGGGTATATCTGAAAGACAAGGACAAAAGGAAAAGAAAGAAAAACAGATAAAGCAGGAGGAAAAAGCATAGCAAAAGACTCAAAGAAGGAAAAGAAAGTGGAAAAAAAAAATAAATAATTAGATAAACACTATGCCAGTTCTACAAAGGTCTGAGTGCTGGCTGAAAAGGCTTCAGGAAGGGATGGCTGAAGAGATTTGTTGTTGTTGTGTATCTGTCTCCTGCATTCAAGGAAACAAGAGTGAAGTTGGGGGTGGGTGACTTTGGAGGTGTTTTTTTAACTAGATATGCCTAAATGATGCTTGACTTCATAATTTTCTCCTCCTAATAGAAACAGCCCTCAGGGCCTCAAACTTTGGCTAATCATTTAGGTCAAAAGGGTAATAATAATGTAGAAGACCATGAATTAGAAGTGTACCCTCGGGAAAGCTTGACCCAACGCAGAAGTAGAAAATAACCATACAAAACTCTGTAATGGGATCCTCTGAAGCTGAATGGGAAAATGAGGGCTCATACAAATATGCTCACCATCTAATATGAAACATAACTCCAGAAGTATGTATATTTATTCCCTGTTACAAGAGTGAAACCACAGTGGAGTTACTGTAACACTGAGGCTGAACTAATCCCATCACAGGATCAGATCTTGGTAATAAATAGTTCCAGGTGCGATCCAAGGACTAGGAATGTTTAGATTTGTTTAAACTGAAAGGTGTGGAGTTTTTTCAATCTTTCCACTGACAAGGGAGGGCTGTATGAGGTGTGTAACTCCTGTCTTTCAAAAGAGAGACCTGCTTATTGCATAGCACTTTTCTCTGGTGCGTCTCAAGTACTTTACCAAGAAAGTCGGTATCATTCTGCTTATGTTACAGATAGGGAAATGCAGCACGAGGATGCTCAGCATCTTGTTAAACGTCAGCAAACCTGGTGACAAATCTGGAAGTATAAACCCTCGTACAGTGCTCTACTGAGTGAGCTCTGCTGCTTTCCCATATACCAGAGCATCCTTTCAATTTGCCACTTTCTTTATCATGAAACTTTGGGTTTGTGATGGGGCGAGTTCAGAAAAAAGCTACTCTCTTGAATGTGCCCATCTTCCATCTTGTGAGTGGCATTGGACAGGAATGGAACGAGCATGTGTTTAATGCCATACTGCACATATGTAGAGGACCATACCAAGGTTGCGTAGACAATCTCATAGGCAATGCCTCTATGTTTTTCAATTTTTGGTTTTACAGTTTTATGGACTGTGTCCAATCAAGTGCTTGAAGCTCTATGGAATAGGCTATACTTGTATATTAGGTTGCTAGCCCCAGTCCTATGTTCCTTTCCACAGGCTGTGGCTGTCTTGGCAGCAGATAGATGGCAAAGCAGCAGATATAGTTATCTCAGACACATAATTCGCATAAATTTGTAGCTGAAAAAGGAGCTGCCCAGAGCTGGCTCTGAGGACACACTAAGAATTTATATCTGTTTCTGTACCATAGTCCCTGTTCAGAATTTATACAATGGTATCAGAGTGACAGGTAAGTGGTGACTTCCAGCCATAACCCAGAATTATCCACGTGTGCGTCCTACTTATAGCAGGAACAAAGCAGTTTGTGGCCTGGAGCGTTTGCCTTTTCTGCCTAATCCTTGTGTCCAGAGAGATCAGAATGGAAAGACAGAGCATGGCGAAAGAGGAGGAGTGCGGAGAAGACTGCTCCTCTGCAGCAACACTGGCACTCAGGGGAAGAAAGCGAGCGGGTGATGGATATCTGTGCAAAGAAAATAAGCACCAGTAGGCACCAACTATAGAGCCTCAGAATATGCTCTCCTTTAGTCTGGGCTGCTGAGCAGAGGCTCTGAGCCAGGGACAAAATGTTCTGGGACACATCCTCTGTAATACTTCTAGATTTCTTGAATAATTCACGAAGCTTTTGGACCCCTTTTCCCCAAACACACACAAAGCCAGTTGTGCTGTACAAGAGGGTTTGAGAAACTCCGTAAGGAAAGCCGCTTACTTCTTCAGCCTTTATATAGGCATTTTAAAGCAGTTTTTATTATTCTCTATTTTCGGGGAACGACGAAGCCAACCACTTAGTTTTTGCAGAGTTCATACACTGTAATGATTTACTTTTTATCTCTTTATTAGGGTTTTACTGCCTTATTTACATTGTAATAGCAGTAGTGATGTTTTGCATATAGTCATATTGCCTTTGATTGGGAACAATACCAAGAAAACTGAGTGCTTCATGATTTAATTATTTGTGTTCTTTGCAAGAATAATTAAAGGATCATGCCAAAATCTTATCAGAGCATGAAAATTTAGCATGCCAAGAGTGAAACTATTTAAGTGGCATACTAATGATTTATTTGTTGACAAGATTCAGTTTTAGAAACTCTCTTTTCACTGTTTCACTACTGGTAGTTAGAAGTGTAAAATGTGTAGTTATCAAAAAGCTTTAGTAGGAAGAGAGAATAGATTTCCAAGTGACCTGTGATTGTAGATGCTTTTTTTTTTTTATTGAAAAAATAGTCATCAGAGAAACTGATTTTTCAAAACTGAGCAAATATTTTCTGAAAAATCAAGCCATGGGTAGGTATTTGAAAGCCAACCAGCACTGACACAGCTACTCTTGCTAATTCTTTTCTTAATCTTCGCCATAAAGTTTTTGGACTCTAGTTACTCATCTGTAACACTTTAATCTGTAAGTATTAGCTTGTTTCAGAAGCATTGCCGCTGAATAGGAAAAAATGGTGATTAAACAATCTAAGATGTTGTAAAATGGCTCTAGTCCATATATGCCTTATGAAATAGATCCTTTATTTACCATTAGTTATTCTTAAGCCACAAACATATACCTGGTTATTTTTTCCTAAGTATTTTCTCTGTAAAATTAATTAATCCATTCCCAAACAATAGATTTAACTGTCTCCAGTAAAACACAGTTTTACACAGTGCATATACCTCGACCTGCAAAGTTAATTCACAGCTCTTCTGGAAGAATTTTTGTATACTTACAAACACTGGTCTGTTGCAGCAGCGACTTGGAAGGATGAATCTGTACATGCTTGAAGGAACCATCATTTAGTAAAGTAGTATTCCGATCTGCAGATCCTGTTTAACATTTGAAATATATCAGTAGCACTAAGTCAGTTTGGGTGTCTCAGCAACTAACTGGTCCCAGAAAGAGTATCGGCGGTATCCCGCAAAGTGCTGATCTTCAACATTTTTAGTGCTTTGCAGAATTGATTTCTCAGTCCCAAGGCAATTGTCCATATCATGCAAGTGCTGCATGCTATTATAGTCAGAAGCCTCCGTTTGAGAGTAATCCAAGAAAGAATACCAGTATTTTGTTTCCAAGTTCTTTTTGTAAAATATTTGGCTCCAATGCATAGCTAATTTTCATAAGGCTCTTTGAAAGTCTCACTTTAGAAAAAGATGTATTTTTTCTATGATGTGTACAGTTCATTTTTAACCCAAATCTAGCGAAAAATTGCCACATAAGCTGTTTTTTCAACAAAGGAAGAATAGCCATATTTTTGTTTCCCCACAGAAGGAATACTTTTATGTTTTTAAAATATATGCATTTGAGTAGTTGTATAAAATAAGGAACATAAAGGTGCCATATTGAATTCATTAAGATTTCTCTCTCATATATAATCCCAAGTATCTAGATCCTTATCATTTTAGTGGTAGAGGGAGCAAGTACATGCTTTGACTTATCAGCTGGGCGATGAATATCTAAAGGTTAATACATGTCCAAGTCCCCACTGACGATGCCCTCTCCAGACCATATTTAGCACGTGGATTTTGCCTGTCCTGTTATCACCCCTCGAAAGCAGGGAGATGGAATGTCCTTTGGTCCCTGGTCCCCTTGGCCGTTCAACGCTCGGCTTTCTTGCTGCTCTTTGTTCACTAGAGCATAACGGCAGGCAAAGTAAGACAGCAGATTTGCTGGGCTGTGGAGCTGCCGGGCCCTAGAGAACCGTGGTTCCCATGGCTCTTGCTCTCCCAAGGAACAGAGGGCTCAAAGAAAACTAAAGGTAAAGGACGGGTCACTGATTCGGTGTTCTTCTTCTTTGATATAAATAATTATTAGGAAACAAAATTTAACTTTCGCCTCCTAACCAGAAATTAGTACCATTTTTGTTTGACATAGTGACATCTTATGTTGTTAAAGAGAGCCCTCGATGGCTACTGGGGATTAGGAGGGGAAAATCTTTCACTTGCAGGTCACCTGCATGATTCTGGCCCGGGGCACGGGTGATTGACGGCTGTTCAAATGTGATGCCTGTAGGAGGCCCCTGTGAAGGAAGTTGGAAGTTTGGGGCCGGGTAGGCAGGTGTCAGCACTAGGGACCCCCACTGCCATAATTAGTAATCTCTGCCGGAGCGAGGACCGCGTAGAAGCCCAGCCTCAGGGTGTCGGGTGAGGACGTGGGTGGGACGTGGGGGCTTCTGCTGCCGGTGCTGTGCTTGCACAGAGAAATGGCATGAAATCGGCACTCGTGCAAGCTCTCTCCTGGGGTAAGGTTGTGCCAGTGGAGCAGGAGCCTGTCCCAAACCGCTTTGTGCAGGCTGTTCTCTTTCAGAGGGAGTTCTCTTTACTGGGTGGCATAGCCCTGGAGAAAGCAAATGCCAAAGGAAAGGGTTTAATGCCCTTCACTATTTCTGTCCCAGATTCCTTCCCGCAAACCTGCATTTCACCAGTCCTTTCTCTCACCGCTTCAGCTCCTTGCTACGCTTTCCCATGCACGCTTTTTTTCCCTTGTAAATGATGTGAAGCAAATACCTAATGTTATCTTCAGTGCTGATGCAAGAAAATTAGAGGAGGTATATTACAGCTCTGTTCGGTATTCTTTCCAGAGAAAACTGCTGGTTAGGTCAATTTACTTGGCACTGTGCACCGCTTTAATCTTAACTTGAGGCCTGCTGTAGATATACAGCAGCTGGATCTAATGTCTTCATGCATGGTTGCAAGCAAGCCAGTTAATTTCTGTTTGTTGAGAGGCAGGAATCAAGCAAATTTTTCTCTGTTGAATGAAAACATTGTGGGGCTGGTAACAGGTGAATAAGCAATACTGGATAAGAAAACAACCTGGAATTACTGCTTAAACTTTGAAGGGCTGGATTCCACAGCAGAGAAGTCACAGTTTCATCCCATTTATAATGGCAGTAGTTTAGCCCCACATCTTCGACTGGAAGAATTAAAAGGAAAAACTGGCTTGACAGATCTTGTTTGGGAGAAAACGTCACCAGTGAAGAAGCACTTACCTTCGAGTCCACTTGCAGTGCTGTGAGCTGCTAACTGGGGTGGTCAGAGTATTGTTAAACCTATATACAGGCTACAAAAGCTAAACAAATTGCTCCCTCTATCACACTGAGATCTGCACAGGCTCCTGATGACCCCTCGGGTCATATCCATCAAGCTTGTGGCTGTATGTCCACAGAAGTAGCACTGGCCATGAAGAGTGTTAACCATGGATGGCCCAAGTTCCTGCCACATTCTGTGGAGTCCTCAAAGACTGGGACTAAATTCACTGGATCTTTTGACTTTAAAACAGGTCTTTAGCGTTATAGGCAGTCAAAGAGTTAACTGGTTAAAACTAGGTGCTAATAAAACCTCCGACGTTCTGATTAACTGTAAGATGCAAGAGCTATGGGTCTGTACCTCACCCTATAAACAAATAAGCGCCTATCTTATTAACAGTAGCTTAATTCCAAATACACCTTACTGTTATACCTTAAAATTACCTAAACCTGTGCATATATTTAGAAAATAAAACTTTAGATAAACTAGACAACAAATCTTAATAATAGAAAATGAAATCCAGATCTTTCTTCTCCCAGATGACCACCTATAGAGTCAGGCAGGTGTCTCCTCTCTTGCTGGGAACCTTGAGCTGTTGCCTGCACAGTGCCAGTGCCGCTGCCTCAGCGGGAGGAGCAGAGCACACCCCCAGCTGAGGCTGTGATGTGGGCAAGGTGAGAGAGAGAGAGAGAGAAATAAAATCTTTGTTTTTCCCTCAATTTACTCCAGTTCTTTTTTTGTTGTTGTTTCTGTTGTGATATTCATAGACTCATAGAATCATCATAAAATCATAAAATGGTTTGGGTTGGAAGGAACCTTAAAGATCATCTGGTTCCAACCCCGCTGCCATGGGCAGGGACACCTCCCACTAGATCTAGGTATTCAGAGTAGAAAAGTATGCTTCCAAGCACCATAATATTTTATTAGAAGACTTTCTTCATCTGTACAGCCTACCTTCTCTCATTTAGTGCATAGGCACTTACAAGAAGTGGGAAATCTCAGGCTAAGAGGGATGCTGAATCACCGCTTCTCACTCTATAGCTGGTATTACTGCCAAAGTCTCTGTATTGTCAAACCACCAACTGAGAGAAGTCGCATTTCAGAAACCTTTTACCAAAAAATCGATAAAAGGCTATAAAAAAGACAACCTGCACAGAATAAAGACTAAACAGAGTTAATCCTCGATGTGTAATTTCCAGAGAATGTATCTCCATTGTTAGATAAAAAGACAGCTAAGATGCGAACTTTAGTCTGATGTTTCCTCTCAAGCTTGTCTGCTTAAAGCACTTTCCTGCAAATTTCTGTGTTTACCTAAGCCCCTAGGTGAAAAGCCACCCTCCCCTCCCCTACACCTAGTGGAGCTAATGAGCCATGCCTCTTATCCTCCCAAAACTCTCGGCTCAGCAGAAATTAATCCACTTTCTTTGCCCAGTTCTAACACATGCCACCAGGTTAAGGCAGGAGAATGAACCTTCCTACCCTTTTATGCTCACTGGAGGATTGACTGACAGACAGGTAGTACTTCTTTGTGTTTCATTAGTCATTATGTAGTTTGACACTAAAGCTAAACCAACTTAATTGCTAGCTGCTACTGACAGAGGCGGTCTCGTCCCTTTCCTGCCATCTCGCTCCCAACTGCATGGTCACCATGGCTTCTTTATGCAGGCACCTGCCCCCACGGGGACTTCGTTCAGAGGTCTAGACCTAGAAAAAATGGACCCTGCGAAAATATGTGAATAGATTTACCACTCCACCTGGGGGTCGATCAGGTGCCCATGGTGGTGGAAGACCAGGAGCAGGAGCATGTTGCTGGGGTGGGAGGAAACAGCCTGGACAGCTAATTTTAGCAGTGACACGATGTTAGACTGGCTTAGCCGTCTTGCTAAACTAGCCTTGGTATTCTGTAGAGAATAACATAATTGCACTATTCCACAGTAAACCTGTGGTTCCTGTTGTGAGTCAGCCTGTATAACTGAATTAACCTTCCCAATGAATCATGTTTCTAATGTAGTTCTTTGGGCATGGTTACACAGACCACCTGTTAGCGGTGACACTAACGTGTATGCGTGACATGCCACCCCTTGTCTTGGTGCAACTCTTCAGGCCTCTAAGATGAATGAGATGAGAAAACTGACCAACCCGAAATATAACTTCATTTTTCCTGGCAAATTAATTGTAGGCAGGTCACCGATATGTCCTGATAGACAGTTGTAGCAGCATAATTAACAGAGCAATTCAAGGGCTGGAATGGTGACGGGGGAGTGGAGAGAAAAGCAGTGGAGAAGAACTGCTTAAGCAGATATTTGCACCAAAGGAAATATCCAGAAATAACCATTTCTGTAGTAAAGCTTTCGCAAAGGCTTTCCTTTATCTAAAGTGTCAGGGACATTTACTTTTGGAGCAGAAGTTCTGAGTTTAACCGTACTGCCAACATGTCACACTGTGAATCGTTGTGACAGTCTCAAAGATTAACAAGGCAATGCAATTTGCTTCTTGTTGTCAGTCAAAGTGGGTGCGACTCTGAGCCCTGAGCACAGGGTAAGATAAAGCAGCTGCCTGGCCAAAACTGGCAGTAAGTTAGTCCTAGAAGGAGCTTCTAGGATTAGATAGCATATTCAGGGCTGGGTGTTCACGCAGGATGAATAAGGGAGGAGGAAGGGGCTGGGGACGTGAGGGGAATTTCACAGGTGTCACATCACCTGTTTGGGAGCACGCTCACCTTACCGAAACGGCTAAGCTGGAGCAGACAGACTGGACAGACGGCAGGACAAATCTGAACCTGCAAAATATTGTAATTGTATATGTATGCCTTCCTTAGCATCTGAAGGAGTTACACTTACATCAGCATCTTCTAACTACAGCTCCGTGTTTTCTCTGCTGGTATTTTTCAATAAATGCCATCACATGAAGAGCTGCGGGGCCAAGGCACTCTCAGATTCTCCGCAGGGGGTTATTGAAGGAAAGCAGAAGGGCAGCAGGATCAGTCCCACAGCATGATAGTGGTATTTTACAAACAGCTTTGAAGCGTTTGGATATGTAATGGTTTGTGGTTGCCTGTAAAGTTCTCTGATGTCTTTCGGAGCAATTAAAAATCTTGCCATATGCTCCAACCTTCTTTTTGTGTGGCCGTGGGTTATGTGCAAATCTTCGGGATGACTGCTAGAACGGTTGTGAGCATATTGGATGCTTGCATGATTCGGGGCGCAACTCGAAATGTGCTCAGCATCCCACGCTGACTGCAGCCCGTCGAACTGGAGTGCTCTCCCCACCTCGCCACAGCAGGCGCTTGACAAGTGGACTGCATTACGTTAGCTTCCTCGGAAGGAAATCAAGTGCTGCTCTCCTAAAATGGTTTGTGCCTTTCTTTCTGCCCAAATTTGTAGGGGTTGACAAACTTTCTCTCGAGTAATTCCTCAGTGTTACTTTGCTCCGCAGTGTGTGAAGGAGGAAGTTTGTCAGGCAGAGCAGCCTGTGAGTCAGACCTGTAGGGCATGTCACTGGCACGTCAGGTTCTTACACGGAGGCTAAAAACAGTTTGTGTCAATGCTCCCCATTAGCCGCCCTAATTTTCAGATGGAAACTTGACTGTCACTTCGACTTAACTGCATCGTTTCCTAACGTACAACGATGTGCAGATTTTGTTTTCCTAACTGTACCGTGTGTAAAGGCTTTATAACAAGACCTAAAATGTTGGTTGGTTTGTAAATGAAAGCTGGTGTTGCGCATTCACCCTCTTTCTTATGACTCTTCAAAAGAGAGGCAGAGCGACTGCGATACAGTTTTTTTGTTCTCTTTTATCCTAATTGTGGGTAACCTTTTAGTCAGAACAGGACCATTTGACGTACTTTTAAAGTATGTCTACAGAGTGTAGCTGCATACTGAATAACATGTTAAAAACTTTGAATAGTTCATGTGTGTAAATATGGTTTATTACTAAAAGTTTACTTTCCGTACTGTGAGTTCTGATGTTTATTTTAGGACTTTGTTTTACTTCTCGCCGTCTCTATTACTGAATTTGAGGTATACAGCTCCAATTCGCAGCTCAGTCACCTTCTATCTAAAAAATATGTTTCACTTGTTTCCCCTGAAAAATTCTGAATTTCTAATTATGAAAGGGAGCTGTTTATCCTTGTTTGAGGTGTCTGTTTGACAAGCAGTCATGCAGAAATAGTGCAATGTGTAGGCTCCCAGTATAAATAGAAGCAATCATGATCCAAACTGGATAAGTAATTAGAATAATAAGTAGAAATAAAGAAGCTTTGTCAGTTTGCATTCCTTTTTCTGAAGCAGCTATGGGCAAGTGTAGAAACTGATCCTTATCTTTAGTTTTTCCCCTAAAATAAGGATAAAATTGGATTTAAGAATAAGAGCTTACCATATGAATTTAGGTTTATGGAGGATGTACTCTAGACTGTCAAAAATAGGATGCCTAAGGCAGATTTGCTTCTAAAGAGAAGAATGCAATAAAGCTTAGGGTTATACTGAAACTGAACTGCAATATATTATGAAATAGTTTGGTTCCGTAATTCCTGGATTGTTACGTTCAGATTTTCAGCCACCATGGTTCTTTGTTGATTAAAAAAAAAGTCCTTTGATAAATGCCAAGGACTAGTGAAGTTAAGGGTCTAACTTTACTATTCTTTCTGTCTGAACTTTTCAAAACAAGAAGGAGATAATAATTTAATTTACACTTATCAAAAACTGAATAGTGACCTGAAGACATTAAATGTATTTCAAAGAGATGATTGAGGATAGTCACAATGAAACTAGCCTCAGTGAAAAGTGACCATCACCTCCATGAAATAGACCAGATCTGACTAAGAAATCTCTGAAAAGTTGGTCTCCTTTCAGATGTTTTTCACTCTCTGAACTAGGATCTAGAGGATGAGGTCAAAGAAGACTGCACATCATGTATGGTCTGTACAGTCTCTAGCATGACTTAATCAGCCTCAATGCTGCTCTGAATTATAACAAAATGAACTAGTCTTCTGATTCTTTGTTCTTTAATCTACTGAACATGACAGTCTTTTTTAGACTATTCTTTGCTACAGGTTTGTAAATGTTCTGGAATGAAAAAATAAGCAGATGAAACCCATTTTTTTCTGGTACTGACAGTTCTTGTTTGTAGACTAGTTGTATAAATAACTCCAGGACATCTGACATCTTATTCATATAAAATGTGTTGGCAAAATTTGGCATGATTTGGTTCCATTTCATCAAGTTTCTTTTTGGTTCTCTTTTTTTGTCTTCTTCTCTTCTGTGGGAGTATTTCTATTTTTTTAATCATTTTGGAATTTGGAAGTTTATTCATATCTTCTTAAGCGTATAATAGTTCAAGGAACACATAATCCCTTTTAGGCAGCAACTTTTACAACATGTGGTGGGTGCCTCTGAATCAGCATCAAATGTTGGCATCTCCACTTCCTCCTTCATCAGAAGTAGTGAAGTTTCATCCGAACTAGTGAGAAAAAAGTATTTTTAAGAGAACATAAAGAAGTGGGGCTTCTTTCCTCAGGGAAAGAAAAAAAAAAAAAAAGAAAACCAGATTTAATATTAAATGGAAGAACACAAAGCCACTTTTCAAAACCATCCTGTGTACTTCCTTCAAACTTAACAAGGAATTAAAAATTTCTCATTGAGGATGGACACTGTTGATAAATAATAATGAGAATTGAATATGACTTGTCATAAGACAGAGCTCCTTTGCCTGAGTATTTGTAATGTGATTTGATGGTTTCTTATGTGTGGAGACCTTGGATTCAGGATATCCTGTTTCTGGCAGGTCTAGAAAAGAGCAAAATTCAGAATAATGTAATTTTCAATCTGTACAGTCAAATTAATAGGATGCCCTTACCTCCTACTTTCTCCAACTTTCTGATCCATTTGATATAACTACTAGCAAAAATATTTGAGCTCACTATTTAGAAAAATACTTTTGAGAAGTGCTTTTGAGCTCCTGAGACTGGTAGACACTCTGGCTATCTCCCAGCCTCATGCAGGGACAAGAAGCAGGTGCCCAGCATCCCTCCTTCTTGCCTTCTCTCCACCTTGACTTTCCCTGAAGATAATCCAAGCACATGGGCCGTGAGAAGCATTGCAAACCCTGGGAGTAGTCACCAAAGTGAGTGAAATAAGCTGGGTCTGGCCCTGAAGAGTGCTGAAAGTCTGTGGACCATGGCCGTTCTCCCACCTGATGTTCATGTCTCAAATAATTCCATTGTGTCAAAAATCTTCCCCCTCCGAACTTCAAATGCCATTGTTCAACACACTGAACTCTGCAAGAAAGAATTCACGGAAACGCTTCAGGCGATGGAATGTAAAACTTAGAAAGGTCCAAAGGTTTCTGCTCTTAATGGGATCTCAGCATCACTTAAATTTATGGATTACCTGATGCTTTTTTTCTTCTTAAATTGGATGTTTATAAGACAGAAAATCCACAGTGTTTCAGCTTTCGGGAGCTTAGTGAGAAGAGCCTATTATACTATAGGCAGGTATAACCCTCATCTCTCTTGCCAGCCTCCCTGGTTGGAGTAACAGCCTGAGAACAGGTCACTTTATATAAAATAATAACTTTGGGGGATTCATGGCTTTGCTCTTCCCAGATTATGAGCCCAGACACAAAAGTCTGACCGAAGCAATGGAGCCTTTAGAAAACCTTTCCAGAGGAAGGGCTGGATGTCTAAGCTGTTTTCCTATCCCAACTCAGAAAATGATTTTTCTGGGATCATATATCAACAAATAAACTTTTAGCTAAGCTATGGGAACAAACCCAAGTGGTTTTGGCCAGTAATAACATCACAGTTGAGTGAGGAAGATGCAGAAACCTGAATTTTCAGAACTTAACTTTGTCTTGTATTTCCAATACTCTATTTGAAATTAATAGATGGCATGCTATCTTATTTTTTATTTTAACTTTATTTCACAATTACATTTTTTATCAAAGCCACAACATTTCTCAATGTTGAAATCAATATTCTCTGATAACTTAATTCCATTTCTGGACTCAACAGACCTAGATTCCTTTCTACACTAAATGGAAACAGAGTGCAGGGTATTTAATATCCTGTCATTGAGACAGTGCAGGCTGCTACTGTACAGTGAGTAGCATGTAAGTACGTGAGTTTTGAGAATTAAAATGAGCTGGTTAGCTAATAAAAGAGTAAGATGTAAGGATAGTCATTGTTTTTATATCTAAGTAAGGCCACCCTAAATAATTTCAAGCAGTTTGGATGTTTTAAACAATCTTTTTCAGGGTATTCTGTGCAACTAACTCTTCATAACATTAATACTTTGAAATAATTGATTTTCAAATACTGAAGCAAGCAGAGCATGAAGTTTAAGACTGCGAGGCAATAAAGACAAATCAGTTTCACATAAAAAACAATTTTTAAAAAAGGCAGCACAAGTGCAGTGAAGCACAACTTATGTTTTAAGAAACCCTTTGTCTTGTGTGGAAAGAGTCCTGTCGTTTACAAGATACGGATAGCTTTTATTTTCTTGACAGGAAAACAATCTTGTTTAGAGGAGGTGAGCATTCATAGTTCTGTTGTTTATAATAATCTACAGTCTCAGGCTGTTGAATTCAGGATATACAGCTGTTTACAACTTTATATACTCTATAGCCAAATAAGGTAAACACCCACTTGGGCTAGAGCAGAGCTGTTAGCAGTCTGGCCACTTGCTTTCCTAATCGTGAATTCAGTACCTGTTGTTGCTCCATTGTTGCCCAGTAGTATACTGGGTCTGGCTGGGAGGGACTTAGTTTTCTGCATAGCAGCCTGTATGATGCTACAGTTTAGATTTGTGAAAAAAAGAGTGTTGGTAACACACCACTGTTTTAGCTGTTGCTGAACAGTGCTTGCACAGCGTCAAGGCCACCTCCGTTTCTCACTCTGCCCCAACACAAGCAGGCTGGGGTGGGCCAGAGGTTGGGAGGGGACACAGCTGGGACAGATAACCCCAGCTGGTGAAGGAGATATTCCATGTTTTATAACATCATGTTCAGCAATTAAGCAGGGGGGACAGTTTTTCCAAGGTAGCAATCACTTGGAGAGCGGCTGAACATCGATCTCCTGGTGGGAGGTGATGAGTGATTGGCTTTGCATCACTTGGGTTTATCTCCTTTTTGTTCAATTATTAAACTGTCTTTATCAACCCATGAGTTTTTCTCACTTTTGCTGTTCCAATTCTCACCCCCACCCCGCTGGGGGAGAGTGAGCGAGCAGCTGGGTGGGGGCTTAGCTGCCAGCCAGAGTCAACCCACCACAAGTAGGCAAGATCTCTTTGGACACTTTCAAACATTTCATTTCAGCAGAATACAGTATTCTGCATTAACGAGCTGTATAGTACTGAAGGCTCCCAGCTTCAAGTTTGATAGTTTACATTGCTGGCAATATTCAACTTTATTCTCACATTATAACAAAGTTGTGAGCTAGGTATCACTTTTTTTTTTTTCTTTTCTCCTTTGTTAGCTCTGTTGAGAATGCAGCCAACTAATATACAGAGTTCAAGACTTTGATCTCATGTGTATTCCTTAAGCCTAATCTGCCAAAGAAGTGTGAGAAGGCCATGGATTTTGAGCATGCCATGTACTAGGCTCAAAAAGGAGTGTCCACATACCTAATCTGCACAGAAATCGGATAGCTTGACCTGCAGTGTCTTCTTGGCACATATAAATATCTCCATTTCAATCCTATCATTAGTTTACACAAAACTGGAGACTAGAGCAGAAAATTTGACCTGACCTTTTATTTTTATTATATATATATACGGTATTTCCTGAGTTATCCTGAGAAATCTGTTCCAGTGCGCAATAGACTCTATTGCTCTTTCTCTACACTATACAGAAATAAACACTTCAAAATTCAGTTTTAATTTAGGTTATATGCAGTATGTTCATCTGTGGTCTGCAAATAAGCATAAAATCATCTCTCGGTAACGTTTGCTGATAGCACAAAGACCAGCAGAGTGTTAAATGGTGGTAAGTTGCAGAATACAATGCGGTAAGCTTAGCTGATTCAACAAAGTCCATCCTGACACAGCCAACTGCACAATTACTCATCAAGGAACAAGGGATGAAAGCCATACTGACACAACGGAGAATTTTGGCCTAAAAGTAAGTAACTGATCGGGGGTCATATAAGATGGGCAACTGAATAAGAGTTCCCATTACAGTACTTGACCATGAATGTCATGGGTAATAGTAAGTATGAGTTATAAGGTATATCCTTGTATATGGCATTAGTCAAGCTGATTCTGGAAGAATTAATCTAGTCCTGGTGTCAGCATTTTTAAAGGGATATGGAAACACTGAGGTAAGTTCAGAGAACAGCCACAAAAATGTATCTGCTGGAGGAAGTGGGGGGAAATGCCTTCTGGTGAAAGACTTGAAAGCTTATTTGATGTAATGTCTAAAGGAAAAAACTGGGAACTCACTTGACTCTGTCAAAGTACTTATGAAGAAAAAATTATTGGTTCCTAAGGGACTCTTTAATCTGGCTGAGAAGGACATAATAAGAACCAATAGCAAAAATCTGAAGGTATGCAAATTCAGATGACAAAGAATGAGTTCTGAGCAGAAAAATGCTTACCCATGGAAAGAAGCTGCTAAATGCCTCTAACATTCTGTGGAGCAACATAGGATTTCTCTGGTCAACACACAAGGACAGCACTATCGTAGTAGGACATGTAGGAGGACAGACTAGACCAACTCAGATTCCCTTCTGGCTTTATGAATTGATGAATCTGTGTGGTTTATAACTATGGAACAGAAATCCCATTAACCTGTATCTTTCATCACTGGTCCAAGTAGCACAGACCAGGAAAATCAATGCACGTTTTCAGAGAGGGAGAGGAGCTAAACTGAAGGAAGTGTACTGGGGTGTGGTGCCAACTTGCTTTCATTAATGAGGTCTCAGATGAACTCTGAGGAATGAATTCTGCTACCTGGGGGTGCTTCTTTTTGAAACTGATAATTCTGTCAGGTCTTTTTTTCATTTCNAATTCATTGTCTTTGCATTGTGTTTTCGGCCTGTCCCTCCATCTCCCATAGAAGCAGTTTTTAGCTATGATGAATTTCTCAAAATAGGAAAGGAAGCCTGGCATCCGGTCTCTGGTTAATACAAGCACAACTCAGAACTGCAGTTTTGCAAATGGTTTAAATCAACACAACCAGGCTCATTATTTGCCTTATTTGCTGTTGTTTTCTGAGGGGAAGACAGGAAGGGTTGCTTTTTAATTTCTTATGTAGAACAGTCTCTGTTCTTACCTCTCGTTCAGTGCTGGGATTGAAGAAGAGACCTCTGAGTGCCAAATATTGTGGGTCACTCTGGAGTTCTTTATCCACCAAACAAGTTACTTTTACACTGCTACTACTTTTTCAGCATTGGGTAGTTTTTCCTTTTTTCAGTAAAAAAATGATTAATACTTTCCTGTGGGTACCGTGCCTTACCACAGCATATGTTCCCTTCCACAATATTTTTCTGTTTGTAGAGTGAGCCTATTTCTGCCCATGTTTTATGACTGTATGAAA
This sequence comes from Anarhynchus alexandrinus, assembly GCA_008711295.1. Taxonomy (NCBI): domain Eukaryota; kingdom Metazoa; phylum Chordata; class Aves; order Charadriiformes; family Charadriidae; genus Anarhynchus; species Anarhynchus alexandrinus. The sequence goes on along the minus strand of VUYV01000050.1, from coordinate 504,026 downwards.
GCTTGAAAACTACAGAAAAAAAAAAAGTTAAATAAAAGCTCTCAAAAACATTTGGTGACTTAACTTGGGCTCCGAAGCTGTGGGTTCAAAGCCTTTCTTGGATCTTGAACTGGCAGGCAGTAACACTCAGTTTGAATATTCCCTGTTGTATGCATCATTCAAATGAAAACACAGCCACGGTCTGGTTTTTTTATCTACTGGAGGAGTTCTCACTTTCTAAAGATCTCCTTGTTCTCTACAAAAAGATATATTATTTTCTACTGCAATCTTAAATAGATGGATTTAGGGTAGGGGGTTTCCCTGCGTTGTAGGGGAATATCTCCTTAAGCCACAGAGTAGTGCAGTGCTTTTCAGTGGCCCCAGCACGGGCTTTTCTTTTCTTCCCCACTTAATAATCAGAACCCATTAGCAAGGCTTAGCATATCCAGATCGCTCTTGCTCAAGCTGTTATCTCTGTCTAGTTCCATTAGTGAGAAACAGGGTTCTGCAGTGTACAGGGGATACCCCACTTTCCTCGGGCATGATCCTGCCCACACCTTCTACTTTTCTGTTCCATATACACTAAAGAACCCCACTAGCTGATTTTAAGACATCTCAGGCCACTCTGCAGAAATGGGCAGTAATTTTATGATTTATAACTATTGTGCTGGAGTTCTAATATCCAAAGCTTCCTCATAAACTATACAGTCACTAAAACATCTTGCATACCTTTCGAATACCTACAATGCTTCTGGGTTGAGCTAGTTTTATGGGTTTCTCCATAGTGAAAGTACAGAAAGAAGGATTTCCAGAGGTTGATTCCTATTTATCCTATTTAGGATAGGATAAATTGTGCTCCAGAGATACCTGTGTCCTTCTGCTTACAATAGACAATGAACTTAGACTATGTCCTTGGCGAGTTCAGGGTTAAGTGAGAATGGATCCATCCATGAATCACTAGCCTGCCATTTTTTCTCCAATCAATAATTTATTGGGGATTTTATTAAAATAAAAGATACTACTGGTTATGAAAAAATTAGCTTTATAAATAGGGATGGTTCATAGTTTTGCAAGAGCATCACCTGTAGTGGTGCACTGCATTGCAGACATTTTGAAAAAAATGTTTATAGGAGAAAACAGATTTGCAGATCAGATACATCTAGACCCTGGTAAGTGGTACATGGTATTAGGATCTTGCAGGATCAATTTTAGGAGCGGAGTTCTTGTTCCGTGCAGTCGGGTTCCCCGTACTTATTCCTCTCCACAGCAAGTCAGAGTTTTGTTAGCTTGAGGCTGGGCACAGAAATCTGGCCATACGTAGCTCTAAGAGAATATGTATTTCACTGGTAGAGGAGACAGTTATGAGAGGATGGCTTTAAACTAGAGAAAAAATGTTTCAGAGTGGAGGGACAATTTAAATTCTTTAACCTCTGCTTGTATTAGCTACTTCTTGGCTTCTAGTGTATGAAAGCTTCTTGGCATGTGCCCTGCCTGGGGTCGAGTAGGACGTGGGAGAGATTGTGCTTGGATGTCTGGAGTACTACCACTTGGGGGGGAAAATGTGTAGCATTCCAACAGATATAATTAATGACAAGTGTTGTTGTCTTTCTCCTGTGCCATCCACCCACTGGCTGCCTGGTGCTGACCCCTTGCTGTCCTGCTGACCTCTCCAAAGTTTATTTTAAAAAGGCATCCTTGCTTTCCCAAACTTTTCAGCTAGGCTTCCCTTGGGCTTCTTGTTCAGTGCATGCCCAAGACTATGCCTGTGTCCACTGCTCAGTGATCAGACACAAGTGTTTCCATTAGAGGGATGATTAATGGAACCTTCCTTGGGAATGGGAAAGGGAGAAGTGGGTAACACAAGTCAAGAAACATGTTAAAACTGAACAAAGGAACCTTGTTTCTTTGTTTCAAAAATAACTTATTTTTCAAGTGTGCCGCAAATTACCCTTTACTCACTTGGGTCCTGCCCACATCAGTAAAATGCTACAGTTGTTTCCGCGGTGGTGGGCTTGAGAGAAGTTTGTGCTTTCAACCCACTTTGTCGTGAGTGACCACATCAAATAATTCCACCGGCTGAATTGGCTTTTGTGTTGGCAGATTTAGTAGATACAGGGTTTAGTGCTGTGTAGTGCAGGTGCATGGAGGTTTCCACATCGAAACGCAAAGTAATAAAACAATGTACAGGGCTGAAGAGTATACAGGAATCCGAACTGGCTATTACGAGAGTGCAGCTGTCAAGTTACTCCTGCCTGGTAGCATTCTCCAAAGAGAAAACTGCATGACTAAGTCCCTCATTTGCATGATGAGGATCACAGATCAGTTTCTGTCTGATCTCAAGCCTCACCTCACCCTCTGCTTACCCTTTTCTTGTTACGGGATGTTAGAGGCAAAAACCTGTTTCTTCCATTTCCATTTGAGCCCGTGCTTAGCTCTTTGGATGCCCAGGGATAGCATCCGCCCTATCAGCCAAAGCAACCTACAGATTGAAACAGCGCAGGGTAAAATGGGCATGGTGACTGATTTTTCACTGCTGAGGGGAACTGGTGAAAAACATGAATGAGGCCCAGAGAGGGTAATAATCTTGGGAGGAGGCGAGGGGCTCTGTGCTGCGCGGAGGGCTGGCGTTTGCAGTACTACCAGGTAGGACCTTCCCCAGTACTTTACAAGGAAGAAGCTTTGCTGTTTTCCAGGAGAAATCAGTGCTTTTGCTGCTTGATCTTTTCAGTCTAACTGTATTAAGAGCTTTGTAGAGACAACAGTAGAAAATTTTATCTTCCCACAAGCTCCTCTGCCTGCCAAGCTTTGCTGTTCATCAGAAACAATCAACTCTGACCGCTTGGTAAGTTGCTATTCGGCATGTGCACGTCCTATTCTTTATGGAGTCAATTTTTTCAGGGCTAGAGCTTGATCCTCTTGCCAAATGAGAAAAACTGGGCAGTTGCGCTGTGGTGCAAGAGGGAGACTGAGGCACGGGGCTGAAGCTGCTCTTTTCCGCTCAGCAAACCAGGTCTGAAACTCCTTTGCCATCTGTACGGCAACGAATAAATTAATGCCATGTTTTATTCATTACACCAGTTCTGCACATGCTCCTGCCCTCTCCCGTGGCCAAACCCCATTGGGCACGATGTGCTTGTGAAAGGCTGGTGCTGGCTGGGACCCCCACGTGCCTGCGCCGAGGGAAAGCCTGCCCCTCCCCTGCATAGCAAAGGCATTCTGCTTTTATGGCATCTAGGCCACCGCAGCTGTTATAAGGAGGGGTTTGCTCTTTTTAGAAATTATTAGCAAAGTAAGCATGGTGTTTATTGAAATATGTAGTGTACATTGTGAACTCGTAACTACGATACGAAAAATATCAGCGTGCGATTCTGAGGGTTTATCGAGAACCCCTTCCTGCCCCTACCCCAGTGAAGGCTGGGAATTACATTTGGATTGAACATGCAACTNTTTTTTTTTTTTTTTTTTTACTTTTGTGGTTTTCCTTCAGAATTCAAAATAATTTCTATTCAAACTACAAACATTATAAATTAAAATTGCATATTGAAAATCATATCAAAATATTGGGGGAAATTATTTAACTGTAGCTCTTCATATATGACCAGCTTTGATGAAATCTCTGCAATAGATAAAACACGTGAGAACTAATGATCATGAAGAGCAGCTAAGACTTTTTTTTCTTATTTTTCCTGAAAAGCACTGTTCATGTATAAGTGCGTTGTTAACTCAATGTGCAACTGCTGGTAACAATGATGCCAGTAGCACAGCTTTTAGCCAGGCACAATATTGTAAATAAAAGCTAGAAAAGATCAAATGTTAGTAATATAGCAATGTAAGAAGCATATATGACTATATGAGGGAACAGCCTTTGTGGAAATACTGCAGAAGATACTTTCTTAAGAGTGGCAATTTATTCATTTTAATACAATCCTTTCCCCCCCCGCCATCTTCTTAATAATTAAACTGTTATTTCACAGTCTGTGAAGTGTAATAATGACTAGATTTTTTCCCCCGGGATTGTTGAGTTTTTGTCAGCTACCGTTCTTCATTTCTTCTATTTATATAGTTAATTTTTTTTTACTGCATTTGAATGATTGATATTCATTCACTGTATTGTTAATTGTTGCACCCTTACTGGAGAAGACTAACAAGCTTTGTCAGTTCATTACTGCTTCTTCTGTTTTCTTTTGGATGATTAATACCCATTGTTGATACTGAGTTACAGTTCAGTCAATTGTGGCTTAAAGACAAGAATGAGATTAATGTTAGGGAAATATAAATTATTAACCAATTTGCAGAGGCAGTTAATTTTAATGAAATAAGTTTCTTTACTAAGTACATGTATGAATGATCAAATACCTCGATAGCAGAGCTGGAAAGAAAGAATGCCACTGCTTTTCACAGCATTTGTGAAAGGGAAAGAAATTGTATCATATTGTTAACTTCTGATTTGAGTAAAATATTTTTCAGCCTTAGAGGAACTTTAATTGAGTGGAAACAGGCAAAAAAATGGATAGCTCATAGACCCCACCTTCAGGTCAACTGGGTAGGTCCAGTGCTTTAGAGTCCTTAATATTGTTGTGTGACTTGCATCTTGTGAAGCCTCACCTAAGAAGTACACAGTGGTTTACAGTCTCGAGATGACATCTATAGACAGAGAATTGGCTATATTCTTTCACATCTCTTCTCGACAGGCACGTGTTTTTTCAGATCTAGAATAATTTGCTTCTGGCTGCCAGGCAAGGAGAAAAACTATGGTTCTGAGGCAGAAGTGTGGTCTACAGGAACACTGCGCTTTGCTGAAAGAACTGAAAAGTTTTCAGCATTTGAGCTTCTTTTTTTGTGTGTAGTCCGTAAGAGAAAGAGATATGCTGTTTGGTATATATATTTCTAAAAAATGAGGGTGAATATTCCCACATAGCAAATAATGAGGGCAAAATGGGTTTCATAGTGGAGTAGGCACCGGGGGGGCATTAGGAAGCCTTCTCTTTTACTGTTGGTCCCAGGCTCATTTTTGTTTAGCTGGATGTGTGTTGCAGTCTAGTGAAGACACACAAGAGAGCCGTTATCGCCAGTATGGGGATTAAGTTTTTTAAAAAGTGTTCCTCATTTATGGGGAAAATGGTTAGATAAACATGAAAGTATTCCTCACTGGTGGCTGTTCCAGGGACTTGCTTTATTTTTTGTTAGAACCATTGTAGTACTATCATTTGCAGACTGACATTGGTTTACATCGCAGTTTGGATGATCTTCTCCAGTTGTATAATCACAGGCCAGCATGCGGAGTCTGTGGGTGGTTTTAAGAGATTTTCTAGGCTTCTTTGTTTCAGGAGTTCGGTGTCCAAACATTATATGATTTGTTTATACTGATTCCATTGTGAAGGAAAGAATAAGTCTGATCTCCTCCTCTCTTTATTGTAACTTGATAGCATGACAGTTATCTCAAGCATGGTTTCAGTTAGGTCTTATTTGTGCTTGAAGAATATTGCTGTATAATATGCGTGGTTATAAGTGTATTTTATCTGCTTCTGGTGGCAGCCTTAAAAAGCTAGTGTTTCTCTCATGCTATAATTGTATTGTTTATGTAACAGCTAAAAATATTAAATTCTTAGAGCTAACTGAGACTGGGCATAATGTTTTACTCTTCCTGCCATTTAGGTTACATTAGTATTTCTGCTTTTATTGTGAGTGTGTTGATTTTAAGCAACTTGGTTTTACTCTATCATGGCAGAGTAAAACTGCTTGTAGCCTGATCCTGGAAACCTTCTCATAGGGTTTACATACATGAGCAGGCTTATTGGAATCATTTGCATAAAGAGGGCTTGAGTAATGAAGGATTATTATTATTATTTATCTTAATAAAACCTTTTATTAAGATACAGCTGTATATTAATTAACATGCCTCATATGGAAAAATATTAGACAAAACAGCATCCTGAAGGCTTTTTTTCTTAGCTGTGGTTGGAGCAGTTGCTAGTGGTTTCCATGCTTTACACAGTAACATAGACTTACTCAAGAAATGTGAAGTCGGACTCTGTTCCTTCCACAGCCTTAAGGTATTCGTAATGACATGTCACAGGAGACTGTCTAAATGCTAGTACAGCTATTTATCTACCTTCCCAGATAACCAGAGCCACTGTATAACAAAAATTTGAACTACTCAGGACTGCACAGAGAAAGCATGAGAAGGACTATTATTGCATCCTACCAGTTAAGGAAGCCACTGACAGAAATTATCTAGGGAGCGTGGGGTGATCCTCAGGATAGCTCAGAAACTGCTGTGATCATTAGCCTATGGAGTCAGGCTCTTCCCTGTGCTCTTTTCTTTGACCCATGAATGTTGAACTCTTTTTTTCTGCAACAGCTGAATCTTCCCTGTCACTGATCCTGGAGGTTCAGTTGTCACCTAGGAGGAGGGATGTGTGGTTCCTTGGCTTAAATCTAAGAAATCTAAAATCCGTATCTCTTGTACTCTGGACAAGTGTTCTCACATCCATGCCGTTGTCAAAAAAAGGAAGTCTCACCTCCAACCACTTCTCCAGTGGTCGTCATCTCCATGAAAACAGCGAGCGCTCCTCGGGCCTGTGGAAGAGCTGGAAGAGCCAGCTGTCTTGAGGAGAGGAGTGTGCATCTGTAGATACTAGCTGACCAAGCTGCCAGGTCCTCTGTGTGTGGTCCTGGCTTTGCAGCTGAGTGCCAGAGAGGAGCAGGAGTTCACCTCTGGGCTTGGAGTCCCTCGTCGCCTGCAGGTAGCTCCTTACTCAGCATGTAGCTTTCTCAGGTCGTTCTTCAGAAAAACCTGGCTCTCCTCTTAACACCAAATAAAGAAACTGAGTACTTAACTTTAGACCTTTGATTTTATTCCAGGGATGTGCTATTTAAAACTTTGCTCTTACAGTGCCTAATTTGTAAGCACCTGAATTCTTTATTGAATCTAACCCTGACAGGTTATTTTGTAACTAGCAAGATTTTGAGTAAGCTCTTCTTGACAGCTGTGGGTAATGGATTTTAATAATAGGTGCTAGAATGAAATGATAAAATAGCCGTTAGCAGATCTTCCAGACTAAAAGCCAGCTGTTCAGTAAAATTTTTGAACATATATCTATATTTTTGACTGTAACTGTAAATGGAGGAAAACCAGGTCCATAGTTGCAGAGCTCAGTTAATCAGAGTCAAGGAGTGTCTAATCTGCATTGCTGAGCTGCCAGTTGGAGAGGTTCCTGAATTTAAGAAGTCAGAGTTCTTGAGGAAATCTGGTTCCTGCTTGTTAATGTCTCTCTTTAAGCACTTTTTGAGCTACATAGTTCCTGAGGTATACCCTTCTTACCAGAGAAGCATGTAGGACAGTATTCATGGTGTCTGATCCACACCACGTCATTAGTACTCTTTTTGTCTTTCTACCTGTATTGCAGTAGCAGCCAGAAGTAGGAGTTAATGACTGTAGAGCAAATCCAGGTGCACACAGCAAGTTCCTACTTAAATCAACATACAAACAGTAGTAGAAGCTGAATCTGAGGGTAGATTTGGCCTTTCCATTAAAAAGGGGAGCTGCAAGCAGTGGAAAATATAAAATAATCCAATAAAAATCACATCTGCCACTTCACAAAATGAATAGGAAAGTAGCTGGTATAGATTTTAGGTGAAGACTAATCCATCACCTCAAGATGCGTTTGCTAAAGAAATGGTTGAATTTGTGTGTAAAACAGCAGCACTTGACTAGGCAGGGGAAAAATATGTATTACTAGAGTTTTCTGCAATGCTGTCATTTGACTTGATCACTGGAGTGATGAGTCACTGATGGCAGATTAGTTTTTTATTTCACCTTTAGGAAATACTCAAGTACCCTCACAGGATTTTGAGGTAAAAGGAGAAGCAATGAAGTCATGATGCTACTCCTGTGTTGCAAAGACAGGTTAAAAAATGTTACTTACAAAAAAAAAAAAAAGAGAATATAAGCTTGAAAAGGGATAGAGGGGACAGAAATAGTATAATTTTCTTTTATTGCTAGAAAACCAGGGTTGTTTTTCCCTCCTTGCTGTGTAACAAAGGCAAACTTTGGGGCACTTGAAAGGTATTCTCATACCTGAGACAGATAGCTGAGTCCAAGTGCAAGGCTCAACCTCTCCTCTCCTGTACTTAAGGGCTAGACAAAGTACAGCTTGCATTTTATCCACCAGATTCAGCAGCACCTTCCAGATTTTCCAGATATTGTCAGAATCCTCAGATCCAATTGGAATTTATACATCTAATCTAAAATTTTTAAAAATCTGTGGAAGAAGTCTACTTTTTAAATATTAACATTTTCAGTTTTCTGTCAGAATATGTGGCACTGGCCATTTGCTAGCTCTCCCCAGAAAGTGGTTTTATTTTGCTATTCTCCTCTAATTCCAAACAGTGAGAGCTGGGATTGCTGGACGCTACAGGCTATTAAGGAATGTATAGGAGCTTAACAGCAGGAGCAGCAGACCCAGGTTAAAAATTCAGTGACCAGGAACAAATGTGTCCTTTATTTCATCTCCCAGCTAAAATCCTAGATACAGTTTATTGGCTTTAAACTTTTCTCATTCCGTAGAAAAAATTAAGCCTAGTGTTTCTTCTTAATCACAGCCACTTTAAATGGGACATATATGGCTCTATAAATTAAGCTAGCACAGAAGTATTCTTTGTTTAAAAGACCTGGAAATTGTTTGACAGTTAACTATTAAATGGTATCTAAAATACCTGAAATTGCATCTGAAGAAGTGTATACCTCTACTGAGAATGACAAAATCAAGTTTACACCACAAGTGATGGAAGTGTACTACTTGATGGTCTCAAAGTCAGGAGCTAAGTATATGTCTGAAAAATACTGAGCTAAAGTGGTTCTTCAAGGTCACACAACAGATTAGTGGCAGAGCCTCTGTCTTTTGAGTGAGATAGATTTTTTTATCCTACAAAACACATCAAGAGTTGAAGTATTTTCATTCACTTTGAAATGAACTAGAGACCTCCTGAAATTTTTTCGCACAGAAGAACGAGCAACTATGAATGTGCCGCTACAAGCACAGTCATTAGCCCAGTGGTGATGTTGTGGCACTTGTCTGTGATATTTTGACTCGAGAGTCTATCCTGGGCCTAGATAATCTTTTTTCAAAACTGACATATTCTCATAAAAAGGTTTGTTTCTTGATTTAGTGTATTTCTAAGAAAGAAACCTGACCAGCTCTTCTGCCAACTCCTAGTTTGGTGTCCTATCCAGCTGGTCCTATGTCCCCTCTGGTAGACATGTATGAGTCCCCTCTTTGGGAAGCAGCAAGATCTACAGCATCTTTATAATACTTCTGATGTACTTTTCTTCTCAAATTTTGGGCCTTGACATAAAAAGGCTGGAATGAAGGATATGGTGTTGTGCATACCCAAGTGAAGGCAGGAAGCCAACAAAATGCTGTTGTAATTACAAGTGAACATTCTTGTATCATAAAACTGCAAAGAAAAAGCTATAAATCAGAGCTGGCCTGGTGGTCCCTGGCAGAAAAGCGCAGGAGATTTGAGCTCATTCCCTGAGCTAGCCAAGAGTGGGATCCTCGTGGAGACAGCGGCTCATTCCAAGGGAAGGGCATTCCTCGTGTCTCCTGAGTGATGGTCATGAAGCACTGATTTTGGTGGGAGTCAGATCCAGCCTTCAGCCCTGCAGGAGTGATAGTCTGAAAAGTGCTGGCCATTGTGGAAAATAAAGCAATTTGAGAACTAGAGGAATTTTATCTTCAAGAGCTCTTGTGTGTGTGTTTAGGAGCCTATGGCATTCAGTGTTAGGCCTATGCTATTGTCCAAATCCCACATTTGATCACTTATTGTTGTACTTGAGTATGTAAGATTGTCCTTTAATTCAGGTGTCTAGTTTCATGTTTCCATGCACTCATTCATGACACCAAACGGTGCTAAAACCTTTTTATGGGCATTAGAAAAACGAAGTTAAGTAACGCTACCCAAAATGTCTCTACTGAAGTTCCTGCCACTAATGAACGTGGATTCAAACTTCATCTTCATTTAGAAATGGGGTTTTCTTCTGTCTTGGAACATTTTTCCTTTTTTCTTTCTGGTGTCTCATGAGGATGTAGCTCTTTAAAAATCACTGATCTGTCTGGATAATTTACCAATTTCAAAAATAAATCAGTAAGTAGCAGGAGGGTAGGCAAGTATTAAAGCTGTTAGTGTTGGGCAGTTTTCTAGAAACTTTCTTCAACACAAGCTGTGTGTGGGGGGGATTGTTTCCTGTTTCTCTGAAAGACGTGGCTTGAGCTGAGCCCACATTTACAAACAGTTTGGGAGGGGCAAAATAAGACGATCTACTGTTGTTAAAATAAAAATAAAAAAAAAATCCTGAGAGCGTACAAATGATTACAGCAAAACAAACCCCAAATTGACAGCTGCACAAACAGCACTTGCCCAGCGGTGGTAGTCAGCTACTAGGAATGCCCAGTTTCCCATCAGATTGGTAAGAATTTATAATTAATAGCACACTTGGGGACTCTTCCGTAATGAAACCACAATTTAATCTGCTAACCTGATTATGGAGGAGGTAAAGGAGAGAGGGCAGAAATTCAGAGTCTCGCTTTGCTGAGCACACTATCTCCCTGTTGATAGCAGTATGAGACCGAGACAGACAGCGTTTTCCAGAATCAGCCCCTACGCTGGTTTAAGAGCTGCAATCCTGAAAGGTGAAGGGCTCTTTCCCGAACAGATGTGACCCCCTTCAACTCTGATAAACTTCCCGAAAAGATGAGGGAAATCTGTACCGCACAGGATGTGCTCAGCACATTGAGGGATTGAGTTAGTAATGTCCCTGATAATTGTGGATACCTCATTGTAGGAGTCAGTTTTTATTTAAATTTTTTTAATAGGAGTATACACATCTGTCTTTATACCCAGCAGCTTTTCTGGCCCACAAGAAGTCCTCTGTGAGTTTCCCCAACTGAGCTCAGTGGGATCTCTGTCAGCTGCAAGATTTATGTCATCTTTTTCAGTCCTGAGAACTGTTCCTTAAGCTTTTCACATCTGGATTTAATTGGAAAGACATTAAAAGACATTAAGTGTGCTGGAAAAGCATATTTTAGAGAAGATCTTTATAGACACTTCCATTAAAGGAGCTGATGGTTGTAGGTTAAAATGGGATGAGGACAAGCCATCAACAGTTAGCAAGGACAAAATTACATTACAAACTACTTCAGATGAGAAGTTCGGCCTGTAGCTCTTGGGCCTGACTCTGATCTCACTTAAATCAACTTCAATTAGGAGAAAAATACCAGTTAATGCAGTGTAAAAATACTCTGAGATCAGAATCAAAAACTTCTGCCTTTTGGAAACACTCAAGTTTCTAATTACATGCCATATATGCTAAATATAATGCATTTAGCTGTCAATCAAGATTTGGCACTTTGTTGGACGTACATGCACGCTTGTAAAATGAGACTTGGAGAATGAAGAGGGGGATTGGTCGTTAGGGCTCTGAGGGTGCAAGTAACCTTCTCCGAATGCTGATACGTTGGCCACAGGAGTAGAGTTACACAGAAGCAGAGATACGATACAATTTAGTACATGGGCTTCATTACAGATGTGGTAATGGAAGAATCTGCAGCCCTAAAGTCCCCCATTGTTCCAGCTACAATGTGCTGCTTGAAGAAGCCAATGGGCAGTCCGTTGCATTAAGTGTAATCTATTGCTTTTGTCTTCAAACCAAAGTTTCTAGTCGTGTTTAGACCGACACGCACTTAAAATCTTAGGTAATGGTCTTGGTATGAGAGAACAAACATTCTTTCATTTTAAAATTGCTAAAATTGAGGAATCTGATATTTAGGAAATTACTCCCATGTCTACAGCAAAGTGTACGGTCTTTAGAAATAGAAACAGGTCAAGCTTTAAAGGAAAAAAATGTATTTTGGTAAAACATTGGGGGGAAAAAAGTACTCTTTAGAATATTTCAGCAAAACAAATTTGTTAGAGGCTCTCACCTGCCCTCTTCTCTTAAAAGGGAGCCTTTTTCTCTGCTTTGTCATGGAAAGTGTTTAACATTAATGGGATAATTATAGCTTGCTGGGTCATAGTGACAGGAATGAGACATTTGAATTAAAATTGTGGCTGCAGTGAAGACTGTTCTTTTATTTTCTATCATTAAAGACCCTTTTTTCAAAATCTCTCTCTGTCTGTCTTGAGCTATGATAAAATGCATGTAAACTAGTAAAACTGATTCTTACTTTTATTGCCTGACCTTGGGCCAGCCTTTTATGTGCTCATGCACTCTCTCTTCACTTCAGTTTCCTTCTCTTTAAAAACAGGAATAATAAAACTACCTCTGGTCCTGAGTGCCATTTTGTTTCATGAAGAAAAGGGTATTTGCAAGTAGAGGTGAAAAGTATTTAAACGCTAGCGGGTGTGTTTTACAAGTTCAGTTTACTTTACATGGAAAAGTAACCACGTTGAAGTAAACATTGAGTAATACTTGATAGTTTGAACTTTGTTCAATTTTGGTGTGGATCTTTGAGAATTCATAAAAATATTTTAATGCCCTTTTTTTTTTTTACTGTTCTGCATGAGCAGTTGCCTAAGAAAACCACTTACATAAGAGAATAAATGCTTACACGTTGTTTAAATGCAGCTCAGTTTAGAGCTCGTTCGTTTTGTTAAAACAGTTCTGGCTACATCTACACTACTCGTAATATGGATCAGGGTCCATTCTCTCGTGAGGAATGACATGGTCTTTGCCTCGCTTCTGTACTGCTAGCTGTGTAGGCAGTGATGTTAAAAAGTGGATGGAACTGTGGAGTTCAGACAGATGAAGAGGATTGTCTATTGCAGCGTATTTTAGACGTCACCATGAACTCTTACACAGTCGAGAGCCTCAATCCACTTATTTGAAATCACAAGGTCAAAATCTCCTGCAATACAGATGGGGTTAATGACAGTGGACTTGCAAATCTATGGCAGTGATGCGGAGAAATGCCTATAAATAAATAATTAAATAAACCAAATTGTTCTGAGAACACAGCTGACAAGGATATTTTCCAGCCATCAGTGATGAAAGAGACAGTGATTCATGGCCTTTCTTCCCTGCTGGTGCAGGATTTTGCCTGAGGATATACATTCTGCTGTTTTCAGTTTTGGGTTTAAAGCCATGTTTCTTAAAATCGCCTATAATTTTTGTCTCCAGCTTCTCAACCATGCTTGAGCATTGTCTCAATTGCATGATCTACCTACCCATACAATAATTGGCCATCTAAATGCTCTCATTTGGAAGTGTCTAATTATTGAAAGCACCTATATTACTTAGATTGTCTACCTCCTTCTGAAACTTAGTGTTAAGTAGCTATTGTCTGAGCGTACAAAATAAGAAGCCAGATTAATGTGAAGATTAATTGCTGTCTGGTGAAATTCTGTTGTATATATTTAGTGTAAACACTTGGAAATCTAATTTTAAAATATTTTTCTCCATGCTAATCAGTAAACTGTGATGATGCATGATTCTCTTTCTGTCTTTGTTCTTTCAATTGTAACAATTGAAGAAAAAATATGAAGTTTTCAATTTAGAAATAAATTTACTTTAAAAGAACTTCCAAGTTTCTAGACCAGAACCAATACAGACTGAAGAGTATACACGGAAAAGGTACTGAAATTATCTGACAAAAGAGGCTTGATTGGGACTTCTTTTAACTGCTGATACTGGGGCTGAACTTTCACACTTCACTGTTAGAGGACATAGACACACCTCAGCAGATACTGGCATTGAACCTGAAAGCACTTTCAAGATGTTCATGAAGGAGTGCCAACTTACTGGTTTCCAGCACAGATTGCCATAGAGGCAAAAGTTAGCGTTTTGGTATCACTTGAAAATGTTGCTCCTCACAGTTGAGAATATGTGGAGAGAGAGGAGTCTGAAAAGATACAGATTTAAGAACATTTCTTCTCTGAGTCCCGTACAGATCTTTCAGCAATCCTTTCCTCTCTTATTTCCACCCACAAGTAACCTGAACTTGGCAAGCAGACTAGCCTCTCCACACTGCATTCGTCTCTTACATTAGCGTTAAGTTCGACATTCAGTATTATTTATCAAAGACTCTTCATATGAAAGCATACCTTCTAATTATTGTAAAAATTAGGTGCTTTTCAGTATGGTTTTCTCTCTTTGTGGCTATAAACTCTTGAGTCACCATTAAAGCAATAGAACTGTGTCACCCCAGATAATCATGCGGCTTTTTCTTGGGCTTTGAGATAATGCTTTGTCATTCATTATGTCTGGAATTATTGCATAGTCCCAAGAATGGTGGTCAGATTTCTGGTGTGGTGGTTCACATGCTAAAACAAGCCATGCCTAATTGACTATCTCTACTGTTAATTCACGTAGTCTGCTTAAGCAGATTGTTGAAGATGAAAACCTACGGAAATAAAATTCTGTGTTGAATAGTGTCTTTCACTCTATCCACTTCTTGGAATATCGAGAGGCATGGAGAAACGAGTACACGTGTCTGATAAAACTAGGTGAAAGAAGGTGACATGCACGCTGTCCTTGACAGAAGATCTGCTTAATATATTGGAAAAAATTGTTCAAGAACAGTTAATCCTTACTTTAGGATTACCCCCAGAAAGCTGGCAAGGTCAGGCTGTACATGGATTGTGTGTCATTTAAACGCTGGCTGCATGAGTTGCCTGGGGGTAGCATTAACTACTACGTGGGACTTGCTCTAAACTACATCCGTGAATCATCGTTCTTTGTTTGAAGATACTGGACTCCTTCTATCCTCCAAGCTCCTTCACTTGACAGGTGCAATCAGTAGCCTTAATTGTGGTGCCTATCAGGTGACTATGCCTTTGTGCAGAGATTAATCGGTTTGCAAAATGCTGTTTCCATGTAAACTACATGAGTTAATCAGATTATAACCCTGTGTTTTTCATGCATATCATAAACTGTGTGAGGAAAGGGCTTAAAGTCATTTAATTAAGGCTTACATTGTGCAGTGTGAAAAGCCTTTCTGAATTTAATTTTTAAACAGATGTTAACACTGGTTCACATGAAATCTAATCAACTGGGGAGAACGGCACATTGTGAGGAAAGTGGCGAAAACTAGCAGAAGTTATTGCTTGTGATATAGTAAATTCATTTACAACAGAAGCTGTGGGAAAAAGGGATTTGTTTGCAATACCCATCACATAGTTTTTGTTTAACTTGTATGTAGCCAACCTGGTAAATCCAGGAGAATTAAATGGATATGTTAAGGAGTCAAATTTTAGCTACTCTCTGTGTATGTATGTAAGTCTACACAAGCAAATATATCTTCCCTTTGTGCATTTCTCTATGCATGCAATTTGGGGCGTGGACTCGTTAAAGCCAGGTGGAAGCTTGGTCAAAAACTTCTTCATCAAGAGAAAGCAAAAATAGTCACCAAGAACAATAATTTTGAATACATACAAATTTAAATAGTTGCTTAGCTTTGGGACACTAAGTCCTCGAACTCACCTCTACAGCTGTGATATTGTTGGGGTTTTTTCAATAGCCTTTAAATGTGAAATTTAAATCCACATATTAAAAAGTCATGAAGTGCATCTCATTACTGATGCAGACAGCTTTGCTGCAATGTTACTGCACAGATGATATTGCCTTTTGAGGCCTCAACTGTCAGGGAGAGGGAAAGAGCCTCCCTGATTTGGGGGGCATTTTTTTCTCTTGGCTTTAGAAAACAAACGAACATTGATTGTTTGTAAATACACTTGCTACCAGTTTTGTTCATGCATTAACTCTGCTGTTGTCCAGGCTTCTGGCTTGCAAGTGAAATCGAGGACTAGAGTTAGACCTGTCTATCATTTTAAGCTGGCATTTTCTCACATCTAAACTCGGGCACAGCCTGAGACTTGATCACGTATATAGCATGTGCCTAAAGGCAGTACGATCACAATGAGTCATTTGCTTCTACAAACTCAGCCTTGAACTAAGACCCAGCTACTAAATGTAGTAAAATCTTGTCCTTCATGACCTGCTCTGGACCCTGACTCCGTTCGGTTTTGCAGCATAACTATTTCTGCCCATAATTTTATGTCTTCAGAAAACACTGATTAAAGCCAAGCTGAATATGTTTTTTTATGTACTTAGAAAACTGAAGTTAGGAGACATATCACCAGCAAACTAACAGTATCAAGCAGTGTGTTTATTAGGATTGTCTTAGACCTCCTTGGTAAAGTCAACTGGAAGGGCCACAGAGAACAACAAACTTTTACAATTCTCAGCTTCATGGAATAATCTGAAATGTAATATAGATTTAAGAGCAAAAACGCAAACCACATGCTGTGCTAAAACAAACATGTGAAAATTTTATCATGAGGATGTGGTCTTAAATGCACATGGGCTAGTGTAGTGCCTGTCTGCTGTTCTTGCTAAAAGAATGATCTAATGTTACTAGATTGTCATTATAAGACGCTTAATCCCCAGAGTGAGAAACAGGAAGAATATTCGCAAGTTTCAATGCTATTTACTAATTGCCAATTGACTCGAGGAAAGCTAAAAAAATGACTGGAAACATCCATCCCCATCCTGATACACACACATACTAATAATGGAAATGGCAGCCAAGACAAACAGCTAGCAGCGCGGTGCATCCTGTTGGCATCGTATTTTTGGCACTGTTGTAGCTACACAGAAAACAAGTGATACAAGAAATGTGTAAGGACATCTGTTCTGTAACCTATGGGGCTTCACTCACAAAACAGTTGTAAAATCTTCTGGGGGAGAGAAAAATTTCTCTATATCTGTGCAGATGCTCTATTGTAAGAAAAATATCAATGGAAGGAAGTGTTGAGCTTTTAAAAGAGGAAATTGTTCACCAGATTCACTGTCAAATGTTCCATTCTTTTCTTTCCTTTTCATTTAACCTAAGTTCTCTGCCATTCACAAGTTATATTTAAGCCAAGTGGTGTAAATCTGTTGGGACTAATAGAATTGAATCATGGATTAAATTAGCCCGGTGTCTGCTTGTAACTCTTCTTCGCTGCAGATTACTTGGGCTCTGTGTCACTCTGCTGACTATTCAGGTCACAGCCTCTCAGCTACCAGCTTCCTTCCTGAATCCAGCATCTTCATGTCTGTCTAGGGGCACGACGGGGAAAGGAGAAACATTAAGGACATCTATTAAAGTCCGAAGTATTGTTTACTTACCAACCTCTCTCAGCTTTGCTGATCCTTGCAAATGTAAGCAGGCTATGGGAGAAGGAAAAGGGGGAGCTTTTAAGACACTGCAAGGCTCTCTCTACCATTCGTCTACTGCACTTCAGTCACATCCCATGAATGGACATTTTAAGAAGGAAAGAAACTTTCCCAAAATGTTGCTGCAAAAGTTGGGATACAAGTAGTAAGGCTTCCCCCACAGGTCTCTTATAGAGAAAGAGACATGGTTCCATGAAAAAGAAATCAGATCTCATATAAACCTGGAATATGTTAGGAAACTGGAAGGTAAAGAGGGACTGTGAGGTGTAGGAGGTTGTGAGGACTTGGGGAAGGAAAGTTTAGCTCTGGGAACTGGGATCAGCTAGGGGTAGGAGAACATTTAGACGCAGGAAAAAGTAGGGGGAGATTTGTGAAGAAGTAGAGGTGATCATCACCTCTGCTGTATAAGACGTCAGAGCTCTGGGATGGATAGCAGGGACGGGAAGAACAGGGACACTGGAGTAGCTTGGAAAAGATATGTGACTGAGGCAGAAGATGTGGGGAGCAGGGACTCAGTAGTGAGAAGCATGAGCTTTTGAAGAGATCATTTGTTTCCAGAGCAGCAAAGGCGAGAAGCGTAGCAATGAGGGACAGTGTAAAGCGCTGGCTCTTCAACAGTGCTCACACAAACACCCTGACACCTCCTCTTGGAAGATCAAGGATACAGATACAGGACTGCTTTCCTGCTACTTCCCCCCTCTGATATTTAGTTTCAGAAACACAATAGATCTGAGAGCTTACCGGTTATATCACATTTCAGTTTGGGAAGGGCATGAGTTGAAGAACGGTGAGGTGGACAAGTGAGACTGCACCACATTACAAGCACTGGGATTTGGATGTTGTGTTGGTATTAAACATGCCTGTCATTAAACACCTTGAATCATACCTTCATTTTATGTTTCCTCTAATTGTTCTCTATTTACTTTCTTGACACCCATATAGTAATGATGCATGCTTACAGGCAAAGAATTCATTATTTATACTATAGTACTTCTTCCCTTGCTGTTAGAAGAGATGCTCTTGTGATCTGTTAATGTTGAGATAGTGTCCAGTATTCCTCCAGGAAGTTCCAAAGCAGTTTCTCTGGAAAGCAACCCTGAAAGCTGCTCTGTAATTTATGTGGTACACCTTGCAATAGCCAGTTCTTTGAGTAAAACAGTAGTAAGTAACAGACATACTGACATTCAGAGCAATTCTAGAAAGGAATTAGGAAGTTTGGGTTGGTCTAATTCATCTCTTGATGAATTGGGAATTTCAGTGACCACTGATCAAGAGCAGACTGTTCTGCATATCATATGATCAACCTGTGATCTAATCTTGAATGAAACATTGCTTGGCTGTACTCCTTAGCAGCTATGATCAGAGCCTTTTCATCCAAGCCACTGTACAAACAAATAACCTGAACAAACAGTTCTTCCACAACAAGTTTACAATTCACACATCAGACCCGGAAGCTAAGAATGGATATGAAAAAGTAAACAAGGTGGGTTCGAAAACAGACGAGGTAGAAGTTCAACAGTGTAGGAGGAGCAGATGTCTCAGCTTCCTTCTCTCCTAGGCGTGCTAGCTGGTAATGGTTTTTAGATGACCATACATAAGAAGGGAGATCCTGATTGTTTCGCTAATGTGCATCAGGAAAAATGGCTATGAGAAGACAGGAGATTCTTGTGTGCCAAACCCTACCCATTGAATTATTTGGTTCTCATAGTTGCTAACCCATGACGAATCAAAGCACAATAGAGAAGCAGTCCTGTGCAAGGCAGCGCAGGAGCCCAAATCCCTCCTCTTCCTCTCATGATAAGTAGTGCTTGCATTGTGATGAAAAGGACCCCAGGGAGAGGAGGAGAAGAGAGAAATTGGCATGAAGAACTGTGTTTGATTACTGGAACAAACAGAGAAGTTGAGATGAGAGTAGATCAAAACCCTTGTTGCCACTGGAAGGAATTATTTAGATTGAACAAACAGTGGTTTTGCTGTGCAGTCAAGATTGAGGATGGAAAGGCAGATGGTGGGTAGAGCTTATAGGAGTGGAGAATGCACATCTAAAACTGCAAGGGACATTATGAGGTGGTAGAGAAAGAGCTGTCATAAAAAAAAAATGCAAATACATCAAAACGTCAAGAAAAACAGAAGAAATGGGGAAAGGGGGAATTCGTTCACTGGGGAACTCAATGGGTGGCAAAAGTGAAAGATCCCGTAATGGAAAGTTGTTACTGAGGTGAAGCTGAGGCTCAGACCTTAGCCATAGCATGGAAAAAGGATAAAAAGAAAGATGTGGGCAGCAGAGATTTTAAGAAGAAGGGGAAAATTATGTCAATGGATGAGAAGAAGGAGCAAGTAGAGAGCAGGTTAGCTGTCAGGTACAGGGGGCCCAGAACACACGGTAAAGGTAGGGTGGATGGGTAAGTAACAGTGGAAACCTGAGGTTTACCAAGACACTTCAGAAAATGTTTAGGTTTTTATTTGTTTGCTAGGGCAAAAAAACGATAAAACTTCACAGACTAGAAAGATTCCACCTTCATGCATTATGGGTGGGAGTACCTTGTACAGCCTTCTGAAGCTTTAGCAGCTAGTCATTACTATAGACAAATCTGAGATACATGGTCTTTTGCTTTAGGGCAGCCTGACAATTTTTGTGCTGTTATTCATCTCACCAAAATACACATTGTCTAATAATATTTAAGTTGTATAAACATACCTTTCAAGGGAAGGAGCTGTTGAGAGAATCCAGGCAAAGAATTAGTACGAAAGCAAATCTAGTACTTCATTACAATGGCAGCTCCTGTTCCGGACAGAACCCCTGCTCCCCAAGAGGATGGGAAGTGAAGATAGAGACATGGATTCTTTATCTCCCAACAATCAAGAAGAGAGCAACGTCCAATTTTCTAAACAGCAGTTGTTGCCTCACAGTGAAGAACAGTGCCGTAGGGCCTGCAGGAACTTCCAGTGTTTGAGATGTTACCTTAGGTGACAGTGTCCATGAAAAATTACCTTTTTTTCCCCCTGTGATTAGTTCTGAATGCATCTTAGGTGGGAGCGATTAAAGAGAAAAATCCATTTTTCAGTTCTGCTTTACATTTCACCTCCAAGACAGAACTGACCTCAACTGTTTTATTGTGCTGGGTGTGTTTTCAAAGTCAGCCATGTGGTGTCTGAGAGTTTCATAATCAACCTTTGCTAACTTAATTACAAAAAAATCATTTGTCTTTTACCAAAGCAGTTGGCGGGGGTGGGGGGGAGAACAATTTTTGCATCCTAAAGCAGGACTCATGAAGATGAGAGACAAGCTGGTCAATAAAGAATGCCCTTGTGCAAAAAAATGTCCGCTGAAAATTGATCATTCTTCTATTGCTGATGCTTCATAATCATCCCATATTGGCTCACCCTGTTTAGCACACTTCACTCTCTATGTATAAGACATCAGCCTGCTGTGTTGGTCAAGATCCAGCCCTGGAGCGTTGGTAGTGTCCTGCTGACCCTCTCTTCCTGTTGCTCACACCTTCCGCAATCATCTACCAAGACAAGAGTTTGTCCATAGGAGCTCCAGAAAGCACAGGATCTAGGGAAGCACATGGGGAAGCTGGAGGGACTTTACAGGCCAGAGAGGCGAGAATCCTAAAAGTATATCCTGTTCTTCATGTCGGTGATGAAGCTTGCATGAACACAAAAGGAAGTCACTCAGATACCCAGGAAAATGAAGATAACCTCAAACCTGTGCACAAGCACAGCTCTTTATCGTGGAGCTGTTATGTACCCGCTCTGTTAGCTCTGTAGCCTAAATGGCTTCGATATACAGGAAATTATTTAAATCTAGAATATCAAAATACACACCTTCCTTCACTTGGTGTTAATACAGTTGTGTCAGTGGGTTTTTTGACAACTCATTTTTTCTTTAGGCAGCATTAAGTGCCTTGAAACAGTTTTCAGAACAAGGACTGGATCCAGTGGAAGGGGCTATGAAAGTTGAAAACGGATCACATGAAAAGTAAGTACCATTTAAATCCTCTGCATTTTAATGCCCGTGTGGCGTGGTAGATAAGAAATGTTAATTAAAGAGCTTAGTTGCCCTTTTAAACCTGTGCAAAACTCTTTCCTCTGGAATTTACGTAGAGTTTGTGACAATTTGAGAGGATAAACAAGATATCAGGTTTAGCATTACTAATAATGTTTATTAATGAGCTGTGAGACAGTCCTCCTATGGAAACCCTAAAGAAAAGGATTTTCTTTTCATTGTGTGGATTCTGTGTAAGTAGCATAACGTGATTTTTGTCAAATGTGTTGTAGCACACGATATTGCCTGTAAATAAGGATAGCTATCTGCCAATAAGTCCTTATGTCTGCAAGATGAGTTTTACCCTAGAGAATTTAAAAGTTAAAATTTCTTTCAGGTCTTAAAAAACTCTTATATGGAATATTAGCTTTAAGTAGTAGACAATAGAACCAGGTTTCACACTGGATTTTCAATTACTTAAGAAAGTGGGATTGTCTGTCCAGTATAGATTTCTTTTATTTCCAGCTGCTGGTCCGTTTACGAAAGAAGGTAGTCTTGTGTTACTAAATAAATTAGGAAGTAATAGAATAAAAGAAAGAAGACTAAAAGTGGCATTTGGAATTTTCAATAGATATATGGTGGCTATTTATAAACTAATTTAATCAGAAACATTTTTCCATATGATCTCATCAGCATAGTATTTGAACATAAATATTGTTGTTTCACTTTAAAATGTTACCTTCCACGGTGACCTTTGAATCTCATGTGCCATCTGCTAATAAACATGTCTTAAAGATGTGCAACCCTGGACCTTACCGCTCTTGTTAATGTATTAATCTTTCAGACAAGTCAAGCATCTGGGAGAGAAAGCAGACAATAAACAGACTAACTCAGGCACCATTGCTCAGGACTGCAAGGATTCAAAGGCTGTCATCTAGGAGCTTCCCAGCACCCACGGCTGCCACTGCATCCTTATAAACCTGTCAACACGCAATAGGGTGTATGTGTACAAGGAAATGAATGACTAATACCATTATTTGAGTCTTATGTGAAGACAACACTATTCTAACACAAGAGATAGTATACATGGTACTGTTTATTCAACTGTGGAAAAAAATAAAATTGAACATTTCCCTTAGAACTCGAGATCAGAGCATAACTCAATTGCCCAGAGGCAGAAGAAGTCTGATCATGTTACTGGAGGTTAAAATAACAACTAATTAACAAAAAGTGTTAGGGAAAAAAAAAAAGGGAAACTTTAAAATTGATTAATATGGAGGAAAACAAGTCAGCATTGGTTCAGTTATACAATTTTTTCGTAGTGTAGTTTTAAGTTCAGCTTACTGTTTTTTAAATAATGCTTGAATATTTTAAAATTAACCAATGACAGTGCTGTGAGAATTGTAGTTGTTGTCTTCATATATAGTCATACAGCTTATCTTTTTATGCAGACATTATGCATTCTTCATCCTATATGAATATGTATGACTTTAAGATGCACTACTCAGAGTTGTATGCAAACAGAAGTTTAAATCATGACAAGTATTTGCTTAACATGAACAGATGTTAGTTATGATCAGTCTCGATATACTCCAGGAAAAAAGCAGATATGGTATTTGATTTTCCTTGCCATACTCAATTAAAGAGGCGTCTTGCCTCCAAGCAACATTTTCCTCTTCAATTCTGCTCTCTGTTGTGTGAAGCACATCTACACCCCATTCTGTGTGTTGTATCAACCCACCGTTTGCATCAACTGAGTGTTTTTAATCTCTGCATTCGGACCAAGAGCAAAAGGTAGGACTGCAACGTTATCAAGCCAAGGATGGAAGACTGGTGATGTAAAGATCATTCTTTTGTGAAAGGAGTGGCGGCAGAGACAAGACCTGTGGCTGCTCTGTACCAGCATATTTCTTCTAAGTGTGTGGCCAAATGCAGTAAAACCACATCAGTTCATGTGTACAACGACAGTGTCGTCTCTTTCTTTATCATTCACAGGTAGACAACTAAGAGAATGAAGTGAAAAACCCCCCAGTTTCAAACTAACAACTGACTGGCTACCAGCCCAAAGCCAGGGTTCAACCTACCTTTCCCCATGCCACCACCTTCTACAAACTTACTGTGTTAGACCAGTCATCCTGGCATTTAAGTCATTTATTTATTTAAAATAGAGGTATTTTATTTTATGTAAACTTAATGTAATGCAATAAACACATAAAGCTTCTACCAACTGCATAACAGTCACGACAACATCGGACAAGGTTTTAGAAGCATGTAAACCAGGGATCACAACCCAAGTGACTCACGCAGGGAAGAAGACAAAGAGCAACGTAAGGAAATGGTGCAAGGTACGGTGGCATTGATTCACCTCTGCGATGGCCTTTCACGGTAGCGTGCATCATGCTCTTACCGAATCAGCGGTCACTAAAAATTTGGAGTCCTTTTTTCTACATCATGTTTCTCATGGGTGTGATTCACTTTCCCCCCAGCAGATGAGGAGCCTTTGTGCTAAAAGTTTGCAGTTTTCTGGGGTCTGACTCCATAAAAGAGTCAGGAACAAGCTGAACCTTTCAGTTCCCACAGAACTGGGAGATTTCCAGAGGCATTTGGCACCTGGCAGACTCAAGTTATTCAGGCAGTAGCATACAAAAATAATTAGCTCTTGCACATCATCTTTCTCAGGGATATGTTACCTGCCTAATTGGCAACCGGAGCAGAAATTCTACTGCTCCTTCACCTCAGCAGGCAGCTCAGAGACCTCAGAAACGGGTCAGTCTGTGCTTTAGCAGTACCTGCCAGTATGCAGAGTACAAATGGCATTGCTGTCCCCTCCCACGGAGTACAAGAACAAAAGGAAGAGGCAAACCCATTCCTTGACAACTGTGTCCTAAGGGCAAGAGGCTGAGCTTGCTGGGGCAGATGCGATGAGGAGACTGGCAGTATGGTCTCCCTGGCACTAACAGAACCTCTGTGGTTTGTTCCCTGCCCCATCACTACAGAGAAACCCTTTGTACTGGTTTGCTCAGAAGCTCAAGGTACAGCTTGATACTTGGTGCCATTCCCTAGGCACAGCCACAAAAATGTGCCCAGTAAACTTCAGATTAGTTGCTTTGTTGCCAGTGGCCTCTTCATTGATTGCCAGGCTTGCTCCAGTGCGTGTGGAGAACAGCAAAGCAATAAGCTGCTGGGGAGGGCTTAAGTCCAATGATCTAAAACCCATTTTATTTTCCTTCAGTAACCTGATTTTCTTTCTGATTTTGCTTCCTAAAATTAGATAAGCTTTTTTAAATCGGGACACATGGAACAGAGCAAACTTTATATTTAGTTTGTTTAATAATTAGCTAATGATGGGCACTGGAAGAGTATCAATATGTTTGAATGTTATTATTAGTTCTTAAAGGGTTGAATTTACTTTTCTGGCAGCAATTAATGGCGGTTTTTTATTCTTATTTTTTAGATTATGCCTTCTTTGAGGTAGAGACTTTGTCAAACTGGTTGCAAAGCATCAAGAATAGTTTAGTTCCCTGTTTAGCACGCATCCCACACCTCTCATCCTGGATCTCAGAGCACTTTCAAAGATGAGCAAATGCCATATTTTACCAATGTGGATCTGAGGTGCAAACTGGTGCTTCAGAATAAGGCAGGAATAAGGAACAAGGCTTAGGACAGGCAGTCTGCCTGTCTAACAGACTACTCAGGACACTGTGGTCAACACTGTGTTCAACTCTTTAAGGACTCGGAACCCAAATTGTCATCAGTTCTGGACCTGTAACACTCACTAATTGAGAGGAATTACACTAAAGAGAAAATAGGCCCCTTGAGTATCCTCTCACAAAATCTTCTCAACACCTTCTGGGGGTCAGTGAACTATGAACTTGCACAGGAAAAAGGCTCATACCTGTGTGAATGGGGGTATCTGATACGACTCGAAGGACGAGAATTTGCATGGTTAATTTTATATCTGAGTTATCATCTCCAGTGGCACACTGGCCTGTCAACAACTCAACACACTGAAAGCTTCTGTTCTGGCATTGACACATGTAGCACTGATTTCCAAAGGGACAGATGTGCTGCTTCCAGTGAATGCAAAATGCAGGGCCATACAGCTGGAGAAGAGGGTGCAGGTTTCTGTCCCCAGCCATCCCAGCATTCACCTTCCATTTACAGTGGAGCTGAATTTACCCCTCAGTGAGAGTCCCCACTGAATTCAAGAGAGAATTATGCTGGTATATAATTTCTCCTGACTGAAGTCACAATCACAGGATTTAAAAGATGTAGCGCTCATCAGCAGCATTTTGAAAGGGTCTTTGGATAACGAGTAGAGAGGAACCTCAGGAGCTCTTGTTCCCTCTGCCATCTCTCCCCTCTGAAGCGTGAGGAAAGGTCTGAGCCATAACAGATTTTAAAAATCAGTAGGGGAGTAGTTGGGATGAACGACTGCAGGAATATGGAATCTCCTCCTCCTTGGCCTGAACTAACAATGAAATCGAATCCTTCCTAAAGCGTATGCAAAGCCCTTGATCTCTCTGACAGTACTTTACTACATGCATTTTATTGGTGGGTGGCTGCTTGTTGTTGTTCTCATCTCTGTGGCCTGCTCCAATTCCCCACGAAACAGCAGAAAGTTTCCCATTTCCTGCAGCGAGAGTTGAGCAAAAATTCTAAGCTGGATTTGTTTTCCAGTTAATAGGCAGAGGGTTGGCCTTTTGCTTGTTTGTTTGTTTCAAAACACTATGTAAAAAAAATATGCGCTTGGTAAAATCTCTTTATCCTCTCCCACAAACATCCAGCGTTTCCCCACTCTCAGTTGCACCCCATAAGCAGGTAAGATTTTCTTTGCTCAAATAAGAATGGCCTTTGCAACCCCTGAGAAAAATCAGCAGAGGGTGGAAAGTTATTTTTAATGATGTTGAAGACAGGGGCTATGTCAGAGCCCTGAACACAACATTGCATGATGATTTTTGTATGCTTCGGGGGGACATAATTTTGTGACTGGTGGGAACGGGTAGTGACTGTCCTTTACCGGCCTTCCAGCTCAAACATGGCACGTTTAGCCGCACTGAGCAATAGTGTTCGGTGCCTATATTTGGCGTAGCTCCCTGAGGATGTCTCCAGAAGAGCTGGAAGGAGAGAAGCCCGTTCTGAGTAACAGCTTGCTCTGCCTTTCCCTCCCCGCAGCCGATGAACCTCAAGCTGAAGGGGTAAGGTACCATCAGGAGGAGGCACAGGGAAACGTGGCTTCCCCTCTGGGTATTGACTTCTCGTGCATGTCCCTTTCTGTTTGCAACTGCATTCCTGAGGCGTGATATGAGCTGAGCAAGTGTGTACGTCGGTAGATGAGATGTGTATGAAGTGTTTTGGTGGTATGATTTCTATTATTCCACATGAACGGCGCTGGCTTTCGTTTTTGATCATACAGCTTGTTATTTGCTTTATGCAGTTAGTCATGGTTGGCTGTGCACTTTTGTGCTTGGTGTTCTAACTCTGTAGCACTTCAGTACAAAGGAAATTTAAAAAACAACAATGAAAATGTTTCTAATCTGTTCTTAATTAAATAGACCTCAATAATTGATTTATGAGAAGAGGGAAAGCAAAACAGAGTGGTTGCTAACCTGAAAATATAACTTATATAAGGGCCAAACTTTCTTTTATTTACGATAACCGGGATCTAGGGGAGCCTGAATACCCATGAAGTTTTATCTGACAGCACACAATATATGAGAGGAAAATTAACCTGGATAACACTGTTTATGCCTCTCACTACAATATATGAAATTCACCTTTGTGCATTAAAACAGATCACCTAAGCCTGCTTATTTACTTTTGTTTATGATTATATGTGCAGCATAGGTTTTCTTTTTTATAAGCCACTGGTACCTGTTAAAAATGGCCAAGGGCAATAATAATAAAGTCAATGTAGTCTAACTCCCTGTTTTAAAATGGCTTGTTTCCACCCCCTGCCCCACCACCAATCCAGTGTAGTTGAACTGGACTGGAGATAGATTTGGTTTTTTTTAAACTTACTTAGATATAAAGACAGGAGGTCTTCACATGTGGTTCAAAGCAAAGAAGCAATATTTTAATATGGTAGGGAAAAGAAGTCAAAATGTGACATCCATCTGTGGTGCAAAAATTAAATTACCTATTGCCTAAAATATCCCTCATATTTTTGAAAACGAAAGACTGAGCTCCATCCAGGCTCTGCTGAACACAGTTCTCCATTGACTTCAGTAGAACCTGAATTTAATCCAGTATTTTAGCCCCAAGCCACGTAGCTAGCTAGATCAAATCTAACTGCGATAACCCAACTACTTAAACTCAAATTTCTTGCCTTGTATTATCATAAAATGACAATTTATTGCAAGCCAAACTTGACTTTCTTCTATACAGAAACAAAATATTATGTAAAAGAGGCACATAATTTTGTCTTGTCAAGGAAGATACACCAGTCCAGAGTGCAGTACAGTAACTATACTCCAACCAGCTTTTACACACAGCCTTATTAACCAAGTCCCCAGTTGTCATATCACTAGGGTTATTGGTGACTGAAAGTTCAACCCCAATGGTAACTTATAAAGTTGGGAATTCTTTACAGATGCACTAAAAATAGCGTAGGCAGGTATCTGATAAGCAGAGACTACAGTTCCCATGTACAATACATGGTAGGAGTAAACAATTAAATGAGCACAGAAAAGAAATAGTTCCTTACAAAAGAAAAGACACCAGGCCTAAGGCTGTGCAGTCAATTTATGCAGCTCACTTCAACAAAGCTACTCTTATTATTGTGAAATATTTGTTGCATGTGATCAACATAGCGCAGAAAAAGATCTTGCTACTATTTCAATGTTTCTTCTAACTCATAGACAAAATAACCCAGGGCCAGAACATTAAAAACACTGACCTCGTTAAAATATACCAGAAAGGATGAGATTTTCTGACGTCTTCTGAAAATCTGATCCCAACTGGGCACAATTATCTTGACTACCACCTTTGGAGTCATTTTGAAACTGCTTTTGAAATGCCAGCAGATCTATCGGCCTGTTGTGAAGACCTACAACAGTAAGTGGCTTGTTGAGGAGGAAGGACGCTGTCAAGGCATGGACAACCTTATGTACCAAATTTTGTGGCAGATTTTGCAGGCTTCTGAAGTTAAGTGCAGGAGACTTCTGTCCCTTCCCTCTGCATCAGTTGTACTCCTAGCTGTTGCTTTTGCACAAGAGCTGATGCAAAACTTTCCACACAGATTTCAAAAAGATTGTGAAAACATTTTCATGAAGCAAAAGTTTGTGAGAAGTCAGAGACTTAATAATTTCCTTTTTTTTTTTTTTTGCTATTTTGTTTTAAATTTTGGTTTACCAAAAAACCCTAACAAACCCTTCCCAAATAAATCATAGTTTGCTTTCTTTCTACAAACAGAAGTCCTTCACATTTTGTTTCAATTGAAGAATAAACACAAAATAGCAGTTTTGCAAAATCTGAAAAAAGGGACAGTACTGGCTTTTTTGAATGGAGTTAAATATTTTTCAAACATAACATATTTTATATATTATCTTATTATATATTCATACTATGCTTAAATGTTATATAGACTTGTGTGTTTCTCTGTGTGTGAATGGATTCAAACAACATATATATTTGTGTGTGTGTCTGTGTGCATTTAAATACGTGTATACAAATAATCTATCTGCCAATTTCAAAACAGAGTGCTATTTTAAGAAGCACCTACATTCTAGATACACAAATGTTTAAGTGCCTTACTTGGGGGCAAACTATCTATGGAAAAATCTCTGTGCACCCCAGATCTAAAACAAAACGTCTTAAAGTCCACTGAGAGCCAACTTCTCAAAGCAGAAGATTGCTTATGTAAATCTCCTTTTCTGGGCATATTCAGAAGCACTTTGATCTTAGCCACATGAACTATTTCCTACTCCAGACACCTTGGGATTCTGAAGCTGGAAGCTCCCTTTCTCCCAAGGAGAGGATACACAATCCTGTAGATGTTCAGGGATTCTTACCAGTTTGGACAACATACGAAGTACTGGAAAAGGAGCAACTCCTCCCTACAAAAAATCTGCTTTTTACTCAGTAGCTAAGACTGGAGATTAACTTCTTCCTCTGAACCTTGCTTCAGAGAATGCCCTAAGCCACCATGCTGTAGTCTGTGCTGAAGCAGGGTGTCATCCTTCTCTCCAGCTGGTCCTCTTTACTTAGGACAGATCTATTCATCGTTCACTAAATCAGTGAGAAAGGAAAAGTATTCCTATTACCCGGTGCTTAGAATACTTGTAGAGTAGGATAGAAGGAGCCTAGTGTTCCAAGTTTTTTCCTTAAAATAGTGAAATATCAATATCAGCTAATCAAGAGGCTGTTATTCATGTCCACTTTTGTACTCTCTTAATACTCTCTGAACCACTGAATATTAAATTATTCTGTACAAAATTGAATGGTTTCCATGGAGATGAAAAGTAGCCCAGTGACTTCCACGTTTTGGTGGCTAAAGCATTCTTTGAAGGTGGAAAAGTATATCCTACCTGCTAATCAAAACATTGTCAGTGCAACAAAAATTCATAGTAATCTCAACCTGTGCATTTTACAATTCAGTCTGGTCTGCAAAAACAAGTGGAAAGTACAGCAGCTGAATATGATGTACGTATGTCACCCTCCCCATAAGGAAACAGAAGTCTTCTTACTGAGAAGGAAACCACCTTCCTTCATGACTATCACACTCGAGTGATGACCTTCCCTCTGAGCAACAGGTGATGTAAGCCTGAGAAATGTATGACCATGACATACTTAGTATCTTGACAGAAAGACTCGTTCCCATGGATTCTTGAAATCAGAAACCATCTATTGCATCTGAAGTCAAGAGGGAACTATGTTCTAACAGGTACCTTAGGTTTATTTTCCTTCTTAATCATATTTAAGAAAGGGAGTCTTTTGCTTTTCTCTTTAATCCAGAAGTTGTATTACACCATCACATAGAGCCCCAAGCTTCTGTAGCCTCTCAGCTCTGTTTTTGCTTGCATATTTGCTTTCTCTGGTTTAATCTTTTATTTTTGTTTGATAACTTGGGTCCATTCAGATTCATATTTTGGAGAGAAAAGACTATAACAAAATTTGAGAACAAAAAGGGTGAGTGCACTGGAAATAAAATTAGCAGTTTTATTTTATTGCTTAAGGCCTTCACCAAGGAACAATCTGTGCAATATTGTTGAAAGCCAAAGAAATCTTAACACAAAAAGAGTCAATAGTTTGATAAAACCCAGACCTCCTGTGTTATGCAATTAAAGGTTAGACAGGGTGATAAGAGCTTTAATTTACCTTTGGGATATATTAATCAGATTTTGGATTAACTTAAAATATGCTTCCTGTGCATTTCTTGCCAGGTGAAGGTCCTTCAATGTTTCCTCTGGTGCAGAGAAAGAGAAAACCCTTTCCCAAAGTGAGGTGAACTCTACAAACCCAGATATGCTATCAGGAGGCTTTCTCCAAACTCCGTAATTCTGTGATTTTTCTTCTAGCGGCCAGGAAAGGCAGAGGTATGAATTCCCATATGTGCTAGTTTGATGTGAGTCCTGTTATTATTAATTATTCATACAGCACTGTGCGTGTGCATGATTCTTTATAGACAGAAGATAATATCCCCCAAGAGCTTGCAAACCAAATAGCCCAGTGGTACAAACACTTCTTTAGCTTTCCTAGGACGTACTACCTGGAATAATCCACCGATGTCAGTGGGCTACTCAGGCACTGGTAAGTGCTCTGCTGGGTAGGAAGTGTTTGCAGGATTAGGCTGTAGTTAAACCATGACGTGATTGGGGGTGATGAGGGAAGGGAGGGCAAGTGTTCCAGCAATAAGATCATGCTGTTGCTTTGGTTATAACGAAGGTGTCAAGGGGCTAGGGCATTTTTAATGTTTTACGCTATTTGTGATCCTGTTACCAAGAAGGAAAAGCTCAGCTTTATAGGCCACACGGAAGAAGTGAGTTGCTGAGGAGGAAGACTCACTTCGAGCGGGGGGAGAGGCGCAGCCCGATACGTGAGGAAGAGGACTCCAGAGGTAAGGAGGAATGCGCAAGACGAGACGCTGACCATATGCTCAGAGAGTCTCCATCCTCTTCTGCAGCTAGCACGTGTCCACTACATCCTTGAGAGCTTTTTTCTTTTTTTTTTTTTTTTAATTGAGGGCATTTTCAGAAGTTTCCCAGTACATTTCCAGCTCTTGGCAAGACCCAGACACATCTGTGACATTTAGCTGATAGCCTCCTTAGTGAAGGGAAGGTTGCCAATGAATCCTTGTGCAACTGTTTATGCTACAAACCAAAGCGTACAACTGCCAGTTTCACTCTTACAACACAGAGAGCATTTTTCCTCCTTAATTGAAAGTGTGGAACACAACAAAGCCTTTAAATACCAAGAAAACAACCAGCTGAAACAAGTAGTAAGAGAGACATCAAGGATGACAGGCAGTAGGCCCTCTGCCCAGTGAGACACACAGCCAGGGCATGCTCTATTTTCAAAAGCAACCTACAGACTTTAGGAAGAATATAGGATTTGGGGGGCAGGGGAGGGGTTGTTCCAGGATTGCATGGCACTTCAGAGAAATACATCCATGGGGAAGCAACGCTGCCTTCGGAGTAAAGGCACAGACTAGCTATGGGGTTGGGATGAGGCAGCAGAGAAAGCCAGAGGTAGCAGAAAGGGCCAAGTTGCTCACCTGGTCTCAGTGGAACTCTTTCCTGGGAGGCTTTTTCAGGTGAAGATTTCAGCACAGCAGTGTGGGACTGTCGCTCTGCCGGCACAAGCCCGCCGCACAAATGGGGCAAGCAGCAGATTGGAGCATCAGCACCTCCACCCTACCAAGGGCTGTATGAATGGACTAAGTGGCTGGACAAACCCCCTGCCTTTGTGGGGGTAGTGTAGAAGTCCGTAAACTCACTGCAGTTTTGCTTTTCTGACTGCTCCAAGAGTTAAGATCTGGGATAAAATAAGTTTAATTATGAAAGTAACAAAATGATGGAAACTAGCAGGAAAACTCAAACAGGAGATTAGCTTTCAGCCACTTTCTTCAGCATGAATATTTTGAGTTTTCAGCATTTTGTGGGAACCGAATGGGTGCCGCAATGGTTAAATGAATTGAAAGACACCATGTCCCTACACATGGAGGGTGAGGATGGCACATGCACAGAAACAGACTTCACCAACCCTCACTTTTCTGAATCCTCCCCCCAACTTAATCCCTCTGTTATTTGTGAGACTCTTCTTACTCCTGAGCTAGTCTGTGATACGTGACTACATTCATTTCCATACATTTTTTAGACTTTTTAAATAATTCTGACAGATCACAAAGAGTACTTGAAGCAAACAGATACATGTAGGCAGATCCATAGATTATGGAACTCGGATACTCTAAATTTTCTGTGCCCTTTTTGGTGTTTAACCTGTTCCAGACAGTATTACTGTTTTCTCTTACAAGTTTCACATTTTTTAACCTGAATTTTTATACTTCATTAGTAATATGCTTTGAATTCTACATAAAAAGAACTGGTGATGTAAACAGCCAGATCTTTCTGACGGACAAATCTTTTACATATGACAAGTATAAAACTAACCAAGAGATGGTCTGGTTCTGAGCTTGTTTTCCTTACTGTACAGACAGCTTTTGATGTAAGAACTCCGTATATATTTACTCAGTGCATCTGACACTTGAGATCACGCTTTTATTGGTACAAGGTACTCCAGACTGTCAGTCACAGGGAAATGAGCCATTGTCCTCACAGACAATTAGCATGCCTCTCCCCTCGTAGAGGCATGTTTTCAAAGTTGCTTCTGACCTCCAGCATGAATGGTGTCACACATACTTTAGCTGTAACACATGCAAAATAACATTAGATGCACCACCAAGAAGCATTCATGCCCTCTCCTACTTACAGTCAAAGACAGGGCTGATGCTTCACAGGTCTAGACGGTGGCTCCTAGTCCTTGCTGACCCCCAACAGGCAGCTCTCAGTAGTACGTAGGTGCTTGACATGCTTGAATCAATGCTGACCCAGTCTAGTATTTCAGCAATTGTGACCAGGTCTTCTGGAGTGGAGTGGAAGGTCCAGAAAGAATCATAGAATACCAGGTTGGAAGGGACCTGAAGGATCATCTGGTCCAACCTTTCTTGGCAAAAGCACGGTCTAGGTAAGATGGCCCAGCACCCTGTCCAGCTGAATCTTAAAAGCATCCAATGATGGGGAATCCACCACTTCCCTGGGGAGACTATTCCAATGGATGATTGTTCTCATTGTGAAAATTTTTCCTCTTGTGTCCAACCAGAATCTCTCCAGGAGTGACTTGTACCCATTACCCCTCGTTTCTTCCATGTGACTCCTTGTAAAAAGAGTCTCCATTTTCTTTGTAGCCACCCTTTAAACACTGGAACATGGTGATTTAAAGAGATGCGGTAGCTCTGAGTGAGGAAGGGAACGGCCCTTCCAGCTCAACAGATGGCTGTGGCGTTCCTACCAACAGCCCTGGGAGCATCACGGCCCCATGACACAGCCAGCAGCCAAGGGGAAAATTCACAGGGAACAACTGTCTTCATCTTCTTCCTTCTGACCCTTGAGAGTAAATGTGACATGGGACATCCCCTTAGACCAGGCAGATGCAGCCTCTGAGAGTGTTTCAGCTTCTCCTAACATCACTGCCAGACTGCAGCTACAGAATTTTACATTAGCTTTTGTACTGAATTGCCTACAGAAATCCTAAGAGATTTGGTCTCAAAAGCATACTTAAAGAGGGAATATTGTCTGGATGTAATTTAGCTGCCATTGCCCAGCAATTCCATAGATCCCTTTGCCTTGTGACATTAAATATATGGAGTAAGCATATGAATGGATTAACATGCATGGTCCTATAATTAGCTATGTTATTAAATTCGCTAAGTAGTTGCGGGGAAAGGGGCTTGTTTGCCATCTGTTTAAAAAGTATCTCTCTTTCCACTGAAATCTGGATATAAAAAACCCCAGACATGTGGGCATGACTGCCTTACATACATTACTGGGATTATTTCCCTTGAGTTAACCAAAGACAAGCATGATTCATATATCAGTAGAATGTTGTGCAAAAATGTGCATAGCATTTTTTCACATAACGTTCCTTTTCCTTCCCATTGTAAATTATGAATCATGCAAACATCATGAATTACAGAGTTTTGTTGGTCTGGGGTTTTTATTTTTTCACCGTGACCCTAAAAACTACGTAATAGAAGAGTAATTATACCAGGCAGTATGGTAAATTCTTCCATTAAAATTATTTTTTAATCCTACTCTTGTCACTATGTAACCACACAGTCATTTGCTTCAATTTCCCTGGAAAACTTGCAATAACTGAACTATGATTTTAAAACCCAGATACACACGCACACACACACACGTACACATTCCAACTGACTTTGAATGTAAAGCATGTTTGTATAGGAAGAAGGAAAAACTGGCAGTGGTTAGAATAGTCATCCACATTAAATATTTAATCATTAGCCTCAGTTAATGTGGAAATTGTCTTAAAGATGTGAAAACAACTGTAAAAAAGCTTAGAGTAAGACCCTTATGCACAAACTCTTCCGCAGAGCTCTGTCACTCACTCGAATCCCTTGAAAGCTTAAGCTGTGAGAGCACAAGGAAAAGAGAGCATACAAGAAAAAAAAAACCACCCCAAATTGAGACACTCCAGAGCATGGGGAGCCCTCCAATATGGTAACTGAGCAGTACCATAAATTGATATTTCTACGTAGAGCTTTACTTTTAATGCCACATTTCTTTAGAGTGATGAGCAAGCATTTGTGATTTCCAATTAACCATTTAGCAGAAGTTCCTGCAACATGCAGGCCAAGTGTTTTAATAGCTTTTTTCAAAAAGTACGTATGATAGCAGTACAAAAGCATATCTGGAAACAAGGGAACCTGGATGTGAGCAGTTTTTCCATTTGCCCCAGAGTACCTGAAAGGATGTTCAGTTAAGTCAGAGGCAGATCCCAATATTATAATTACGAGTTTGAGGTTCAATCTCACATCTGCAAGGATTAAATTTAAAAGTCACAATAAAGCAATGGAGAAGAAGGCACAGCATAAACCAACAGGACAACATAAAGGGAAGGGAGTTGGTAGATACATTGACACATACGGTCTAACTTCAGGTGTCCCATACAGTCATCGGAGAGGGTTAAGCTTTCAGCGTGGGTGCTCTGAGTCACTGCCCGGAGGAGCTCAAGGGGTGATTATTTATACAGCACATTAACTGCACAGGAGTATATAGGAGGTCTAAAGTTCAGGAGCTGAACATGAATACTCCCCAGAAGGTGTGGAGTTTGCATTTCTTTCTATTTGCCACTATCCCCATGGCCCCCACGAGCTCTTCTAAACCACATTATAGAAGATCAAGAAACTTTCTAATTTACACCAGCCAGAAACAACTGTTATCAGTGATCCTGACTAAAGTTTCTCTGACTATGTCCTCCTCTCTGGCAGTGGTAAAAAACAAGTTATATGTTGGCTGTTTGTCCCTGCACAGAACAAAGTAGCCAAGATAAACTAGCTGGGTATTCTTTGCATGCAAAAAAAAAAAAAAAGAAAACCAAAAAAGAAACTCCCTACTAAGGAACGTCATCCATCTATTGTTCTTTAGGGATGCTTTAACATTAGCTAAATATCACTTATTTACACCTGAAGAAGTTAAATGATCTTGTTCCCATGAACTCTCTTACAAATGCTGTCGTGGCCTGTGATTTATATAAAAGTAGCTGTTCCCTTAATTTTATTCACAATAGCTTCATTCTTACCGTATGAACCTGCTTTGTCAGTATTCGCTTTGATTTATGGAAGATTTCAAACTACCAAAATAACTATCCCTTTTCTTTTCATTAAAGCTAATCCCCACAAAGACACTTTCATCTGCTGATTAGTCATGCTTCAGCGATCCTTGCTAACCAGAGGCTAAGTTATTGATGTGTTAAAGATGTAATCGCAGAGATTCAAGACCACTGAAGAAAATTCAACGTGTTGTTTGACAGTGTCAGAATTTAACGGTGTCTTGCCTTATTGAACCAGCCTGGGTAGCACATGCTCAGCAGCATGGTCAAATCCCTTCAGTTAGGCTACAGGCAAGAAAGGTCTTGTTAGAAAGTGTTTCAAGTCTACACAGACATGCTGCATTACAGATCATGAAGAGAAAGGGTAGTGATTTCTAAAATACTTCAGGGAAGTGGGACTCCCACCTCATTCAGCAGGAGCAAACCAAACTCCAGCGTTTCTCTAAGTTGCACCCACGTTTCTGAGCCAAAGGAGCAACACATTTTCCATTATAGCCTGTACATGCAATCCTGAAAAATTCACCATCGTGGCTTATATTTGCCAGGCCTTGTCTCATATGAGTGTTTGTTTAGAATCCATCTAAGCAAACCATTCTTGCACCTTTTCATGCTTAGACAATTCTGACCACTGTGAAACAAAACTTTCTTCCTGGCCATCACTGTCTCTAAGTGGTTTTACCTAAGATGACGACAAGCTGATACACTAGCAAGTTTCCCATGAATTCACAGAAGTGATCATCCTAAATGTTTAACTTAATGGATATGCTAAGGAGAATAAGGACTCACAGAGCTTTACACCCTGGCTTAAAGCTAACAGAAGTCTTCAAGATTAATCCACCAGCCAGTGTGGCAGCTTGTATTACACTTCAGAAAAGGGAACGTGACAAGCCTGAACCTCCACTTCCAGCAGTCAGCACCTCTCTGACACAGCTGTAATTAGTGGCTATGTGACACATGTTGAAGTTCATCAGAATACATCCTTGCCACAGGTACATCACAACTTCCTCAGCATATTCATGGCTGGTGCTTCACTATCTTGACCCTGCTTTGTGCTGTTTAGGAAATTAAATGTGAGCGAGACCTGCTGTAAATCCCAACTGGCTTTACAACTGGCACATAGAGGTCTCCAGGTAATAATCAGCTTAAGTCTTGTGTAATCACTTTTAGGGGCATAAACATATATTCAGCTGCCATTATCCGTAATTATCCAGCTGTAATATGACCTGCTTCACTCAGGTCTCCATCATCAGTGGATGATTGTAGATTAGTGACAGCAGGAGACCGCTGTGGTTGCCACAGTCAACCTGGCCTGAAAATAGGTTAGCCATTTTCATGTAGTGTGGAGCCTGAAGAGACACGTCCTGCTGAGCCTGAGCTGGCTGGCTTCAGGGTTAGGCCAGGTGTCATTGCATTGTGTCCCCAAACTGAAGGAGATGACAGCATGGAGACCCCGATGTGGAGGCTCAGGAGGGTCCCAACCCAGGTGACACCATTGTACAGGATGGGAGCTGTGCACCCACCGAAGTGTCTCTGCAGGAGTCCTTCTGAACCCACCTTGTGCTGCTCCTTCTTCCAGTGCTCTGTTATACAAATAGCCAGGCACTGACTGAACTAACTCAGATGCCCACTTTGTCCCATTTTCAAAACTGCTCTGCGGATGATCCTACACTCCCTCATCACTCTCTCTGCTAGATAAGCTACAGGCTGCTCCAGGTTTGGACCCTCTGTTCCATAATCTTAACATTACTTATGTTTGACCTGGATCAGTATAGCCATATGTCTTTCCTGTCTTCTGTCATTCAATCCTAAGTGCTGTTCACTGATAGACTTGATCCTCATTTCCAGGCTTTACTCCTTCCTTTCATGTCCTGTGCTAGAAGACACCGATGATGCTCCTTCTGCCACGTTCAGCCTTGTACTCATAGCACTCCTTTGTATCACTGATTTTATTTCCACACGGTTCACGTTTCACCCATATTATGTCAGTGTCCCTTATTTTGCAGAATAAACTCATCATCTGTCCTTGCTGTTTAGTAAATTCGTGAGCCAGATCAGAATCCCGCTTTCCTCATGGATATTAGACACAGAGCAGTATGTACAGGGTTCATGGCAGTCAGCTTTCTGCCTCCTTTCTAGCAGCTGCTTCTTCATCTGGTGTATTTCTAGACGGACAGCATCCAGTTCCAGGGCAAATACTGCTCCTCTAGGAATGTTCTTGGAATCATCTGGCTGATCTCGGTCTGAGAGCCCAAATCCACTGAACACGTATAAATTAGTCCATTGCTAATTTGTGCTGGAAAGCCCCGGTGAATATAGGAATATGCCAGGAACAAAAATCTCTGAGATCCTTTTTTCTACTGAAATGGCTTCTTCTCACACACTTCATTTACGTTTCGGCTTTGTCCCGGCCAGATAAGACTGATGACCGCTCCACATAGCATATCAAAGATGTGTTCCATCTAGCCATAAATCACACTTGGGAGGGGGGTTGAACTCTGCACCACAATTGGAGCTGGTCCTGCAGATTGCCTGCTGGATGATGCCCTCTGTCCTGTGTCGGCCATTTGTTTGGTATTGTTATTATAGCAAAATAAAGCCAAATGGGCCTATCAAAGTTTTATTCCTCATATATCAAGGAGTTTTGTACTACCTGCAGTTGGGACAATCTGACCTTAGGCTGCATGGCAAATGAAAACAATAAATTATTTCAATGCCCAAACTAGACCAAGTCAGCTCTGATTTGTGTCAGGTCCACCACTCATATTTGTTCTGTGATTGCACATTTCAGGCAAGGGCTTGTTTCCTCTGTTTTATGCAGCCCAAACGGAAGACTTAAGAATTGGACTTCCATTTTGAAATACCTTTATTTCTTCACTTTTGGAAAATGATGAATTACTGTGAGTAATTGATCAGATTAAAATGTACAAAATCACTCATAACCTGTATATGTCAAATTCCAAGGCAATTAGGCTATTACTAGTGAAGAAAGACAGCACAGAGGAAAAACATGTTTTCATTGTGACCTGGCAGTTCACTGACTCAGAGACAGCCTATCTGTACCAGATCTGTGAAGCAATCCAGAATATTTCGACCAGCTGGGATGGATAACGCTGACACACACGAGACAGAGCCAATAGTTGTATCTCACAGAGGCAGTAACAGCCCTCAGTGTGACTAACAGGTGTGGTGTTCTTCCAGAGGCTTTGAATAATGGCACCCTAGTTTTATTCTAATGAAAAACAGTTTAGTTGCATCCACATCGACTGTCTGTAGATCTCTGATTGCTGCAAGTAGGTGGGTAGTGATTACACAGGTGATCAGTTAGTATGGCTCTTTGAGTGACTCTTCATCCCAGTTGCAGTGTCTGGACAATCACGTGTGGATACGGTAAGGAATGTGCCGTGTTCCTTTAGCCCAGGCAGCGTTGGTCACACTGATACTGAAGCTAGCACCCAGCTCCTTCACTGCTGCTTTGCAGATCTCCTTGAGAATGAACAATTGTATCTTTCTCAAAGGACATCTCATTAATCAGTTTGTGAATGCTGATGTATAACCCTTTTCCAATGGCTTATCTACCCTTTCTCTTCTTGCTACCCAAGATGATTTTACTGATGTCCTGATAAAATCCCATTTCTTGATGACCAGAAAAGTACCCATTAGGTGGCCTTCTGAGTCCTCCTCTCTCCTTTTCTCAGGTAGCTTCTCTTTATGGAGAGTTACCTTGGAGCAGGAGGAGCCCTATTCTGTGGCACAGGTGTCACTAGCAATACACAAACTTCTTCAAAGTGGCACACAAATACAGCCGGGACAGCTGAATGTTTCTGCCTCCATGTGGCCTGGCACACCTAGCAGCTTCTCCATGGTGGTAATTGAGAAAGAATACCTCGGGACCTTCAGGCTCAGAGTAACCTTTGCCCATGCCAGGGAGGCTTCTTTCTCTGTTGAGTGCACGTCCCCCCCCCCCTCCCCGTTTGTTTTTTTTTTTCCCCCAGAAAGTGTGGAGTTTGTCTCCAGTAGTTTTCTGGTACGTCTCCTGTAGTCTTCCAAAACATGCTGCTTGCATGACTAATGAAGTGGGAGTGGGATTAGCAAAAATCATTTCACTTTTACTGTCACCAGTAGCTATATCTACACTAGTACCTCAAACTCTGCCAACCCTGAGACCCAGAGGCATGTTCTAGGTACATCCATATTCCTGAACATTGTTGCCCACCAAAGCATGGGACAGGCACGTTTGCTCTACCTAGCGGATCTGTCCCATGGCCTGTGCCATCTCCTGACACACGCTGGGGAGATTTTCTGGCTACTTGGCATTAGCACTGTGCCAGGGACCCCAACAACAGTTTAACAACATAAACACGTTTTGGTGCCTGAGGATGTTCTTTGGTACTATTTAATTTCTGCCACAGGAATAGCCAGCATGTCTGGAATAGATCTCATTTTATTCTTTCCATTATATTACTCAAAGAAACTTGAGCACTTTCTACCCCCTTCCCAGTCTAAGAACTCCTGGATTCAAGATGTGATTACTCAAGGGCAGCAATTCCTGGCTGGTAAAAAATACTTCTGGACAGCACTTCTGTGGGCATTTGTGTTAGTAACACCTGGTCTCGTGCACACAGAGAGAAAGTGACCATATGTGAGAAAGAATTTGCAGAGAATTTGAGTGACAGCACAGAGATTTTTTGTTTGTTTTTCAGGACACATCCAGCACTTGGTGATATGGCTGGAAGTCGTGACATTCTGCTCATGTTTGAAGCCTAGGGACAGGAATTGCTGGTCTCGCCTCCTGTTCATACTCTTTGGCTATTCACAGCGTAGAAATTGTGACTGGCTGTTGTGCGGTCTTATGGAGAAGGTAGGGTGAATCATACTTGTAGCATGAATGTGTCTTTTATTCCAAGATGTTCTTTCACCAGAGAAGTTAATAGCAGTAAGTTTGGTCTAGGGAGCCTGAATCTGATGTCACGCTGCCTATATAATTTCTGCTGTAACCTATGAGTTCACTGGTGGATTCGTCTCTTTCATGTGCCTTGAAAAAGAAAATCAGCTTAGGTGATTTCAAGTGGGCATGTTGAAGCCTTGCTGGTGTAAGCACTACAGGGTGCTATAAGCCATATCATTCTTTGGCAATGGCAGAAGGTCCTCAATGCTAATACGAATCCATGAAGGGTAGCAGAGGCTTTGCCTGGTGCCTCTTCTTTATTAACGTTAGTAGGATATCTACAAGCGATGGTCTTGCTACCTCCCCCATTCCGATTGTAGCTCAGAATCAAGTGCCAGAACAATTAGTTCATTGCTGAAGAACTTCATATCGCTTTTCTTAGCAGATCTCATGTCCTATACAAGGCACTGTTTCACAGCTCTGACTGCAAGTACGAGAGGGCATTCCAGCTGGGTCTGGGAAAGAAAGAAGCATTGACATTATATTATTTCAAACCACTTCATGTAGAGCATTTCCTCCACTAGCTCTCCGCCACCCACCATCCCAGCTGGGTTCAGATTCATCTGATCAACACCCAATGGAATGTACAGGACACGCAACGTTCACAACGTACCTAAATGTGATAAAATTCAGTTCTTATCTCCATGTCAAAGGGCCCCAGGCTGTGGATCACAAATGTAAATGAGTGCAGCTGAATGCTTTTCCATTTTCACTTTTGTTTTTACCATGGGGTTTGAAGTGTCACATTCTGTAATATAACTTCCTTTTTCTGGTCACAAACAAATGACATCTGGCCACTTTCAATAATAAACCTGAAGAGAGGGGACATTTCCTTTTAGCTTGTTGGGCCCCCTTCTTAACCTTCACATTCTTACGAGAGCTGGGGAGAAGGAAAACTTAAAAAAAAAAAATCCCCAAATGATTAAACTCACTAACAAAAAAAAACAACCTTTCCTTCAAGCCTCTGAGTACCGTTTTCTTCACACAGTCTCAAACATCCCGACACAGTTAATGTTTGAGGAGCTGTTTGCTGCTCCCACTCTCGTTCTTACGTCATACAGGAAACCCTTGCAGGAAATGAACGTTCAGTCAGCCTTCTTCTCCCTCAACACCTTGGGCTTACAAGCCTAAGACAGAAAGCATACAAGGAAGAATTAAGGCGGGGTAAGAGCACCGGAGAGGCAGGCCAGACACTGATAAATCACACACCTTGATTTTCCTGCCTGGCACAGTGTACAATTTTCTTTCCGGAGATGCTTCTGTCAAATAACCTGGGTTTCGCTGAGCAGGAATGTTTCACTACCTAGCCCACACGGGGGCTTGTCATTCAGGGTTGTGTAGGCTGAGTCTGCTTTATGTGTGTCATCTCAGAGGGCATTGTCAAAGGAATACAAAGAAATCAAATACCTCTCTTCCATTTCATGTGAAAGAATGGGCTCCCGGCCCTTGATGTATCCCCAGCCTGAATATTCTCATCACTGTAACGATGTGGTGCAGCTCTTTGTCCAGGCAGAAAGAGTGTGGTTTCGACCAGACTCGCCCAGCTCTTTTTCACCCAGGAGCAGAGAAAGGCTGAGGTTATCAAGATGACTAAAAATTGGGGGAGGTATTGTGAGCAGTGGTAATGAAAAGCTCTTTTCTTCTTTAGTTCTTAGTCACCAGAAATACCAGACACCTCATTTTAAAGATTAGATTGTTCAGGCCAAACCACTGCCAATGGTGCAATGCGTAGTAAGTCCGGAAGGGGCAATTTAGTGACTGTATAAGGAACCGCGTGTCCTCCTCCTGATGAGCTACAAGAGCTTCTTTCAGAGCTAATTCGGGACAAGGGAAATATGGTTTCTATGGTTCCTATGGCCCAGAGAGTGGCACCATCCCTGCCACCACAGCTAGTTAGAGGTTTTCTAGATAAATGCTTTTTTCTTTCTGCTGAAAATACGAATATGCTGGAACAGATTTCAGTTGAAAATATAAAAATGCTAAATGGAGATGTACTCCGTTTTGTGCCTGCCCGCCCAGCCAGTTGCCTGCTCAGCTCCCTTCTATCTCCCTTGGCAGGTGCAGGACTTCCGTCTTGCAAAGTGCTCAAAAAGCACCTTTCGATTTCAAAACACTATGAAGTGCCACAACAAGAGCAATCTGTTTTTGTCAAAGCAAATGAGCAGCTATTGCCAAAGTAAAGCTAGTGGTGACTGTGGGAAGCAGACAGAGGTTCAAACCTCTGGCCTGTCATGAACGCAATGTGATACAAGAAAATGTATTAAAAAAAGGTTATTACACTTTCCCATGAACCCACAGGACAATAGAAGGCTCTCAAAGTTTCTGTGGAACAAGAGGCCAGTTTGTGATTTTCCCTGCTAAAGGGCACTGGCAGGCCACACCAGCCCGGGTGAGTTCCCTGACACGTGTTGCTTCCTCCTCAAGCTGTAACAGGTACAGCGGCTTTGCTGAGCTGTTGTGGGGTGCAGCGTCTTCCAGATCTCTTTAAATGCAGCCCCCTCCTTTGGAGGTAAGTTGTGGTCCCCCCAGGGCTCACTGGGAGCACATTTGTGTTTGGGAAAATCATAGAATCATAGAAACACAGAAACACAGAATCATAGAATGGTTTGGGTTGGAAGGGACCTTAAAGATTATCTAGTTCCAACCCCCCCGCCATGGGCAGGGACACCTCCCACTAGACCAGGTTGCTCAAAGCCCCATCCAGCCTGGCCTTGAACACTTCCAGGGATGGGACATCCGCAGTTGCTCTGTCTGCACAGTTCGTGACTCACCACCCTCTGAGTAAAGAACTTCTTCCTGATATCTAATCTAAATCTACCCTCTTTCAGTTTAAAGTCATTACCCCTCATCCTATCACTACACTCTCTAATAAAGAGTCCCTCCTCATCTTTCCTGTAGGTCCCCTTTAAGTACTGGAAGGCCAGTATAAGGTCTCCCCAGAGCCTTCTCTCCTCCATGCTGAACAACCCCAACTCTCTCAGCCTGTCTTCACAGGGGAGGTGCTCCAGCCCTCCAATCATCTTCGTGGCCATCCTCTGGACTCGCTTCAACAGGTCCATATCCTTCTTATGCTGGGGATTCCAGAGCTGGACACAGTACTTCAGGTGGGGTCTTATAAGAATGGAGTAGAGGGGCAGAATCATCTCCCTTGACCTGCTGGCCACGCTTCATTTGATGCAGCCCAGAGTGCAGCTGGCTTTCTGGGCTGTGAGCACACATTGCCAGGTCATGTTGAGCTTCTCATCCACCAACGCCCCCAAGTCCTTCTCCTCAGGGCTGCTCTCAGTCCATTCTCTGCCCAGCCTGTATTTGTGCAGGACCTTGCAATTGGCCTTGTTGACCTTCATGAGTTTCATACAGGCCAACTTCTCAAGCCTGTCCAGGTCCCTAAATGCAAGTGAACCTCTTATGGCACACAAAGGAAATTCTCTGCGTTGGTCCTGTCCTGTCCAACAGAGATGGCAAACTTCGACCTGTTGCCAGCATGTGTCCCCTGGGGCAGTACTGGGCTCAGGGGCCGTTATAGGCTCTCCTGTGACTAGCGGTGTGGCTATGCTGGTTTGGGTAGTCCTTAAATAATCTGAAACACCCACTGTAGAAGGTAGTGAGCTGGCAGATCTCCTGA
This sequence comes from Anarhynchus alexandrinus, assembly GCA_008711295.1. Lineage (NCBI taxonomy): Eukaryota > Metazoa > Chordata > Aves > Charadriiformes > Charadriidae > Anarhynchus > Anarhynchus alexandrinus. The sequence continues at coordinate 459,421 of VUYV01000050.1, read as the reverse complement.
TGCTAACATCACCAGGTCACATTTCAATGCTCTTCCCCACCCATCCTTATCTTGCAATGGTCCATTAGGAAGGGAAACTCACCCTTAAAAAAAGACAAGGCAACAAAACCAAGTAGTAAGAGTAAGAGAGTCATGTGCTGCATCAGCCGAGGTGTTTAAGGAACACAACAGCTATTGCATGAATCACAGCAGTATTGCGGGGATTGTAACACTGGGGACAAGTTTATACCCAGCTCAGCATGTAACTCTCCAAAGCAGTGGTGAATTGTCAGTGCTGTTATGCGGTCTGCAAGATTTTGGAATACGACCTGGTAATAGGTGAGAAGAAATATCTAAAGCAGGGGTTGTCGTACCCTGGCTGCCCTTGCTACAACCAGCCACACGATGCTCTGCCAAAGAGCGACCAGACCACCTCTGCACCAGCCCCCTAGACACTGTTGTTGTACTCTGATGGTGTATATGTAGCATTTGGAAGTGAGGAAAACAAGCTGTTTGTAAATACCCATGTCCACCTACAGAAATGTCCACAGCGGAAAAACGCAACAGGGCTCGCAAGCCTACTGCCATTGCGAGGTTCCCAAAATCACACTTCAAAAAAACCCCTGAGATTTAAACCATTATTATAATGGACTGGTCTCATCTCTGTTGCCTTCTGAGGTTGTGATCCTCCAAGGCTTGTGCTTCTCACAGCTTCTCTCTGCCTTGAGGACTTCTAGGAAAAATAGTACGGGAACTGCCAGGATGAGTCACAGCACGTGGCCACACTGACTTCTGTGGTGACATGAAGGAAAACACAGCGAGGCTGGTTAGACATAGTTAACTCTAGCCCCTCGCCTCTGTCTGGGGGCACAGGAACTCAGGCCATGTCACTGAACGTGGGTCGCTGACTTCAGGGCACTTCCCATCTCCAGTTCAGAGGCGATGCTCTGGGAGTCAGCTTAGCTTTCTAGTCCATGAGAAGTTCACCCATGGTTTACATTTTCCAATATTTTCATGGTGACTAACAGTGTTATTGAACTCCAAGGAGGACAAGCTTGTTTTACAGGTCCCAGCCTTGTCTCTGGCTCTCCCTGCTTGCAGCCTGTTGTCCGAATGCTCTCCTCATCTGTGAAACCCTGTGGTCCAGTGCTCTACAGCCTGTCCCACATCTCCTTGACCTGCCACAAAATCTCTCTCCAAAATCTATCATTCATCAGTTTGTTCCGGCTGAGAGTAGTTGATCAAAGCAAAAATGTGTCTTGTTGTACTTGCCAGAATCAGAGAACACCACAGCCTATCTGATGCGAGCACCCATCTTCACAGCAGCTGAGCTAACTGGAATCATGATTAGCTGCACACTGCCTCCAAAAAAAGGACTTGGCTGGGGCTAGCAAGTTAGCTGGGGTCTTTGTGGGGGGAAAAGACTGGCCTTGCATGGAGAGCAAATGAACGCAGCGCTGACCCCAGCATTTCCGAAGCCTCTGAGAAGAGCCCAGAGCAGAGAGAGCTGGTGGACATGCAGATGGAGCTCCCTCCCACCCACTTACAGTGCACAGGTGGCAGAAATGTTGCCTGGCTTGGAAAGTTGCGGTGCTTGTGCATTGCCTGACCGGCACAGAAAAGTTTCTGTGTTTACGGTAAAAATGACCAAAAGCAAGGCCTGAGAGGATTCTTTTATAACCAAGATAATTTTCTATCCCACAAGCAGGAAATCTGAGGGGCATTGCAAGAGAGGGAGATTTTGTTAAGCGGATTAACATATTAACTAAAAATAAAGATTGGACATATTTGGAATTCTAGGATAATCTCGCTTTTCTGGCGACAAAAGAAACCACTCACGCCTCTCTCCTCTGCTTTCTGTAGTGCTCAAATTTGTACTAGCCAGTTAATTGATGAGTTTATCTATGCTGTGCATAAAAAGGATATGTCTATGCCTAGAGCACATACTGACATTTGGGCCCAGAGCTAGTGATTGGCATGTTTTGATTCAGCAGCTACATGCTGAACAGTTTACTAGAAGATTTATTCTTAAATACAAAATTGGGTTTTTTTGACTTAATTCCCTTTTTTTTTTTCCATGCAGCATCTCCCTTTCATTTTGCCCAACCAAACTCACAAACCTGATCAGGCATATTTTTAAAAACCTCCTATAGTCTCCACTTAGCCTGAAATGTCAAACCTCTGTGCCCTTCCGACAGCAGTCCTGGTGCTGTGTCTGAGCCCGGCCAGAGCCCGGAGCAGTCTGAGCGGTGGAGACATCCTTCAGGGATAACAGTGAGCTGTGCTGTCTCATCTTCGCCAGTTCCAGTCCTGGAGGTAACTCATTTCAGCTGGCTTGGGTACCTATCGGTGAGCTGTGACTTGCACAGTGTTCACTATACGATGACCAGGCATGCACAGGCTTTTGCTCTTCCTCATGATCAAGGCTCCTGCTCGGCTCTTTCTGCTGCAAATACATGTTTGGCTAAGCACGCTGATACATGGACCTCCTTAACACGGCCCCCTCCATCGCATCAAAACAGAAAAGTCTTACAGGATGCTGGAGGATCACCCCAGGACCTTGGCACCGGGTATTATTGCCTGGAGAAGAGAAGGCTCCGGGGACACCTTATTGCGGCCTTCCAGTACCTATAGGGGGCCTACAGGATTGCTAGGGAAGGACTTTTTATGAGGGTGTGTAGTGGTAGAATGCGGGGGAATGGCTTTAAACTGGAAGAGGGCAGGTTTAGATTAAATATTAGGAAGAAATTTTTTACTTTGAGGGTTGTAAGGCACTGGAACAGGTTGCCCAGAGAAGTTGTTGAGGCCCCATCCCTGGAAGTGTTCAAGGCCAGGCTGGACGTGGCCTTGGGCAACCTGGTCTAGTGGGAGGTGTCCCTGCCTATGGCAGGGGGGTTGGAACTCGATGATCTTCAAGGTCCTTTCCAACTTAAACCATTCTATGATTCTATGATTATCTATGGTGTCCACTTAGGAGAGCACCCAGAAAGCCCACAGCTCCACAGGGGTACAGGGACTTGGTGCCTCCACTACCTGCGTTATTTCTGAGCTGTGTTAATGAAGGTAACTGATGGTTTTCCCGTCTGTCAGCCCCAAGGGAAACCTCTTGGTGGACACATTCAATGTGGGCTTGGTGACCAGTTTTATCACTGCAGCTCAAAGTGGTGGGGGTTTCAGACCTCCTTCCCCCAGTCCATTAGAAAGCACAAGAAGCCCCATGGGGGTTTATTTTGGCTTCCCACCAGTGGCACAGCCTGGGTGGAGTGTGTCTGCCAGCCAGTGAGTGGCCATTTACCTTCATATACAGGCAGATCTATCACATGACTCCTATCTACCTTACTCTCTTGCAACTTAAAATTATTTCTTCTTTCAAGCTGCAAAGACAGCTGAAATCTCTCAAGAATTACTGAAAAATAAATGCCACGGCATTCTTCTGTAGGCACCTTCCAATGGGTTTATATGCATATGTGTGTGTATTTATGTACGTACACACGCACACACAGATTGCACCATTTCAGCAGGGGACCTTCTATTTTACATTCTACTCGGGCTAACACTTGCACTTTAATACCAGATATCACTGCGAGACATAATGAGGGTCATTAAATGTATTTATTAGCTTATTAAACTGAACTGCCTTCACTGTTGCAGCTGGCCTGTGTTTTATAGAAACCCCAGCAAATCCCCAAAGTCACACAACAGGAGCCCAACGCACTTTAGCTGATGACAGTGTAAATATCAAATTTACTAGGGCTAGCAAGTGGCAAACACAGCTCTGGTATGTTATTTAAAAACCTGCCATGAGGCATAGTACGTAATTCTCAACTCATAAGGGTAGAGTTGCTTTGGAAGGAAATATGAGAAGAATTTGATAGGATTTAGTGATATTTTCAGGGATACAGTTTAATTATAAGCAGTCAGGAAGCTCTTGGATACTAGCTGCAAGTCTGATCCAATCACCCTTGAAGTGAAAGACTTACGGTGGTTATATGGGTTGGTCTAACAAGGGTTTTAATCATAATACATGAGATAGATACACTTAAAGTGCCCACATCTTTATCAAAATCTATGTGGAAAGTAAGTTTCTATTTTTAGTTAAGTTTAGGCAGGAAGAGGGAGAGCCCAGTGGGTGCTGGTTGTCTAAATGGGGTGTATCTGTGTGTGCGCATGTAAATGCACTTACGGTTTTCCAGTGGGCAACACGCCTTTCTCACAGGCTGTTGACTGCAAAGCAGCTTTCTGCCTGATTTTTGAGATGTGAATGTTTCTTCTTTCGCACTGGGGTTTCTCATCCCTCATTTCAAACATTGGGGGGACTGCAATAATGGGGTCTTCTGGAGTCCCACCATTCTCGGTGCCCTAGACATGGGTGGAGGCAAGCGTGGTACCAACCTGAGAGGGTGTTCAACTGCTCACAACCTCCTCCCAGAGGCTTGGCTAAGGGGAAACCCCACCAAGGAGCCCGGCTGCTGTGAAGCCCCCCAGCTGTGGGGATGGGCAGACTGAGCAGTGGGCTTTGCCCCCAGCAAAACCCTGGGAAAGCCTGGCTAACATCTCCCAGCCCTGCTGATGTCGAAATGGCTGGGATCCTGGAATAACGCAAGGGTCATGCCACCCTTTAACCCTCACTTTCCAGTAGTCCTGCATGTGTGAGGACGATGGGAAAGGCTCCAGCCCTCTCGGACATTTCTTGAGCTGTTCCTCCAGGGCAAAGACAAATGGGCAAGTCCCTGGAGCAGTTGGTAGATGCAGTATCAGCCACAATTTCAGCCGGCGATAGCTCTGCATCACCAAAAAGAAAACAGAAAGGGATTAGTCACAAGGAAGTACACTTTGTTTTTAAAAGCTCCTCTCATTCAAACAGCCCTCTCAAACCTGGTTGGGAGGAGAGCTTCCCAGGGCCCTGGATGAGCAATGCAGCCAGGTGAAGACAGAAGAGCTGCTCAGCTGCTGTGAGATAGCTGTGACTAAGAATTATGACCACGCAAAACCGTCATCTGCCTTAAAAAAAATAAATCCTGTGTCCCTTTTCACTCCCATTACAAGGAACTCACGAATGGTTTTGCATCATTTTCCATAAAGCAGAAGGAAAACCCCTGCTGAGGTATTTTTACTCTCGCTCTATCTCACTGTCCTGCTCTAACACCCACAGTTCTCCTGAAGATACAGTCACTGCTTATTCAAAGTTCAAGTGTAGGGGGACCTTGAGCTGTTCTTCCAAAAGCTTTCTCCTTCCCCCACCACCCCCGCCTGAATCACTGGCAGCAAACATAATGGCAAAGGGTGTCACATTCTTCTTACTGTAATTCTGTAAAGCAGACTGGGATATTTTCCGAGATTTCTTGTAAAGCTGGATGCAAGCAACTCTGTGTGTGTGTGTGTGTGTACGTGTGCGCACACCCAGTTGCCAGTAAATCATCTTATACTCCCATGTTTGGAAAATTGATGACCAATTTGGCTCTTTTCTTATAATTAAGAGTGTGTATTCAAATTGTAATTGAAGATTTACTTCTTCAGGCTTTGTTCTTCCAAGATCTTTGTTAAATTTCATATACAAACAATACAAAAGTGTATCCCAGATAGCTGAAAGGAATGAATTATAAGTACCCCCACCCCTATACACACATTTTTATAATGGCTTAGACTGACACGGGCCAGAAAGTTCAGAGCTCGTACTCACATGGCCTTAATTCATACCTTTGAACACACAAACTCTTTTCTTTATAGGGCTATATTTTAAAAATAGCCAGTGGGACTTAACCCCAAATTTCTGCGCAGCCCTGATTATATTGGCTCTTCCTTTTTCAGCTTTATCTTTTACTGCCTGTCTTGCTCATTTTTCAAAAGATAACACTTAGAAAGAGGGATTGAGAAAGGATTAATTAGTTTTCTAGAAGACCAATGTTATTTTGGAAGTACTGGGGTATTTTTTTTTTCATTTTAATATATCTTAAGCATGTGTATGTTTTATATGTTCTTATCAACGCAGTGAAAAATATTGTAATAAAGTGATCCAAGGACTCAACACTTAAGAAATGCCAGAATAAATTGCTTGCACAAGCCCATTCACTTCTCTTATGCTTACATACAGGGAGATGGCTTCAACTTAGGGTCAATCCCCGTTCACTCTGGTGCTTGCCCTTATCAGCTCCCTCTGCCCTCTCTGTCCTCCAGGGTCCCTGTCACCTTGGCCAGCCAAGCCCAACCCTCCAAAGCGCTCATCAGATCACAGCCTCTCACCCCTCTTACCGTATTTTTCCACCCTGCTTCTAAGTTCCTGGTCCGCAAAAGCCAGAGCCGTCTCCCAGCTCTCCTATCAAAGCGTGGTTCTCACTGAAGACTCCGGCATATCGCAGTGGAGGGAAACGGGCTGTAGATCATGCAATTACTTCGCACGTACACAAATATACCTTCTATCAGCAGCTCTGCCACACACTTCATCTGCCGTCTGCCCAAGTCAGTAGAGGTTACAACTAGCCCCAGTTTGCAGATGGAGGCAAAGGAGACATAGGGGCTAAAGGCAAGGGATGAAAGAGTTTAAAGCCAACCTGGCAGGATAGGACATTTACTTGAGCTGAGCAGCCTGGACACACAGGACACCCAATGCCTGCACAGACCTGACTGCTCTTGGGCAGCAAGCAGGGCTGATGTGCAGCAGCCATTTGTCAGGGAGCTGTGGACATCTGGTTGCCTGAGCTGCTCAGCATTTGGGAATGGGAAGATTGCCGGTCGCACGGAGGAAAGGGCTTACAGGACCTAGGCAAAAAGCAAGAAATCAGACCTGCAAGCCGCTCTCCCCAGCCACTTCATCCCTTGTGCTTCAAAATGCACTTGTCCTCTCCCAGCTTGCTTTGAAGGTTCATTTGGAACATAGGCCAAGAAAAGAAAGAAGAAAACTGAGTCCCTGACAAAGGGTGGGTCTTTCTTCTAGTAAACAAACCTGAAACATTTTGACTGAAGGAGGAAGCAGTCGTCAAAGCTATGCCAGCCCTGCATGAGAAAGGACCTTTCCCACCACGCAGCTTCCCAGTGCCACCCTTGGCTGAAGCTGGGCCAGAAGACTCTTGGGCCAGCAAGGCAGCATGGACAGGACTGTGGCTCCACAGCTAAACATTGTGGGACTTGCCTGGAAAGCAGCTGAATTCTAGCTCCTTCTTGTGTGTTTTCTTTTTTAAATCAGTGCCCAGCCATTTTAAAAAATGCATAAGCAGTTTAAAAAAGAGTCCCCCAAAACCAGGCTGCAGTGTCATGCCCCTTCCTATGCTGCCTGGGCGATTCCTGCATTGCTAAATTTGTCCAGAAATGTGATTCTGAGAAAAGCCTGGGGAGGGGTAGTACACCGAGCAGAGCGCTGGCTGACAGCGACGTGAAACAGGGAGCAAAAGGACTGTCACCTGCAGCCTGAGACCTCCAGGGAAAGCATAGTTTCTGAATTTTTTTGTAAGTAAACAGGATTGCCTCAGAGAGACAGCTGACTCCATCTTCGGTTTCCCGTGCAACACCTGCAGCTCCACAGATTTGGCTAAAGTTTGGGTCAAAAAAAGGGTAACATTAATATAATCAAAAGTACTGTAATGAATTTAACTGAGTGAATGGTTTCTAAACAGCCCAAGGTCTTTTGGACTGTGGACTGCTGGGATTCTGGACCTGAAAGCTTGTTAGTCTTTTCCAGAAGTGCCAGTGGGTGTTAGAAAGGATATTGAGTATATCCTCACCGACAGCTTGATTGACCCTCTGTTCCCAGGGTGCCTAGAAGGGCTTCCACCCACATGGACTCAGTTCTAGTGTCTTCAAAGGTGGTGCTTTAGGGCTTCAGCTCTGGTTCCCTCCCTCTCCCCCATTTTCCACCTGGGAGCATGGGACTGGTGCTGAAGACCATAGTTCTGGCATTGCCCACTGTACAGTTGAACATAAAGAGTATGCAGGTTTCACACCTCAAAAAGAAACATCTCCTAATCATACCATGAGTATTCCCTTAAACTCTGTTCTGTCTTATGTGCTTTGTCTATTTCCTTAAGATGCATTTTTATTCCCAGCTCTGCTCACAGTATCTTCCAGACTGCCGGTTCCTCTCCATCAATCTGTTCCTTAGTTTTCATCTCTCAATACAGATATTCTCCTAGGCTAAAAGGATGTCCCCTCCTCCCCCAACCCCACACCTTCTCATAAATCTTTAAAAACCCCTTGATAATAAAGAGCAGCTTGTTGGTTTTTCTCACTGTGTTGGCAGGTAAATCAGCCTGGAGGAACAAGGAACTTTCTGCCTTCGTGCCAATGGAGGCACAGCCTCCCCTCCACCACTGCCAGCAGTCTCCAAGAGTACAGAAAACAAAACAAGTACCTTTAAAAAGCCTGGGAAATGAGACACTCTGTGTAAATTCAGGTAAAAGGTTTCTTTACACTAGTTGCTTTGTGTGGTCAGGAACACTGATGGGGTAGAGAAGCCATGGAAGCTGTTTTCTCGCCTTTCGGCAGAGGCAGCAGCAATTGACTGGGTTTAATATAATACCACTTATGACAAATATATGCAAAACTGCTGCAAGCAGTAGAAAATTGCTTGCCACGTGGACAGATTTTAGACAGAATAAGCTGTGTGGTTTGGATGCAGATTCAGGGTACTGAATGAGAGGAGGCGAGGCTGAGAGTTTTGTGGTGTGCGTGTGTGTGTCCATACCCAGTACCTCTCTACAAACCCCACACTATAAGCTGTATCATTTCAAACGGAAGAAACTCAGGAAAATATTGTCAGAAGCAACTGGCGTGTGCAGGAAATCACAGTTTTAAAACCTAAAATCTCTTTTTATTCTTTACTTCTAGCACACTCGAGTTTCAGTTGTTTCAAAGGACTTTACTAAAAGAAAAAAAAAAAAGGAAAAAAGCCTGAGCAGCAATTTGAGCTTATGCTTTGTGTAGAAGTCTCAAGCTTGAGCTTGTGAAAGTATTTTGCTTTATCTTTGACTCAAGACACAAGCTGCTCAGTTCACTAACACAGCTCGGAGCCCACAAGTTCTCACGTGGTTTGCTCCTGTAACCCAGGCAGTTAGCTGAAGGATCCATCCCACTGAGCTATTTTTATTATCCTGTTTCTTTCTACTGGGCTCCCAGTAGAAGAGCTTTTTTAAACTCATTGATACAGTTCTTGGGTGTTAGCCATTGGGACGCTGAGTGCACAGGTGCTCTGAAAGACGTGCAGTATTAGGTTACAGAATAGCTCTGATGTGATCTTTGACTTTTGGGTCTGATTGTTGGGAAAAAAAAAAAAAAGAAGAGAAAACAGCAATTGACTACATTTCATTAGAGCTTTCCGTCCAGCAAACAGGCCAGAAGAATTTCTTAATCCTGTATGTTTCATTTTGGGACCTTATGTGTAATATCAAACAGATTAAATGAATTGCATCACTCCCTGATTCAGCATATGCAGACCCTTGCCGTTGAAGTTTCCCAGTCAATCCATCCTCTTCCCCCCAGCCATAAATAAAGTCGGGAGTGGAAGATTCCCTTCATGGAAATTTATCTCTTTGACAGTCAAACAGGTGGCGAAGTTAATGCGAAGTCTCAAGAGAACTTGGTTGGTAAGAATGGCCCTGCAATAACTAACCGCAATGATTTACAAGGGACTAAATTGCCAGATTAGGCCTTGATAATTTTTCAACTCTTGACTTCATTATTACCTTGTGGATCTGGATCTTACATCACCTCTAGGAATGCCTGGGATCAAATTAAAGTGGAAACACCTGGTTGAAAGTCAGTTCAAAATACAGATTTAAGAACTAGGGGGCTATTTTCGTGTGCTGGGTCTGCTTTTCATGCATGGTAGACAGCTATAAAACTCTGTTTCCCTGTGTTTGAGCTTTGTTTTCAAATGCCAGTCTGCCTTGCGTGTGCGCTTGCTAATAACCACTGCTTTTTGCAAGCACACTCACTGCTTAGATGTCTACAGATCTGACATGTGAAGCAGATTTAGTAGTTCAAGGAAGTGTCCAAGTGAGGTAAACTGCAAACTCAAAGACTTAGACCAGGATGTAAATCTGTGGTTTGATCTGACACAGCATGACTATCTAGGGAAGAAGGCAGAGGTACTCACGCAGCAAGGATTTGCAAAGCAGCGAGATGACCAGTAGTTAAGATGACATACAAACCACTGCTTTTTAGTAATGTGCGAGATACAAATAACAATTTTTACCAGGATTTTGGAGCCTGAACAATCCAGTGGAATGCTCAGAGGCAGCGTGGCTCAGAGGCAGTGTGGGCAGTGATTTAATAGCACAGTACAGCTACACAGCGCTGTTAGAGAAGGGTCTCCTGCAAGCCTTCATGCCGTCCTCCCCTTTGCATCTCGATTGTCCTTCTCCAGCTCTTCTGCTCGGTTGGGGAGCTGCAGCCTGAACTCATGGCTGAGTTAACGTGAGCCAGGGACTTCGGCACTGGCACAGGACTGGCACGAAGCCATATGACAGAACGGCAGTAGGATCTTTTCACGGGACACCAGGTAGAAAGTCAACAATTTGTCTAGTCCAGACTGCTGCCAGGCCATCTAATGAGAAGATGGCTATTTATAGAGCGAAGAGAAATCCTTTGGGTTTGTTCTGCTGCTGCTGGCACACAAGCAGTGGCCGTTTCAGCAGGGAAAGCCTCCACCTCCCAACGAGTCCCACTAATCTTAACTGCAGCCTGTCTGGATGGCTTCAAGTGACAGATGTGGCCTAACAACCTTGATGCTTGAAAAAGTAAGCAGTTCAACCACGATTGCTGTGTGGAAAGGCTTAACTTGATCTGGAGTCATTCCTCGAGGGTACCACTGCACATGGCTGATAGCACTGGTGGGCATGACATGCCATTCAGAAGCCAAAGCACTGGTGAGGCCGGGAAGGGCTCATCTCCATGTTTCAGCATTGCCTTGTACTTTTTTAAGGGGTGAGGTTCTCCCACGTGTGGTGGCTTTCTGTTTGAAAAAGCTGCGTGTGCAACTGGCTCCTACCTGGGGAGAAGTCAAAGTTGCTTGGCAGAAAACGACTGCCCACGGGGGCACTGGAGCTACCTGCAGACACCGCTCGGCCTGAGGGGTCAGAGTTTCCTAACCTGCTATGTAAACTCCTGTTCATGCACGTATATTCTCCCACTCTCTTTTTCTGCTGGGTGAAATGGGTGTTAGGATATGTGCTCTTTGCCTATGGCCTTGTGTTTTATTTTTCCGGGTCTGGAGATGCTTTCCTAGGGCTGCGGGTGGCTGGTGCAGCACAACAGCTCACAGGGCAACTCCTCCAACCTGGAGCAACACCAGAAGGTTGGGCTAGAAAAATCATCACCGTGCATGGGCCAGCCTGCGAGTAAGTGGTAACTATCTCTCCCGTTTCGTTGTGGGCACTTGAAACTTCCCGGTATAGGCTGGAAGAGAAGCAAAAGTATGAAGATGTTGGTAAATAACTTCCCTTTTCCCCTCGTGAGAGTGACACATTGCCCATGTGGTTCAGTTCCTGCCCCCATGGGGTCAGACCCGTCACCCCCGGCAGGGAGAGGAGGCAAGGATGCAGCACCTCGGCAGGTGAGAAACCTCAGAGTCCTGACCATGACATTGGAATGGTCTTCAGGGAGTGGGACTCGAGGAAAAACTCCAGACAGTGACAGAACAGGAAGTTACAGCAGCTGTAGGAGCGGCGGTTAATGAATTTCCCAGTGGGGCTTTAGCTTTTGCTCTGCCTTGCTCCCTCTGGCCCAGAGTGCCGTATTAGTTTCTCCACTTCCCAGCCATCCCGGTCCCACAAGCTGTTTCGTGTAAGAATTTTCAAGGCAGCAGATTGTGTTATGAGTCCCCAGTGAGAGCATAATTTTAGGTCCGATTCCAAATATTTAGTAACAAAGGCTCGACTTCCCAAGGTGAATCCCAGGAACACTGACAGCATCTCCACATCTGATCATTCAAGCATCAGGAGGAAGGCAAAAATGAAAATATGCATTTTTTGAGAAAACAAGAAACTTGGGTCCCACAAGCTCAAGGGTCATGAAATTTCATGTGCAATTTTGCCCCTTTAATAAAAAGGGACTGCCTTGGCTGACCTGACCATTCTTCTTAGATGCTCTAGGTCTTCAGAGGAGAACCTTCACAGGGGACTGCAAATATTTATAATACCAAAAAGCTAGGGAGAGTTAGAAGCAGCTTATTGGAGACTCTGGGAACACTTACCTCCAAATCTATTGTACTTGCTAATTTCAGCTAAAATCTCGTGTCTTTTCCAGAAGAACTTGGGCACAGCTTTTCTTCCAGTCCCTGTCCCAGTCCTAGCCCCAGACAGTGGCTTGGTTTAAGTTACTACTATTCTCTTTCAGTAAAGGAGAAATGAGTTATTTCCTTGAGAAAACACCATCGCACCAAGAGTTGTGACTCAGAAATGCTCTGCCTATAAATAAGGATTCCATATTAAAATATATTTCAAATTATTTTTAAAAACTTACTTCCAAACCTTATAACCTCTTCATAGAGCGGGCATTAGTGCAGAGAGTTTGGTTTGTTCTCCCATCTAGTAAGGACAATTACACATCTTCCAATTGCTCCATTTGTTCTAGTTTGCTACACAAAATAAACATGTGAAAGAATGCTAGACCAAACTGAATTATTACTTGAACAACCTGCATTTTCAGAACCACCTTTGTATTCCTCAGAAATTCCCAGTTTAGCCCTGGGACTAACAAAGTCCCTTACTTCGCACGTGCTAACAGATGATGTATTATGTGAGCGACACGTTATTTTTAAATGTCAAAATTGTTGGTTAAACAACCAGAGAAGTGGTCACTTCTGTAAGTTGAGAAATAAAATATAGAGAGCAATTGTTTAAATGATTTTTATTTTGAGTCACTGCAAGAAGAGAAAAGCTGGCATTTCTTATCAGGTTGTTTGGATTGTGCATACAAGAGGGAGCTGAGAAAATCCATGTATCAATGTTTTTGCTGGACTGTTCTAGTTTATCATCCCTCCACAGCAAGCCTTGGTCTCATCTGCCTCGCGCTCGTTTCCCACCACTGTGAGCACTTGCTAGACAAGAAGCTGGCAATCCTCAGCGTGACAAGCACTGCAGTTCACAGGCAAGCCCTGGGAAAGCGGAGGCCTCGAGGAAACGCTGGTCCCTTGGAACCGTGTCTGCATTTGGGCTCCCACTGTCGCTACCAGAAGTGAGGTTGAACTAGTAGGAGTAACAAGGCAAGGACTGGTGATGAATCCTCCAGGCAGATGCCCATAAAATGAAGAGCACTGACGTTAGCTTGATTTGGGGATATTTGGGAGACCTTAATTCCACCCTCTCCCCCGATCCTCCTGTTGACATGAAACTCCGCACCTTACATGCCAGAGGTTTAACGAGCCAGGAGCTCCTTTCTAGAACAGCTGGAAAGGTCAATATTCCTGGCTTTCGGCATGGCAGGAAAACCTAACATCCTAATCACCCTGGCACGCTTCTGCCTCTCCATTAACTACTGACGTATGTAAAGACCTAACCCGTATCAAGTAAGGTTTGTTCTAAACAGTGGCTCAAAATGTTCTTGCCTGTTGAGAAAATAGAACAAGCTGAAGCTAGCTTTGCTTATCCGTAGCTTAAGTGGATGCGTCCCAACGAAAGTTTGTAATTATCTTCTAAGGGCTTGTTTAGACGTGACAGTTGATGTAGCTGAGAGTACGACAGGCGCTCAAAACGCACTGGCTAGTCCCGAATAAATCCCAGAGCACAGAACTTCTCACTCCAGGGCGTTGTTCTTGTTTAAGTTAGGCTGAAACAGCCTATGCTTATTGCAAAATACGAGGGTACGCGCACACACACGTGCACAAACACAGGCACACACTCAAGCGTGGTTACTCCAGAACAACTTCTGAGCAGGGGTGTGTGTAGACGAGCCCGAGTAGACGAGCTGGGGACTATGGCTGCCTGCAGCTGCGATGGGAAGGGAGGGCTGGATGTCAGCACCCGAGCGGGACGCTGTGCACGCACACACTCTGCAACAGAAGCTGCTAGCGTGGGGTACGGAGGGGAGATCCCTAGAGCCATCTTAGCACCCCATTCTTCCTCTCCCACTAAAAACCTGTCCCTGGATACAGCTACTAGCTTTCCTAATGGCTCAGCTCTAGCTGTTCCCCACGAATCACTGCCACAGCAGCATTTATCGGTAATTGGATTAGGAAAGGAAGGCTCCAGTTACCCCAGTGCCATAGACGCTGGCCTAGGCACATTGTTTGCCGAAATGTTTTCAGCCAGAACAGGCTAATATTTTGAAGGCAGTTTGGTCAGGCTGTGCAGACAGGGATGTGTTTAAAGGTTTCATTTTTTCAAAATACATTGCAGCTCCTTGGCCAAGAGCTACAACTGCCCTGTTTAGGAAGAGGGAAACAAACATCCCGACAATTTAACTTACGCACAAACACACACACACACACACTTGATCCTGACTTCTGCACATTCATCATCTAGCTCAAAAGCCTTTTTTTGTGGAAGAAATTAATTGTTTGTGTATTGTCAGCATTAAGCAGATAGATAAGTATGTAAGCTGGAATGTTATTTCTGCAGTTATTTTAAATATTTGGGTTGTCCACTTAAACTATGTATAAATAAAGTCAGTATGAATTTCTTCATTTCTTTGATGGCACGATAAAGCCATCCTTTCTGTCATTACATACACCAGCATTTAATGGCCAGGCTGAAAAATGACAGGCTAATTAGGATACCAGGTTTTGAGGTTTTATGTAACTACATTTCTAACTTTGCCAGGGACCATCCCTAGACTTCCCAGCTTTTTTTTTTTTTTTTTTTTTGCAAGGGAGAGGAGCAGCTGTGTGACTAAACACTTGGAATTTAGGGTTAGGAGCTTCATGACAAAGCAAGCCTTAAATCAGGTGCCCTCATCAACCAGTTCTGCCTAATGTGCTGTTTCGGGGGCTGTTAGAAGACCTTATCTCTGTGATGGACAGTTTTGTTTCCTGTTTGTGGGGTATGAACTTGGCAGCAATGGAAAACTGAGCAGAGCCCCAAAGCTTCTGTACTTGGAAAACTTGGGTTTAAAGCATTCATGGACAGAAACAGACTATGAGGCTAAATACTTACCGGATTACCATTTGCATGATGATCATTTGGTTTTGTTGAACAGATGCTTAGGACTTGTCTACTCAGAGACACGGAGAAAAATTAGGAATCAAATTCAGAGGTGAAGTTAATGTTTTTATGTGCATTAAACTCTTGCACAGATGCACACGTTTAGAACCATAGTGGTCTGTAACTTAATCTTTTAATTTATGTGTGTTCGCTACACAGCTTTGATTCCTCTGAAGCTTCCCAAGTTGCTCCTGAAGTCAAGGCTCATCAGGGTTTTTCTACACACAGAAGTTACAACAGACTATGATGGTGTTTGAATGTAAAGAATAATGCATGCTCCTGAATTATTTATTCATTATGAAGCAAAAGGGTATTGTTCCTGATTAGCTTACCTCATGTAGAGGTCTTCTGCACAAGTCATTATGACGTAAGCTAAAGTACGGACTTATTGTGTGTTAACAACTCTACGTACAGCACCCAAACAGGCCTAAAGTGGTGTGGGGGAAAGAACGATTTCTTCTCTATTGGTCGTCTAGCTGAGGCGCTCCAAGCTGCAGCTACACTAATACATAAAATAACCAAAAAGTACATGGTACAGGAAACTACTAACACTTGAAGCCCAAACTTGTCTTATCTCACTCCAATTACTTAATGGGTACACCCAGTTGAGGAACCTGGCAACCCCAGGTTGCTTTTAAAGACTAGGGAATGGAAGAGAAGGCTCACTCTAAGAACACCTTAGATTTTACAGAGGTAAGTTTGTTCCCCCAGACACTTCTGTTATATGGGACAGAGGGAAAGTCTAGGATTACAGGCTCCTATTTAGCTATATGAAGCTAATGAGATTAATCCAGGCTCTATTACCCATTGGGACTGTCCATATAGGAGGTTGGTATAGGAGATGTGAATTCAGATTAGTCTACATTTCCTTCCTACACAGTCAAGCTTTTGAGACACTAATTCACTTTCATAGCATGCCAACTAACCAGAAACCAGGCTCCATTTTTTCTTCAAGAATCACACAATCACAGCATGGCTGAGGTTGGACAGGACCTTTGGAGGTTATCTGGTCCAACCCCCCTGCTCAAGCAAGGCTACCTATAGCCAGTTGTCCAGGACTGTGTCCAGACAGCTTCTGAGTATCTCCAAGGTGGGAAGCTCCACAACCTCTCTGGGCAACCTGTGCCGGTGCTCAGTCACCCTCACTGAGAAACTGTTTCCTGATGTTCAGAGGGAACCTTCTGTGTTTCAGTTTGTGTCCATTGTCTCTGATCCTGGCACAGGGCACCAATGCGAAGAGCCTGGCTCTAAAAACCTGTTTGTGTAGACATTTACTTGGGAACTACACAGACAGACTCTCAACACAAGCCCAGGGGGAAGCTACCACAGGGTAAGCCTGGTTGTGAACACATTTCTGATGTACCGGTTATATTGCAGCAGCTGCCCGTGCACATATACTTACCACAGGGTAAATGTGAGGAATTTTATTCCTCAGAGAGGAGAAAGCTACCTCAAACCTTCTGAGCTTTGGTTTAAACAGAACACATGTAAATCCTTAAGGTACCATTCCTCTGACCAAGCACAGGCGATAATGTCTGAACTGGTCATCCAGACATCTTCTGTAGCAAGGAAGCAGCCAGCCTGTGTTGTGAGAGTATCTAATCATCGGATGGGAACACAACCAAAACTTGCCAAAAAACCCCAAGTCTGCAAATCAGGTAGCGCCTGTTTCTCTCCACTGACCGTTAACCCTAAAGCATCGCTATAGATGCATCAAGGGTGTGATTTGTCCTGCTTACTGGGAAGTACAGTGCTATAGAATGATCCTCAAACCTTGTTTACACGATTATAAGCTTAACATCATTAAGACAGGAGCTTTCTGAGAAAACCTTCATCAGCTGCCCATCCCGTTTGATTGCTACAGCAAGACAAAGACAGGAAGGTATCGAGAGGTGCACCCATAGCGGCTCATCTGGGTCTAACGGTAAACTTTTGTGGCATCATCCTACAGAATAAAGGAAAATGTTCCTACACCACGTTACTAGTTTAAAGTATTAATTTAAAACTTTTACCTGAGCTACTTAAACTAAACTGGCTTTTTCCTGAAATAATGCAGTCTACCAGTTAGCCACAACCCTGAAGGGACACAGTAAGTCTCATAGTTTCTGACCACAGTGTTAAAGGAAACTCTCAGCATCACATGGTGTTTGCAGCAGTTTAGGGTAATCTAAACAGGGGAAACCCCCAGTTCCCCCTCCATTCTCAGTCACAAATCTTCTCTTCCTGCTTCATAGGAGTGACCCATGCAGCTGGGAAGCCATCAAGTCAACAGAAAACCCTCGTGGACAGGTGACCATCTTCTTTATGTGCTGTTTTTTTAAGGTGTGACTAGAGGTGACAGGTTTCAGGATTGTTTCTAAAAGACCTCATCCATATCAGAAAAAACTAACACTTTGAATCTGTTTCTCTGGAGGCTTGAACTGAATTTAAGCTCAGTCTCCCATTTTGCAAGAGAAGCACTATACATTTTGTTAAGTTTGGAGCCATGGCTGTCTCCAGGGATGTTGTGTGCAATAGCTTTGATATTACTTGACAAACTAGAATGATATAAGATTAGCCTCAAAGATCCTCCCCACAAGCACTTCAGCAATTCTCACTAGATCTATGAGGTATCTAGTATCCCTGTTCTCTAGGTGTATCCGATTGACTTTTGAATAGCAGATTAAAAGTTAAGGGTCTGAACAAGTTTTGGAAACACGCTCACAGAATGCACCAGTCATGAGGCACTCCTCAGCCACACAGTTCAAGAACTGAGATGGACCATGATATTTCTGGAATGGTAATAAATTCAGAGAAACCAGGATCACAAGGTATTTGATAATTAAAGTAGAACTCCACAAGCCCTGAAACTTGTTTTTTAAGTAAGTCTGGAACCATTGTAAATTGGCATGAATGCTTTATAGAAACTGGTCA
Organism: Anarhynchus alexandrinus; assembly: GCA_008711295.1. NCBI lineage: Eukaryota > Metazoa > Chordata > Aves > Charadriiformes > Charadriidae > Anarhynchus > Anarhynchus alexandrinus. The sequence continues at coordinate 441,401 of VUYV01000050.1, read as the reverse complement.
GCGTCTTATTTTTTCGTTTTCTGTCAGGCTAATAACTGTCTTGAGTATCAATATATCAAACTTTAAAAGTCGCTCCTTAGTCTGAGACAGCAATATAGATTGAGACACCTTAGAAAAACAAATGTGCATTAAAATGATGCCATGTAATAGAACAAAATTTGCTGTACTTGCTCTTAGTGACTTTGCAGTAAGAACATGGGAGTTAATTTGGCCCTGGGGAAGTCATTAAGAGGCTTTTTCAAAAGAGCATGGAATTTGGAGTAAGGGTTAATGTAAACAGTTTCTTCTACTTTAGATTAATTTCTAAACAGGCTTAGTTAGCAACACTATTCTCCACACAGATACCCATTTTTTTTTATTTTATATGTATGCACTATATATATGCAGTAATGACCACAGCTGTACTGAAACTACATTTACTTTTTAATTCACTAAAACTCCATCCACACCAGGTCATTTTTATGTAGATTTAAATGAAGCTCCATAGAAAACCAAAATGAATATTCTTCAAAAGCTTTTTGACCAGTAACTTAATCAATGAGTTCAGAAACTAGAGAAAATGGTCAGCTCCTAAAGCTTAATTTCACAGCACTTACTGATAGACTTAAGAGATGACACTGTAAACCATGTAGCTGACAAAGTGGATACAGGAATTGAGCAATAAATATTTGAACTGTGTTGATACGAAAGAGCTACGAAACAGGCACAAGTAGTTTGCATTAGTTTAGTCTTCAAAGGAAGCATTCCAATCACTGTTTTAAGGAAAAGGTGGCTCACTTTAATAACCACAGGCATTAGTCACTATTTAACAAGACATTCTAAAAAAGTAATCACAATTTGTCCGATAGTAGTTTACAAGTGGATGGTATACATTAAGATACAGAGGTAGAAGTTCACTTTTACAATGCTTCACTAATACAGATTACCAAATTCAAGGCACAAAATTGTTCGCTTTACAAAAAATACTGTAAAAATGTCATTTGCTGTTCTACAATGTGAGTACAACTCAAAAAAATCTTTACACCCTTCCATATTCTGCATGTAGAGTTGCATCAGGCATTATTCTATTTTTCCTTTGCTAATAATTGGCATATGACCAGCACTTACATAAACAGTTTGTATCTCAGCTGAGTTGCTTTGTCTTTTAGGCACAAGTCCAGTTACAGAAATTTAATACAACAGCTTCCTCGGGGGGTGGGAGAACTCTGTCGGAAGTAAGAATGAGGAGGAAGAAAAGAAACATATAGTCCATAACGGTAGGTTGGACTCTGACATATAGAGGGAAACAGAACAGAGCATATTTCAAATCAAGTGACTTGAAAAAAGTCAGTTTAAGTCATTGACTGCATTCCTAGAAAACCAGATGCCCAGTACAAGTTTGTTTTGAGAGTATTTGAGACATTCACTTGCCTTTGAATCGGCTGAGATTTACAAATTTCTTTTTTTCTTTGTTTAAATAGAACACACACAGTTGCTACAAAAGAGTATTACACCACAATTTGGCCATGTGTCCTTTAGAGAGCTTGGGTGAACAAGTGAAGAGATGCATTCAGAAATTGTCCTTGAATTTGCTAAAAGGTCATGAGCAGTAGCTTAAATCTCAAGATTTCCCTCCCTCCCTCTTCCCAAATAGCATAGGGAAAGACAAACAATTTCTGAAACATTCCATCTTCTAGTTGGAGACAGCTCTTATAAGCCTTGGCAGGCTGAGGAAGAGAGATCACACAGTGCATCCCTACAAGAAGTAGTATGACTAGTTTACTGTACATACAGTGACATTCTAAAGGACAATGGTGTCAGCTACATTGTAAATTCACTTTGCTTACCTATCACATTTTCCAAGTACTCTAGTCAGTTTTATTTACAGTATATAAAAAAAGCATTGATTTTTAGAGTTCAATACACAGGTTTAGGACCCAAGAGAATGCCACAGTAAGATGTTGACATTTGCATCTGTTAGATGCAAGTGCACTTTGCAATTCAGTCATGTAACTATCGTATTCACCCATAAATGTTAGTCCATCCAAAACAGTGTTAAATTCCATTTTTTGCTTCATTGTTGTTTGTAGCCTGTTTCCTTTGAGCGATGAAAGGGTACATACACTTGTCTGCTCCCAAAAATCGGTACATGCATACAACTGCTTCAAAGGGCAGAATACTGTGAGAAAGAGGTTATAAAATTGTTAGAAGACAACATAAAACAAAACTTCAGCTTACACTATATACTTGGTCTCCTTAAAAGCAACATAATAGCTAGTGGAGAGGCTTCTTAAGAGACTTAAAGGATTTTTATTTCACAGGGATACTTACAGAGAGAATTGAAATTCTAGAGTTCCAACCACACAGGCAAACAGAAAGGAGGAAGAAGTAACTTATTCCCATCCCTCCAGCTTAGACCAGATTTTCTGCTGCTTCTTCACAAGCAGTATGATAGCTTGTTTTAAAGGGCGGGGAGGGGGAGGGCAAGGGCACCACAGAAGGCCTACTAAAAGCAAAGCATCTGCTCAAAGCCACATCAGCAGAGGTCATCAGACATTTAAGATATTCTTTAATGTGGGATTAGTGTTAGTTAATGCCATTCTTTGATCACCAGATGCCTAACAACCTTGACTTATATTCTAAACTCAATCATCCATCCTCAAAAAGAGAGGTCTGAAGTAAAGAGAACAATTTCCTTTTTCCCCCTCCCGATAAAATTCCAAGAGGTGACTATGTGATGGATACCTGGCCACAGACCTTCCCCTCCTTCCCACATCCACAAAACAGTACTTTTATTTCAAGTGCTCAGGGGCTCTAGTGAAGGACTAAAATGGGATTTCCCTGGCCCCTGGAAACAGCAGCAGACATTCATTCAGCAGAAAGCAGTGCACAGAATCCAGCCATTAGAAGTAATGACCATTGAAGCACCGAGAAGTAGATGTCACTGGTACAGGTGTCCTCGCTGCCAGCAGGACTGCTTGTGCAGTGGGGACTGGAGGGCCTTTGATCTAAGTGCTGCTGCCTGAGGCATGGATTATGCAGAAGCTTTGATCTCCCTGTTGGAAGCTAAAGTGTTGAACCAAGACAACCCGAAGGGCCTTTGATGTGACTGTTGCTGCATAAGGCACTGCTTGCGCAGAGAGCACTGAAGCACCCTCTGAGCTTCTGGTTGAAGAAGCTAGTTCTTAAAGATGCTGACAGTGGCCTCTATTTGTTGGCAGAAGAGACACATACGTACTCTCTTCCAGGAAAGAGGTGAGCGGTGAAGGCTCCTCTAGTCTTTGGTGAGCCTGTCCACCATGAGACTTGAGGCAGAGAACCACTGCCTTGCAAGTGGAATAAAAATCACCAAGATTCTCAGTTGCAACCATCCCTAACAGAGGGAAAATAAGACAACGCTATATTTTAAAGGGTCCTCCTACACACTACAGATTTAAAAAAAACCCCACAGCTGTGAAGCTGTTCTCTATAAACTAGAATGCAACTGATGTTACATTAGTGGAATTAAGCCAACTCCTGTATTACCCTGCACCATTGAAATGTCAGCCTGGTTACAGATTAAACAGGGTTCCCATCCAAAAACTGTAGTCTGTTAGACAGGAGAAAAAAGGTAATTCCTTTAAATAGCCCTTCCTCCAAACTTACACTCTTACAATTGGTTCTGAATGTGCAGATTTTCAGTTTATCTACTATAGCTGTGCAAGTCCTAGAGAATCTGCAAAAGCAGGGCCTCCTACACGCTGGTTCTACAGATAAACAGCTAGAAGTTTCTTTGCTGGAAGCTGCCTTGTGCCCCAATCCTAAGGAGGAACCGAAACAACGGAAATAAAAGTCTGTTGAAAAAAAATAGGAATCTAAGGAGGATGTAAGATACCAGAAGGGTAAAACAAGGATACATAATACACAGGATCTAGTTTTAGGAAGCTTCCCAAGCACGCAACCTACACTCATGCAAGCCAAGAAAGAGACCTATAAATTCTAACAGAACAAGACCTATGGCCTGTGTGGGTGGGAGGGTGTTTATGTCCAGAAAGTGGACATGCTCGTGTATTTTACTAGTACTCAGTAGACTGTATTGCCAACGAAATGGCATTTCAGCTCTTACCTTTTCATGAAGGTGACCATATACATGAGGCGAGGTGTGCAGATCATTGGCTGGTCTGTAAGGATAGCTCTCATAGCCTGCTTCACACAGTATTCTGGTTTCAAGGGCGGAAGGAAAGGCTCAATTTCTTTTCTGAAATATTTGGTTAAGACAGATTAATAAGATACATAAAGGACTGTAGACACCAATGTAGAGTTCATTAACTCACTTTCTTTGGAATGCCTCAGCAGGGACAAAGACTTCAATTTTTTTTATATTCACTGTTAAGTTACAAAGCCTATAGCTCAAAACTTTTGCTGCCTAAGTACAAAAGGACAGAAGACACTCAATAATTCAGAAAGTCTCTTTTCTCAGTCTAAAATATATTAAAGCAGGTATAATACTTATTTTAATATTTTTATGGTAGCAGTTTAGTTACCTTCAAGTACTTTTATGGCACTACAAACACAGAGCAGAAGGAAAATTTTACTCACCTGATCCTGCACCCTCTAAACATTCCTGTATCTACAAGATAAGGGCAGACTAAAGTTGTTTTAATTCCGTCCTTTTCAGCAGCCTTCAATTCATGGCTCAAAGACTCATGGAAACCTACAGCTCCAAATTTGCTGGCGCAATAATCCTGTGTTGGCAATGAACAAAGCAAAAAAAAAAAAAGGCAACTTAAAAAGGACAGATATGAATCGTGTTCAAAGCCAAAGCATATCTGAGGTGATTCTGCACAGATTTTCAAAGCAACAACAAAAGACGGCCACTGAATAGAGCATCACATCAACTCATTTATCACTTTACTTTTGAGGCAATTAGCACAGAATCATGAAAGCAGGAAAGCTGAATGTAGGAGGATATTACCTTGGATTCAAGTCTTTGAATCAGGCAGGCTCACATGGCAAGTTACTCCGATTACCAATTTGCTTAATATTAAATGTTACACCAAAGGACTGAGATACCTAATACTACCTTGGGTCAGATTTGAAAAAGCTTGGGGAGTTGACAGGGCACAGGTGTAAAAATTTTAAATACTTTAATTTTTAAGGTTAGTCTCAACAGAAGATATAATGGAGATTTGAGTGTATTATTTAATTTTCAGAAGATGACATAGCTTGTATATCTCATAAAAATACTAAGTTTAGCAATATTAAAAAATAATTGCATAGACAGCAACAGCATTTGAGTTTTCTGCTGGATGTGTCCACCTCTGCTTGTGGCCACACCCACAGTCTTGGAAATTCTTTGTAATTTTCTCAAGACAGTAAATACTCTAAAAAGCCCTAAGTTATATCAGCTTCATTAATTTCTGTTATGAAATACTGCAGTTTAAAGTCCTGGATTGAGCCTTACCTATATGCAAAGAAGCCTGTGCTTATGGGGTAATAAGACCATTATTCCATTAGACACATTAATTCTTTTTCACAAACTGAATGTTTTTTGCTCACACCTGTGTTTTTGCTAATGACCCCAAAAGCAAGATAATAGGCTCTAGTCCTAATGTAGTTTGATGTAGCAAACAACTCTCATAAACTGGCATCCTCAAACAGCTGCTAGCAACTAGACGACCTAATGCTTATCACTGGGAGCCTAGTGAAGCAGGTGAGCCATATATTCTGGAAGGAAGGTTGGCAGTGATTTCCTCACAGAAACAGGAAACAAAAAACATTACTTTTGAAAATCCCCGCCTTTGGCTTCAAGATTAGCACTGAAGATCTTGACAGCAGCAGGTAGGTGGGCACCTTTCAGGTTCCTAAATTAATCAGGTAATTCAAAGATTATTTAGCATGTTGAAATCTTGAGCCATCCTAGGCTTCTACTCTAAGCGGCAAGTCCACCTGCAAAGTAGGTGAATACGGTGGCTGCCCGAGTCCTGTGGATCCCACTTATAGGGAGCCATGCATTGGTATGGTACTCAGCACCATAGCTTCCAAGTATCTTTGAAGATTTGACTTTATTTTCTCTAGCGGATAATACAAAAAACCTTCTCCTTAGCAAGGTGCCAAATTTATTGTTAATTATAGTCTAACAAACCTCCACTCCAGCAGTACTGAACAATCCCAAGGAACTTGCAACTGTCACGATGTGTCCATGATTCATTTCCAGCATCTTGGGAAGGAATGCTTTAGTGGTCTACAAAGTTAAAAAAAAAAAAATAAATAAAAACCCTCACAACGAACATGCTACATTACTGATAAGTGTTCAGAACCTCTATCAAGAATTTAGAAGCACGATCACTGTACAGATGTTGAACTCCTGAGTTTGTCAAAAATGCCAACAGAAAATCTACAGCTTGTTTGTGAATTCAGACAGCAAGGCAGCAAGGATTATACCTCCAGAAATCCTAAGGTTAAAGGATCAATTGAGCTCAGACATGTTTATTTTTCTGCAAGAGACTAGTTATCAGAAAGAGATAATTTGACCCTAAAATGGAAGTCAGGTTTTTTTTTAAGACAGAAAAAGGAATGCAAAGTGTTTAATTACACCATCCAGCACATCTGTGTTAAGACCAGTGCTGATAATCAGTTCTAATTATTGACAGTGTGTTTTGTAAGTTAGATATGGCTAGTTTTATCCAATTAACTTATCATCTTGGGCATTTTACATTAAAAGAAATACTAAAGGCAGAACTTTCACTGATATTACTTTTTACATATAATACAATAAGTATCTGCTAGTCTAAATTACTTTCCATCTTTATTAGTCTCCACAAGCATTGCTCTAACTAAAAGGACAAGATACACATTTCTAGTATCAGTTTCTTATTTTAAGAATTTCAAAGTAAAACAAAAAACCAAAACCAAGTCTCAAGATGAAACTTTGATTTTAACCTCCAGTTTTCATGCTTTGATTATAACAAAGTTTGTTTCTGTTTAAAAACCCAAGTCAGAGTTACCACCTTTAAAAAATTAAATTTTAAGCAACAAAGTAAAGGCATTTGCTAGATCAGCCCTGCTAGAATACCTACCTTTGTCATATCTGTTTTCTGAAACTGACTCAACGCTTTCCTTATTTAAATAAGTATTAAGCAGAGCGCCATATATGCTAAAAAAACCCCAATGAAGTAGTAAAATGGTATGTGTAGTTATGATTTACTTCAGCTTCTAGGTTGTCAGTGTACTCTACGAGATCACTTTTAAATTGCCAAAGAACTTCAGACAATACTTTTTAATCACAAACATGCCTAGTTAATATATAAGTCTATTAATGACAGAGCTATTATTCTATTCTAACTCACTCAGTACCACAAATGCTTAATCCTTCCAAAAACCTGGTCTTCCCATGTAATTTGGATCCAAACTCAGAGCATGCAAATGCCCCTTAAGTATTTGCTACTTGCTTAATTGTTGGTCTGAGTCGTGTCAGCTGCATTCTTAAAAAGACATGCAAGCTACAGCTGAATCCATCTAATTCCATTCTTATGCTGTCTGCATTTTCCAATCACAGACGTCAGGACAGTTTTGCTCTAATGATTTTCACATGTTCTTGTACAACATTTTTGCCTGCAGGTGTTAAATGACTAATCCAGACCTCCTAACACCACACAAAAGAGTGTTTTCACTGGACAGCTGGCAGATGATAGAAGATTAACAGACCTCCTGACTCCTTGCCTTTTCTACTGTTGATTCATACAACTCCTAGATTCTGTCATAACTGCATAACGAAGCTAATTATAAAAAATAATCTGAGCGCAAGCTGCCTTGCATTTGTTTCTTTCCTCATGGCAGGGATCTCTAAACCTCTTATATTGAGCCTTGGACAAGAATTTAGTTCACTGTTAAACTAATCTGTGCCAGGCACACAAAGTTTCAGCCTCTGTTCCCATGTTGCATGGCAACAAAGCCCAGTCATCACAGGGCAGCGCCGCCTGAAAAGGTAAGAGGCTTCGCTTGGACGGCACTGAAGTTTTACAGTGTGTAATTTCTCTGCAGCCTGCCTTACGCACCCCAACACCAATGGTGTGTACGCTATCCCCGTAAGAGATCCATGCTCCCAACTCAGTCCTGCTAGCAATTTACTCCCCTCCGGAGCATTAGTCAGCTCCATCAGTTTCCACTTACGTGTCAGTTATCTGTCCACATCACATCGGAATGACTGATTGCCACCTCCCATTGCCAGAAAGCTTGATAATGCAGACTGAAGCTCTGGCTGCAAACCACAGTAACTACAGAAAGGAAAGGGCACTCGCCTTGGAGTTTGTTTTAGGGGAGAGAAAGAAGGGAAAGAAGTAGCAAGAAGGCTTTTTTCCTACCACTTTCAGGGCATGAATCAATGTTTTCTTCTAAGAAATAAACAGGCAAGTGCACCAAGCTTTATTTGACTGGCTTTTCTATTATCTTTACTATGGCACTGCTTTTTCTTTTCTCTTTTTTTTTTTCATTTAAATATGATGAACTATAACTAGGTGTCCGTAAGTGTCTGTTTTTATCTACAGCTGAAGAAGACAATTTTCACAGGTATATATATGGATACGGGAGACAACCAGAACAACTGCAGAGCAGTAAATTTCAGAAAGCCCACTCAACTATGCTACACTCCTTCAAAGCGTAAAGATTACAAATACTGAGTTTTCAGAGTTTGTGGCTAAAGCAAGCCATTTTCAACCAAGAGGAAATTGGCACATGACAAATAAACCCTGTTGAGGACACTTTTGGGTGACGTCTTCAGCAATCAAATGCAGACCTAACAACTCCCAGCAGTGGAACTACGGTCACTTCATGTAAGTCATCTCTTAAAAGGCCATTTATGGCCACATAGGAAAAAACACAGCTCCTCTGCTCTGAAGACAATTAGCAATTCATGGAAATCTTTGCGTGAGACCTCAGTGTTCTGAAACAGCCTGTTCAGAGCAGGCCCCTGTACTTTGTCATAGGACATTATCCCGCAAATCCATTTAAAACCTGAAGCTGAGGCAGTCCATAAAGATAGCACAGCTATCATATGTAGAAAACTTCGCAGTCAACTATCAACATCTCAGCTAAATGGGTATCAGAGAAAGCCATCTCGGTTGCTGCCATCCTCCAGCCATCTGCTACAGCTGGGAGTCAGTACTTGAAAACAAGCCCCGTCAGAGGCAGACACACCCTATGGGGGGGACGCGTTTCCAGGCTCAGAGTAAAAGGCTTGCCCACTGCTCCTCCCAGCCTCCTCTTGCTGGGAAAAACAATCCCAAAGTGAAGTTATTCTCTTTCGTGGTATAAGCAATCCCCAAATAAATCAGTGTTCTTACTGAGCTTCTGGCACAGCCCACTTCCTTGATCAAAGCAGCTTCCTCCATACTCTGGTCCCCAGTTTTTCTGCCTGTTACATAAACCAGATCAACCTAGTTTCTCGTTTCTAGTTTCTTTCAGCTTCAGCTACATCTGCCTACCAGACCTGAAGTCTTCTGTGTGCTTGTTGTGCTGCTGAGAAACTAGTTAAGGGTTTGACCGGTTCGGGGCAAGATGCCGCCTGGGTGGCCTTCCCATCTGGAGTTTGTCTGAACAGGTAGCACAGCCCACATTAGTCTTCTGAGGTGATGCATGGACATGCTAATCCTCCATAAAAAAAAAAAAGTATTAGAAGATAGCAAGCGAGAAATGTGTTTTGTCCATGGCATTAGAGGTCATGAACCAGGCCCCCAAAATAATTCAAATCAACTCAAGTGATTTAATCAAACTATATGCCTTCTGGTTTGATCCTTCAGGCTTCAGTTTTACCTCTCCCAGCTGTAGGGGAAGACATTTAACCAAAACATTTAAGTACTTAAATCAGAGCTTGGTCTTTTATTAATGACAAACATACACTTTTCAACACTGAGGAGAAACCAGTAAGTATAGTGGATGAAAGGAATTGTGTTGTGATGCATCAGGGTGGGGAATCAGAGAAGTTACGTGGTGTTCAACACCAAGAAATTTAAGCATCCTCTTCACTCAGAATTAGCTTTTTTTTTTTTTGAAAAACCCAATAGCATCATGCAAACATGCATTTTCTAACCTGTAGCATAGTTTAGATACAGCAACTAGGTAGGATACATAGAAAATATGAAGCTGTTCTGAACAGAAAGTAGAGCTAGTTTTTCGAGCTAGTTTAACCTTTTTGGAGTCTGGAGATCAATTCCTAATCTTCTAAGCATTTTCCTCTATGCTTCTGAATATACCAGTAAGAACAAACTATTCCCAGTAGCTGTAACCAAACATCTATTTCATGTGCACACAGCTTTAATGACTTATTTCTCACAAGTGTGAAACTGAACAAGCATTTACATGTCACTTCATAGCTTTCGTAATCTGTTCTCAACATTTTGGTTTACGGCAAATTAACTTCCAACAGTCTAGCACTTCTTCCCTCCCCTTCCCCAAATTCTTTAGTTCCATTCTTAATGAAACAAAACTCAAAAGATTGTGCAACACAAAGAACAGCACAGCTGCAATGTCAAGACAAATTAGTCTAAATACAGCAAATGAGAATATGAAGAAATACTGTTTGGGAAAGTGATTTTTTTAATTAAATTTTGGATTAATTATTCTTAAAGAAGAAAGCAAGCATCCACAGAAAACAATGTTAGCTGTATGCAGCTCAGGACAATGGATACTGAATGCAGAAAGCACACCAAAGTAGAAAAGTATCTGCTGCCCCATGTTTAGAGAATTGTCTTTGTATCAAAGAAAGAAATAAAGCAGGTACCAACACGTAAGGTCCTTTAAGTTTCTATTTTTCAATACAGTATTTTTTTTTCATACTTTCTGCCTTCTGTCAATGTTCAACAGCCCTTTTAAACTATTTTGATGGCATAAACAAGCTGCTTTACTGTAAGGCAGAAATTCCTTTATGCCACAGAACAGCTCATTTTCCATGCAGCCCCTTCAGGTAAAGAGGACAGAACATGGTTATTTTTCTGGGGCTGATCAAAACAGGTGAGTGTTTACATCACTATAGTCATCCACAAAAGTGGTGTACTGGTATAACAGATATGACACTTCCTCCCAAGCCACAGCTATTCCTGACTGCCAGGACACTTACCCGAATGTTGCACTCCTTGGCACTGTTAGGCAAATGCATCGTTTCGTCTTCACGTTAAACACTATTTGGCCAGACCCAAGAAGCAAAATTGGTGTGAATAGTCAAGGACTCATCCAGATGACTCTGAGAACTAAGGTACCAGAGATCGTAACAGCCTGCTGCCATGTGTGTTAGCTAATCCTATAATTACTATCATGAAGCAATGAAGCCAGTGACAAGAAAAGGCTGTTTCAAGTTTTTGTTTAAAATACACATTATATCCTCTCTCTTAACCAGCATCGACATTCAGCCTTCTTTGCCTTCTTTTCTTCCCATTCTTCCTACGGACCGCAGCTGGGGACACTGCAGATTCTCCTACTCCCACGCAGGACAGCATGGGGCCCACTTACTCCACCACGGAATGAAATCCAGAGATTTCCACACACCCCGATTTCTCTTTCCATTCCAGTAACTGAGAAGGAAGGCACGAAGGTCTGACAAAAAAGCACCTCTAGCTCTTCTGCAGGCAGGCTGTGGCAGCCTTGCCTTAAAGTAGGTTTGTCCAAACTGGGTAGTAGAGCACTAATGCACTACTGTATGTTAAAAAGGAATAAGAGGTGCTTGAAAGGCAGAAAAACCCCATGGCAAGCTTATCAGTAAATAGACTGAAGTTATTTTCAGCTACAGCCATGCAGCCCAGCTTATTTCAGAAGATAACCACTTTAAATACATTTTATAAACATAGGGTAGACCTTCACTTACAGGAGTACAGTGAAAGTCATCTCCAAATAGTTTTAGAAGACGCCTTGAAAGTATACCCTAGAACCATGCAACTCTCAAAGGAGAATTTATTCAAGTTAGAGGCTATAATATCTAAAATTCCTTCTCACGCACCAAAGCATACAGTTACGAGCCTGGATTTAACCATTTATTTTCCTTCTAGCTTTTTTATTTGGCTCCAATGAGAACCGAGAGTAATTACTTGTCATTTGCACTATCATCTCAATTATTTTTCCCACATTATCTCCACATCCTTCTTAAATTCCATTATACAAGCATCTCTGAAATATTAGGTTAAGGTGAGATTAATAACTGTGCTAAGACTACATGAAAATACCAAGTACTGAGTTGAACACTAGAGAGACCGCAGAGCACAAAGGATATGGCTCTGCCAGTAACAGGCTGAATACAGAATGTAGACAGAAGTCTATGACTACTGTTGACCCTGCTAACATAAGGGACCAAAGCAGTGCTTTAAAGGAGCTCAGATGTCTCTGCTGACTGTTTGCAAGAAGTGCTGGGCTCCTTCTGGATAATTAGCCACTGTCTAAGTAAATATTTGAATAGCTGTGGAAATTAGTGCTATTTTTGATCTTCAGTTTCTATTCTCAAGAAATGATAATGAAAATTATGCCAGAATTACCCAATCTTACTAAAGTAATGAATTAAAAAAAGAAAGTCACAGATTTCTCTGGATTGTTGATGGGTCTACTCAGCTCCTTTTGGAGCAAAAAGGATCAGGAGATAACACATGACATCCTCAAACCAAGCTTCCATAGATAGCTGTATTAAAAGCATGAAAGGAAACTATTCAAGGATCGCCCTCAAGTGTGCCTTGAACAGGCCCTGCGTTTAAAACAAAAAAGCTAGACTTTTCAATATTTCATCTCAAAAGGAGTCCCTTAGTTTTTTAACTCCTGGCAGGCAACACAACCTTCAATTTCTCACTAAAGCTTTATTTGTCCTTCACATAAAAACCCACTGTTTTGGGGCCATGGGGATTCCTTTAATATTGAACTGCAACAGCAGTTAATGCTTAACATACATGCACAGTAATAATGTTACAGTTGCCTTGCAACCAGAAAGAAGCTCATGAAAGAACAAGACAGACTTAAACAGAAGTCTATAATGATGACGAGTAACAAGGAAGGAAAGCCACACACATCCCCCCAATACTTTGCATATCCTACGTTTGCAGACAGAGTGAAACTACAGATAAGATCTACCCAGGTTAAGAGGTGAAGGTAACAAAATAATAGCCTAAAGAATTAAGTCACAATGAAAAGCAACATCAGTTAATTTAAACTGTATTTGATTTACAGAGAAATAAGCATCTTTTTTTCCTCTCTCCAACTCTGCATGAAATACTGCTTTGAAGTACATGAAGTCTTCGCTTAGTAAAACCAGAAGCTATTACTTGAATCACTTTTTGTTTTTTTTTAATTCATTATTAATTCATGGTAGTAATTAACTTTCCTGTTTCCTCCACCCTCATGACCAATCCATACACATAAAATCCCCTGCTTCTCAACAGACACATTTAATCAGCTGAGAAGCACCAAAGTTGTACAAAACTAGGTTAAATCTTATTTACTGACATTTGTAAGTGGGTTTGTTAGCAGTAACAAACATCTGCCATGCCATTTGCTAAAGAACAAGTATGCTAGAGTCCATATTTACATTACTACCTTGTTTAGCATTTGTAGTATTTAGGGTCCAGTTACAAAATTTCTTCAATTTTCAAAGCCAATAGTTACCACTGTTTCCTGTGAACAGTTCAGTTATTGTAGTCGTTCCTCTTACATGGAGTCAACTCATGTTGAGTATATCAGAAGAAAGCTGAAACTGAATTAAGTAGTTTCCTTAATCAGAACTTAGTGCCACAAAGCTGTTTACAATGGGTAGACAGTAAAGATAAGATAAGTAATGCTATTAAAAAAAAAAAAATCACAGGAAACTAATACCACTAGTTATCTCTCAAACATTAATCATTGATTTCCACTCTTTACTACTAGAACTAATTATGCCATGCCTAGGGCAACTCACCATTGCTTGGCTAAATTACCTTTTGTATAGTTTGTTAACAAGGCTAAGTTGAAAAAGAGTTGTGTCTACAGAGAGTGGGATAAAACTATTTAGGGAAGGACATTGCAACAGAAACTTTTGTTATTGCCGCCTTATCATGTCACTAGATTGTGTCCCCCTCTCCTTTCTTTTAAGGGCTTCATTTCCTGTGATCCTGCCCCAAACTGGGTAACTAAGACTGGAGTAGAAAACAGCTTTGCTCTCCCTCTCGTCTGAACTGTAGGTTAAGCACTCAAAAACACTACCTAAATAATATGATTCTCGCTTCAGAAACGTTCTTCTTGAGAGTCAAGGTGGAAAAGGTATCATTACCTAAGGTTTACAGTGGTTGGCTCCCAGCTCTCTTACATAAAGCTTTTCTGCATCCCACACCATTGCATCACTCTAGATTTTCAGTGCACCTTTACCTAGGGCAGGGGTTTAGGTACATATAACAGCTGAAGGTGGCCCTGATTTCTCCTTAAGAACATTTCACTTCTGTTTAGACAGACCACTACCTTATATGCTTTCCGGGCATGAAAAAGTTCAGGTATTCAAGCTGAACTATCCTTGTTATTTCTATACCAGCAAGTGGAAGCCTTTATGTCATTGGTATGCAGTCTCCATCTTTCTGCTCCTGAGAACTTTTATGTTCTTTCTTCCTAAGAGGAAACAGATTTTAGATTTACACGCTTTTTAAATTATTTCCATCCTCAGATGTCAGGCCTGTCCTTTAAAGTGTCTGATCTTTCTAATGACTACATGCCACCAATCATTTCTGTGGAAGCATCTAGCTGCCTTCAATGGGCATGCTTGTTATACAACCATACATGCACACCAACTTGTCTATTTTCATCTGTACTTGCAGGTATCACTTTGTTGATGTACAACTGCTTGATATATATGCAGAAGTAGCTATAATTGTTTAAATCACTGATTGTTTATTTAGACCTCTTCCCTCCAGTTTTTGCAAATCGTTGATTTTATATGAAAAATGAAGCACCTTTTCACAGGTTGTCCAGAGAGGCTGTGGAAATCTCCATCCTTGGATATTCAAAAGGCATTTGGACATGGTCCTGATTGAGAAGGGGGGGTGGACCTGATGACCTCCAGAGGTCCTCTCCAACCTCAACCAGTCTGTGATTCTCCACTTAAGCCAAGTATACCAAGTCCCTGCTCAACAGCCCATTCCTCTTCCTCTCGCAGAGGAAGAAGTTCATAAGCCAGCAGAGATCTTGCATGCTTTGTCCCTATATTAACTGCAAGTTTATCAACACAGAATCTTAACTAACTGGAAAGGATGCCGATTCCTCTGCCATCTCTCTCCTGTATCTCACCTACAGGAGCTCTTGCCTGTAAATTTTCCTGCTCTGTCTGAAACAGTGTCTGTTCTACTTCCATTTCTACTTCTCCTTTGGTCTCAAGTCCTTTCAGCTGGAGAGAGGGTCCAATGAAGCAGTGCACAGCACCTAGGTTAATTTCTTGTGGAATTAACTTATTTTCAGCTGAGTCCAGAACATACACATACCATACTGTTTTCAAAAACTAGTGATGTCCCCCCAGCTATTAGATGCCCTCCAGTAATGACACTCCCTTGCCAGCTTCTTAAGGGTATTCTGAGCCCTCACAGACAATTCTGCCTGCTTTGAATTTTAATGGCTTTTAAAGCTTGGACAGAGCAATCATGTTGAATTCTCAACAGCAAGCAATGAACAGGAAGAAAGGCAGTATCTTTGCTGAAGCACTGTAGAAGTGCAGCACATAAGTTGCCAATTATGTTTGTTGTGGATTTCAAATGCCAAGCTAGTCTAACAGCTGAGAAGGATTAGTAGTAGGTAAGATGGCATGGTAAGAGGGCTGTTGGAGGCCCAGATATGTGTTCAGTCTGCCTTACACAGCAAAACAAGCAAGATACAAGTCTAGACTGAAGTGGAACTTGGGAACAAATGTATACATGCAGGCTTCTCCAGCCAGCACACATTTAAACATAACCAAGCATGAGAACTGAAGCTTTCAAAGTACTCATGCACAAAAGCTGACCTCTTCCCTCTCGCCCAAAGGCATTCTGTTAGACAAGCTGATATTTATTCTCCACAAATATTAATCTCATTACACCCTCAGACTATCATAGCTACCAAACCACAATTACTATTCGATTTAAAGCAAGTATTACACAGTTGGCAGCAGCCACTGAAAAGTAACATGCAGTTTAAAGAAAGCGAATCCTTCTGCTCAGATCTACCATGTCAGCATTTGAGCTCTCCGTATACCCGAGGCTAACATGGAGCTCCAACATGGCTGTGACAGCCCAGTTACACTCCTGTAAATTCAGGAACTTAAGTTACAACCCAAGTAGGTAGCACCACCAACGTTGTATTCTTCCATAGGCAGATCTATCAGTAAAGACAACCCACCCTGCCTTTATTCAAATGTCAAATTTGAAATTACTTTAGAGTTTGCTGGTCAAGTGATACAAGAAGTTAACACTTGGCTACTCCTTTCCACAAAAGCTGGTTCAAGCCCTGTTGAAGTCAAGAGACTAGAAATTCTACTTTGTTTATATACTGACAAATGGCCATGTCAAAGGATGTGTAGTGTTTCAGAGCTATGTTGACATTAGTGTAACAAACACATTAGTCCCTCACCTTCGTTAGCACAAGTTTGCAGCAAATGTCCAACCATTTGGAGAGCAGTTATTTATTGCCAGCTATTTGATAATCTTGACAAAAATGAAAACATGCCCCTATGAGTCAGTGAAAAATCCACATAACAAATTCATTTTAGAACAACTATTAGATAAGAGCTCAGAATATTCTGTTCAGTGAACAAGAACACAATCCAATTTTTAAATACACATTTTTCTTCAGCTTGCCATAAGCTTAGTCATCCTCTGGAATATTTAGTAAAACTTGGTATTTTAGTCTGCATGTTTCCAAAAAATTACTAGAGGACAGTACTGTCAGAACTACTTACGGAAAGTATGAAGTCATCACTCATGTTTTACATTTTATGTAACAGACTTTTTAAGAAGTGGCTAAATGGAAAAAGACAGTCTCACATTTTATACATACCTTAAGGCCAGTACCTCTGTAGCACTGCAATTGCTATAGTAGTTGCATGCAGATGAAAGCTGAGTCACTTTACTCATCTTCCCCAACTCAGTCACTAAGTCATTGTTTTGAATCAATTACTTTAAAAAAAGGAAAGTGATTATGCCATAACTGAGTATCTCGCAAGAGGAACAAGATTAGAAGGAAAGCTCCCCTTTTCACGTAGAAGTCTTTCTTACTGGAAACAGAAAAATAAAGAAGATATTATAGCTGAATGGAAATTTAGCTTCAAAGTTTGTTTAGGAAACAGTAAGACCCTACAAGGCTCCAACTTCTTATGAAGTAACTCACTGAACAAGAACTAACATTTTTAAAATGCATGAAGCTTAGAGGATTTTAAAAACCAAGTTGTTTCTCTTTCATACTTCTCCCCACCCTCCCAAAAAAGGGTCTGCAGAAAACAAATAGTCTTATCAGGTAAGCTTTTGCTTCATAAGCCAACAAAGGGTAAAATGACAAAAAACCTCCAGCTAATACAGCTACCAAAACAGCAAGTAATACATTTTTCAGAGAGTCCACTTGCACAGGCATTTTAACCAAACAGCAGCAAACTGCTCACTTTCTTAGGGGGTGAGTTTTCAAAGACAGAGAGATACTTCCTTCCTTTGCCTGCCTATGGAATCTATGCTCATTTCCCACAAGCTGAAACACGGCTCTGGCCTGTTTTTTCCACATTCAAACAGCGTTAGTACAACTGATTTCCAGAGAAGTCAAACGGTGCAGTAGGCACAGAGACCATTGCTCTTGCAAGTACACAACAGCAATCATACTATCGATGAAAGGCAAATAAGCTGGACCTGTTAACACAACATTATTTGATGCATTGAGAAAACTAACTTACCTTTATCTAAGGGGTTTTAATAGTGTGTAATTAAAATAACTGCAATCTCTTTAGAACTCGAGTTGTTGCATTCAGGCTGTTATGCCAGTGGCACATTTGCTATAGCTTGGAACCATTTATGACTACTTAACTATTTAGAGCCTGTAAATCCTATTCCAGAAAATCTCTCCAAGAATGAGGTTTCATCAGACAACCAGAGGTCCTGTTCACAGCTACGTGGTTTTATCCTACCCCTCTTCACCCTTTCCCCAACACACCCCTACACACACACTGGCTAGTCCAAGTCTGAAACGTTGATGAGTCTCTAAACAGAAAAACTAATCAACTTGGCCAAGAAAATGAACAGCTTTCCTCCCTGCCATCCAGACAGGTTAGTGAGCTGAACTGGCTCACCCAAGGATCAGATGAATACCAAAACTAGTGCAAGGTAAGGTGCACATTCAAGGGGTGGTCCCACATGACATCTTGCCACCACTAAGCTGTGGTTCATCCTAAGTCAACAGACATTTTGGACAAGTTACTTTTAAGCACACGCTCAAGCACATTTCCTAACCAACACTGAAAGGGGAGTGCTTGAGAAGCTATCGCGCAAGTTCAAACAGATGGCAGAAGTGACCAGCACCAGGGCACATTTAGGTGTAGAATTCAACAGCCAAACAAACTTGAATTTCAAAAGGCTCACACCAAGGCAGCCACCTCGGCTCCACAGCTGTTCCTGTGTTCCTTGGCCTACCATGCCCTCCCATCCCAGTTGTGATAACTCACTCGTGTCAAGTGTTAATTTGACTGGCATATAAATCATTATACTAATATAATTGTTTACAAGAACAAAGTGTTAATTCAGAAGTGTAAGCGCAGATGTAAATCTCTTCCCCATTTGTGACATATCTTCTTTCAAACTAAAACCTCAGAAATTGAGGTTCTGTCAGCCTATGCCTACTCATCTACATTGTAGCTACATTTTGAAAGACACTGTCTTTAACAGACTAAGCCTAAGACCACAGGCAAAAAGAATATAGTATCGCACGTAAATCAGCTGCAGCTTGCCTTTGCAGAAAGACCGCTACCATATTTCACAAAAGACAGACAGGTATCAATAACTCAGTTTTACCATCAGAGTGAACAGCCAGAAAACCTCAAAGGTCAGGGAGCAAGGTTTATCAAGAGAGTGATGCTCTGGCTTTTACATACAGAGGACTGTGGAAAGCTTTAGTACTAGAGATACATAACAAAAACCTTCCCTCCCCCCCAGAAGTGAAATCAAAGCATGAGAAGGACTGGGAAAGAATAATGCTTCACAGCTGATAAAGATAAAAGCAGAAAAGATTTAAAAAGTGCAGTGCTAAAATGGCAGGGATGGTGCTAGAAAACACAACATTCATCTTTCCTCAACCTGTCTATTCAGAGTAATTGATGACACTGAGGGCTACAGGAAAGGATTGCTTACCGGCACAGATCAGTTAAGACAGGTCTTCGGCAGTGATGCAAATGCTAGGTTAGCAGGACACTTAGCAACATCATAATTAGGATTGCTTTTTTCCCCACAGTTGAGCACATGAATACACCTCTCTTCTAGATGTGTGCTATAGTCGCTTGGTTATTACACCAAGGTAATAATGTAACGAGATCTTATTAACTTAGCTGCCTTCCATAAAATAAAAGCGGATGTTACTTGTAGACAGAAGGATCTAGAACTTTAAACTCCACTGCTCTCCTAACCTCCACAGGACAAGAGAAGCACACACATAATCTTTTAGACCAAGTATTTCACTGCAATAGTGAAGAGCTACTCTCTCCACTTCTAGCGAGGTTATGCACCACGGCAGCAAAGACTATCATTCCATTCAAGGTTTTCCTGTCTCCCCAAATCCTTCACAATTAACACCACAATATCAGACCACAGCCAGCACAGAAGTTTTTGCTTCTTAAGCTGATCTATCTCATTCCATAAGAAGCAGGAATTTAATCATCATACTGATCGCTGATCCAGGACCGTTTCTTCAGAGTAGATTAGTGATTTTGAAAGCATTCATAGGGTTTGCTGACAAGTTTCCAACTCTCAGAAAAAGTCACAGGAGATTATCCCAAGTGCCCTACCTCTGCAAGCTATGCTGCAACTCCAGCTTTATTTTAGAAGGCTGTAGCACTGCAAGGCACAAATAATTAATTAATACTTCAAATATGTTTCAATTAGTTTGAGAAGTCCTGGCATGTTCACTTCAGGACAACTTTCCCTGTCCTTAATGGGACTTCCACATTGCTTTTCTGTGAAATATATTACTGTTTTCACCTAAACTCTTCAAGCTTCAGATAGTTTAGTGCATGGAAGTAACTGGCTAATCACACCTTATGCTACTATCTTGGTCACCAATCTACAAGCAACAAACAATCCGTGGGTCACAATCTGAGAATCTCTATTTTCTGTCATTTGAGAGTCCAAGTTCTACGGACCTTCCAAATGACGCACCAAATTCATTTCCAAAATACGTCTGAGACCAGCCACTGCAAAAGCTCAGGTGTAACTGAAGCAGTTTTAGCAAAACGTTCTGGATGGTCATTTCAGATTTGTTAACTGACTAGGATAAAAATCAAATACTTTACATCATTAAAGAGAAGGAAGGGAAACTCATTAATTCAGCCGGTGTTTGAACAAAAGCAGTCAGCATTCTCTACCACGCGAGTAAGGTGTTCTAGAACAGAAAGTGTATGTAGGAAAGTTGGCGTTGTAAGCAACGTGTTTAAAGAATCTTCAATATGCTTTTCCCACTGCCCTCATGGAAGTGATGCTAATTAAACAACTTGAGTGCTATAAACTGCTTGGTTCACACTCCTTGATATGTAATTACTTGTTTATCGTCAAGATATAGTAGACAATGGTAACTGCGACTGAACAGCCTGAACAGACCTTCAAGGACTACAGTTGAGTAACATGTGGAACAGGTACAGTTTGGTGGGCGGCACTCTGGAATCCCAATTATGGGTGCTTGAATTCATATGATTCCTATGAACGAAGGGGGCTTTCCATGTAAAACTAAGACCCACCTACCACCCCATCCCCACATGCTTAATAATGCTTGCTGACTCTTTGGATCAGTACATTATCTGAAGAGTCATTTTTAGCCTCACTCATGTCTACTCTGAAACTGATACAAGATTCCTTCCACAGGCAAAGCTTAGACATTTAACTAAATGGTTTGGTGGTTTTTTGTTGTTTTTCTTTTTTTCCCCGCCTAAAAGGATCAGAAAATTGAAAAACCTTTAATAAAAGACCAATTTTAAAAAAATCACTACAACTAAAATGTGACTACAAGGCTAGATTACAGATACATACAGATTGCAAGATGCAGGTTACAAAATTAGAAGATTGCATGCTGGTAACAACTGTTATTGACACAATGGTAGACAAACTCCTAGCAGACCATAAAATAAATCTGTGAGGAAAGCGCTGAGCCAGTAGTCTTGTGCCCACTCAAGCTCCAGAAATACATGTACACCCATTTATTTTCTAAAACTTGTGTTAACTACTTCCCTCTATAAAATGCATGTGGAATACAGTATTTTCTCAATTGATAGATTCCCTCTATTTTCTTGAGAAATAAACCCAAGAACATATGAGCTGCAGAACCATACCGAAGCACTTAGAAGTTTTAAGTACGACTAATACGACTATTTCCGTAGCTGAGAGTCTTGACTGCTTTTTGCTTCATATTCACTGCCCAGCATGATACCACAGTATATAAAACACATGTGCTGTCCAGGGTAATTTACTGGTGGCATGTAGTTGGAATCATTTTGCATGGGAAGAGTTAGTTTTGATGACACTTTTTGGATCACATGCACATGTGTTGCTTGAACTCAATCCAACTCATTTTTCAAAGAAAAAAGGCAAGAGCTTGTAGATTAAACTTTGTAAGTAAACTTATGCATCTTGGATTATGTTATCAGGAAATAAAAAAAATAAATCAATTAAAGCAGCTAATTCAAATCATCCAAAATGCTAAATATAGCTAGCTGGCCTGTCAGTGAAGTACTGTGTCTATATTTGATCATAGACAAAAATCAAACCACTATGTCAACAGGCCACAAAAGACACGGCCTGGTATAGTTTCAAATAACATAATTTAAGCTGTCTTCTGTAGAAGATTCAGTGTGCATGCTAAGTGCAATACTTCCATATTTAAACTAAACAAACTATAGGCATAAGTGAGCTTTATTTAACACCAGGGCACTTGAAGAGTCTAGAATAACAATACATAAGTATTGACACATTATAGATGACTATAAGCCACTGTTATTTTTCAGGGCTTTAGCAATCCTCACATTCTAGTTAGACTGACAACTACAGCAGTTGCATAAACAGGTATTTGATTTATTAACTCTGTGTTACCTTTCTTTCCAAGGTACATTAAGTTTTAGACTATTTATGAATGCCCTAATTACTTGAGTAGTATTTTCCTCTTTACTTAGTATTTATCTCTTCCTGTATCAATGTCAGGCCACCTAAGAGATTTGTTCAATTTCTACAAAGACAAATATACCTGCTTAACTTCAAAAATCAAGTAGTTTCTAAGCAAATGAACATAACTAGTGCAGTTAAGGCAGCAGTACACAAGTCTTGAAAGTCTGGGCCCTAGTCTCTCACTACGTGGATTTTTTTTTTTTTAAATAAATATGACAAGGCTGGAGCTGAATGCTTTTGCTTCCCCCTTTTGGTAAGTTGAAGAGAACTCCTTTAGGAGGAGAGCTTTAAGCTGAAAGTTTTGGAGGATCCACATGACAGGGAAACGCAGATCACTCGTCTCTCAAAGCTGAATACTGAAGATATGCTGTACAAGAGGACCTTCATGTCACAGAATTTACAGACCCTGATCATTGCCGTGCCCCTGTGCCTCCATGAGTCCCATTCAACAACCAAATCTAGAAGGATCTTCCAGGTACTAAGCAGATGCACAATAGAAATACCCACTTATACAGCAATAGCATTATTCTTCCAGAAAAAGTGTTAGAGGAGGTACAAGAATCTCAAATTGTCCTGAAATAAAAGTTTGTACAGTAGTTTTATTAAATACAGTTCCACAATCTAAAACACAGTACTTCAGATACTTCAGATACAGATACTTCACTTCAGCTTTATTGTAAAACCACAAGAAAGAAAAACTGTTGTTCCTATATTTGCTTAAAACTGATTAAGCACCAGCTTTATCTTATACTGTGATTCAAGATTTTTCAGATCTGAATCCTGACATGTCACAGGAAGAACATTTCCTAGTCTGCAGAAGTTCAGTTCCAGTAATTGACAAGTGCAGCCAAGTAAGTTATTATTCTTGCAATAGACTGGCAGGAAAGATTGTGTTACACTCCTGCTACAGTTTTATGCATCTGCAAATTATAGTAAACCAGAGCTGGCTTGTTTCAAACCAGGAATGGATTTTGTCCCTATGTTTTCAATATCAGAAGCATTCAAGTTATCACAGCATAAAATAACAGGTTTTTAATACTGCAGTGGATTTTATGCTGTGGAAATTGCTACATGATGCAGTGGTGACATGTTTATATAGAACATTCATAGGAAGGATTATACAAATCATGAATGTCAGCAAAATGGAAAGCATCTGTTTAGGCTGTGGCATGCTGCTAAGGCTCTCTTGACTGCCAGTTTGTGATATGGTACACAGCCCAGTTGAAGTCACAACAGCATGTTACTGCCTACTGCAGAAGTTGGGCTGCCTTCAGATTGTAGCTGCTAATGTAAAGCAAGCTCAGATCACCTGCATTCTGCATGGAGAGCAGGCAATCAATCTTATTTCAGAGGTTTCAAGGGGACAGTAGGAGACCCCCATTTTAGGTTTTTATATAGAAGCACACTGAGGCTTGATTAATGATCAAGGGATGAGGAAGAATTTCCCCTGTGACACATTAAAAAAAAAAAACACACCAAAACCCAGAAAGTACAAACACTTAACTACTGAAGCAATATTACATGGAAGATCCATGTCTTTATAAAATCCATTTACAGCTTTTTGGACGAAACACCATCCAAGAATAGTTAAAAGTCTACATAATGCTCCAGAGTATTAGCTTTGCTTTTGGACCACCAGTTTAGCTGACACGGAAAAGACTAGCTATGTAAGACTTCACACATCTAGACACATTGTTCTATTTAAGTCATCATTGACTTGCATCAAAAAAGTTGGCTTAAAATCAGCTGATTCAGATGATATCTTATGAATTAAGTACTATTAGTTTAATAGAAGTCCACCCACTGTTGATCAAGCCAACCTTTTCTGGGATCATGAAGGAGAAGACAAGGAAAGAAGCTTTGCCAACAGCAAAAAAATAAAAGGAAAAGCAAAGCAGGACACAGAATCTGCAGGAAGTGTACATATGAACAGATCCTCAGTTAAATATAAAGGGTGTTGACTGCTCCTTAGAAGCTTAAGCCAAGACCAAGTCCCACAGTTCAGATCTAACTATACCTTCTTGGAGTATTTTTTTTTTTTTTAATTTTAAAGTCACTTCACACTAACCTTTAGAGATGACTGAAACTGTTATGGAAACCCAGTCATACCAATACTAGACTCTAAGATTAGTTTTCTATTACTGTAAGAGACTCGGAACACACAGAGGGTGCTTTAAAAAGGTCTCTGAAACAATGTTAAAAATAAGTGTATGACTTGGGCCTGAAGGAAGAACAGCTGGACAATTTAGGATCCTCCCATATTTTAATTCATGGTGATGTCATAATTTAGAGTTCTTGGAAACTTTGTCAATTCGGCATTTAAACCACATCAATAACAGTCATTAAATCTAGTGCACATCTCTGTTTGCTTAAGCATCAGTTTAACTTTTATGAAGGGGAACACGCAGAGCTCTTAGTTATAGAAGTCCTATGAGCTTTCTCAGAACTTTTCAGATTCCCTTAAAATATACTTTCACAGTTTAAAAGAGTTTCTAAATGCACTATCTCATGTGCCTGAAGTTTAAGCACTCTCTCTGCAAGCTTTACAATACATTAGAAAAGACTGCTCTGCTATTAAGTGTTTCACAGCACAGATTTGAAGGGGCTCCTTTAGGGTTATGAAACAGCACTTCACTTCCATGTTAAAAAAAAGTTTGGTTTGGGAGGGCCTTCTAAGTTTTGAAGATGAGGCATTTCACAAAATTTTATTATGAGAAGGTAAGACCAGCCAAAGAAGGCTTAAGTTGAAGTATATTTCAGATTGCTTAATCCTTTGATTGTTATGCAAGTGTATTTCATAACCTTATTTGAAGGACCAAAGAACAGTTTTAATGCTAACAATGGGCTCAGTCTGACAGCTAATGCTAACCCGAGTGTGCATCATGCCCTCCTTCGACACTCCAATTTATGTAACTCCACACTACTGTGGGTTTAAAAATAAAAACACACAAGAAAGCAAGGTTTAGACAGACAAAAAGAGCAAGATCATGTAGCTTGTTCTCCTTGATTAGCATCTGCCAGATACGGAGACAATATCACCCCAGAAACCATATTAAAGATTTTCTTTCTTCTACTGGCAGCCCTCAGAGAAAGCTATGAGGACAAATACGCAGGATTCCTGAAAAAGTGTTCTTGGCTTGATTTCTTGAGAGATCTTTTTCGCCTTTCCTCCCAGCCTTCAAAAGGAGCAATTTGCCTCCAAGGCAATTCAAGCAACATTTCCAGCAGGGGTTTTAAGTATTTTTTCCAGAAATGTGCAAGTTTGCTATTGTGACCATCATTAAAACAGCATCTTAAAGCTGCTAACACACTGGCATAAGACTAGCCAGAAGAAGCCTGACAAGTCATTCATTAACAGAAACAGCCTTTAAGCAGATTCAGAGGTTATGCTCGCAAAGGATTTCATATCCAGGGCTACAGAAAAGGGCACAAGATTTAGAACTCTGAACTCCAGGCAGATACAGTTGATTTAAAACTTTTTCTTAGTAATTTTAATACCCACCATTCCTGCTAAACAGTAGACTGAAAAATAAGAAACCCACAAAGTGGTGAGCTTGTAAATGAAAGGGAGCAAGTACAAAACTCAAGGAGACAGGAGTTAAGCAACAGCAGTTAATTTCCCCCAATTAACTGACAAAAAGGGTGGCAGAAAGTAGTATATAGTTACCCAGAAGTGCGCGTGACAGTTGACCATCATGGTCCTCTCAATAAGCTCATCAGGACACTCCAGGAGATGGTGGCCGGAGACGACGCCGGCATTGTTAACCAGGACGGACACCTCGCCAACCTCTTTGCGGACCCTCTCAGCTGTCGAGTAGACGTTTTCTCTTTTGCCCACGTCGCAGGTGTACGTGTAAACCTGCAAGTTGCAATGGGGCAGCGCATCTTTTTCTCCATCTCCAGCTACTGAAGAAAACAGACGGGGGGGGGAATAAAGTTCTTACTTATATTTTGTTATATAAATAAATAGCCGAGTGATGGGGCGTTCGATGCCCCCACTCCCGGGGGATTCTCCAGCCCGGAGCCGCTCTCACCTGCCTCCGGCAGGTGAGAGCGGCTCCGGGCTGGAGAATCCCCCGGGCAGGCAACCTCGGCTAACTCTTCCCCAGCCCAGGGCAAGCGAGGGGCGAAGGGCAGCGGCCGGGGAGCCGTCCCCGGCAGGCCACCGCTTACCTCTGGGGTTGGCGGCGGCCGCCTCGGCCATCTCCCGGTAGATGTGGCGCACCATACCCGCCGTCTCTTCGTTGCTCTGCGTGTTGATGTCCCACAGCACCAGCAGAGCCCGGCGCCGGGCAAACTCCAAGGCGAAGAGGCGGCCCAGGCCGCTGCCCGCCCCGGTGATCAGGCACACCTGCCCCGCCACGCTCTTCTCCTTGGGCCGCACCAGCCACTTGGCGGCGGCCAGCACGAAAGCCCACAGCACTCTGAAAGTCACCACGAAGAGCTCCAGCAAGATGTTCATGCTGCCGGACCCCGAACGAGCGGGGCTGGGAGAAGGAGGGGGGGGAAGCGGGGCCGGGGGGAGGGGGCGCGGGGACAGACGGA
>VUYV01000050.1:366702-414141 GCA_008711295.1 Anarhynchus alexandrinus | reverse complement strand
TCCCCGCCCCGGCGGGAGGACTACATGTCCCAGAGTGCGCCGCGCCCCGCCCCGCCAGAGCGCCATCTTGAGGCCGCGGTCCTGGCGGAGGGCGGCGGGCCAGTGCCCGCGGGGTTTGCCGGGGAGGGGAGGAGCGGCGTGTCAGGGCAGGCCGGCGGCGAGCCGGACGGTGCCGGGTAAAAGAGTACGAACAGAGCGCTAAAGGTTCGTGCTCACGGCTGGAGCCGCACGGGAGCGGCGAGCTGCCAGGAGCCGCCCGGGTCCCCGCAGGTTCCCCCGGGGCTGCGCGCCTCGGGTTCCCCCGCCGAGCTGTGAGGAACGGCTGGACAGAGCCCTGGTGGCTTTTTCGGTCTGTCAGCCGAGCGGAGAGGCTGTTAATATCTAACCAACCACCGACCGACACGGCGCCTCAGAAGTGCCAGCAGGCGGAAAGTACTTTTTTCGTGGCCAGCAGGGCGAGGGAGGTGATTCTGCCCCTCTACTCCATTCTTATGAGACCCCACGTGGAGTACTGTGTCCAGCTCTGGAGCCCCCAACATAAGAAGGACGTGGCCCTGTTTGCGCGAGTCCAGAGGAGGGCCACAAAGACGATCCGAGGGCTGGAGCACCTCTCCTATGGAGACAGGCTGAGAGTTGGGGGTGTTCAGCCTGGAGAAGAGAAGGCTCCGGGGAGACCTTATAGCCCCTTCCAGTACCTAAAGGGGGCCTACGGGAAAGATGAGGAGGGACTTCAGTGACAGGATGAGGCGTAACAGTTTTAAACGTAAAGAGGGTAAATTTAGATTCGATGTTAGGAAGAAATTCTTTACCGTGAAGGTGGTGAGACACTGGCACAGGTTGCCCAGAGAAGTTGTGGATGCCCCATCCCTGGAGGTGTTCAAGACCAGGCTGGACGGGGCTCTGAGCAACCTGGTCTAGTGGGAGGTGTCCCTGCCCGTGGCAGGGGGGTTGGAACTCGATGATCTTTAAGGTCCCTTCCAACCTAACCCAATGATTCTACGATTCTTCCTCAGCACCGCTCCCGGGCGCCGGCCGGCCCCGGCGGAGGAGGAGGAGGAGCAGGGCCTGCCCTGGCCGCGTCCTCGCTCCGCCGCCTCGCTTCCCCCCGCCGCGCAGCCGCCGGTTTCCCCAGAAGCTGTAGGAAGTTTGTGTGCGTGCGGCGGCTGCCTGTGGGATTTCGCAGAAATTCGAGTTCAAAAGCGTAGGGAGAAAGCGCAGCACCGGGGTACAGCCGGTCCTGCTCCCGACGGGCGGAAGTCGGCTCCCACCGCTCTTCAGGCGCTCGCCGGCCACCCCAGCGCCCGCACCGCGGTCAGGCACCGCCGCGGACACCCAATCCCGGGGTCCTGCGGGCGCCCAGGGCCCTGCCCGCGCAGGCAGACGGGTTAAGTCGTCCCTGCGCATGCGCACGCCCTCTCTCTTCCGGTGGTGATCATGGCGGAGAAGGAGTAAGTGGTCCTCCTGCCCCGGGATAATCCGCCGCCATCGGTGGCTGCGGCGGTGTCTGGTCCCCGTCCTCACCACCGGGGCGCTACCCGCTGCCCCGCCGGCCGCCAGGCCTCTGCTGGCGACGCGGGAGGGGGCATGAGTGGTCTGGGGCTGGGAGTGGCGGGAGGACGGACAGGGCCCAGCGCGGCGGGGCTGCAGCCGCCGCCGGTCCTGTCGCTTCCACAGGCGGCGGCTGGTGCCCCGCCGGCCCTCGGTGAGGTGGCCCCTAGTCGCCGCTTCCGTGAGTGAGGGACGCGGGGCGGCAGAGTTTGTCCCGGCGTGGTGGGCGGACGGGCGGTCAGTGCTGTGCGAAGCGGTGTGCTCCTGGGGTGGGGAGTCGTGGCCTGGTACGCTTAGGGTAGGAGCTCGACCGGTTAATGTTGGTTCTATAAACACCGGTCTTGCAAGCTTTGTCACATCTAAGAGTTTAAAATCTGGGTAAGCTCAAATGGCTGCGAAATAAATTTGAGAATACTGTCAAATCAGTTTTTCTATTAAAGCATCTGTTGAAATGTTTAATAATCTGAAAGATATGCGCTGGAAACAGGCTTTATTTTGTTACAGTTGCATTGTAGCAAAGTAGGGTAAAAATTTCTCGTCGCTCAAGTGGTCTCAGCTTTTAGGGTTGTGTACATAAGTTGTTTGCAGCTCAACAGCCAGTCTGTCAGAGTGCCTTGTCTAGTATAAAAGGTGATCTGTCTAGGCTGCATCGAGGCGTGATGACAGTGGGAATAAGGAAGATGCCTCAGTGAACTGGCTCGAGGCATACGCATTGTATTACAAGTTTGTGTTGATGTTTGTCATGTGTAACTTTAAAGCCCAGTTGCTTCCTATCAGCTAAAAGTTTGGGTTGGTTTTTCTTTTCATCTAGAGCAAAGAAGGTGCCATCTGTACCGGAAAGCCTGCTGAAAAAGCGGCAGGCTTATGCGGCAATGAAAGTCAAACGTCAGAAGAAGATACTGGCTATAAAAAAGGTGACTATTTCATTATTCCTTGCCTTTTTTTGCTTATCTGTTGCAAATTAGCTACTACTGCTGATGTAACGCAATACAGAAGTTCATAGTATTTAGGTTTAGCACATTGGTTTAATTGTTTTGGTCCAAAATATGCTTGGGCTGGGGGGAAGCAATAACAAACCAGTTCTGGGCAGAGTAAAAGCAATGTGAACAGTTGTCTCTAAGATTAAAGTTAGCCTTCTACATGGCAAGAGGTTATAGTCTTTGTGAGGGTAAGCTTGATGCGTGATAATATTGTTCGGAGTAAGGGAGCACTGCTGTGTAACAGTCTTCCAGATTATCTAGAATATCGCTGAGAGTAAGTCTAAACTCCACTATATGGGCAGATGTTCCTGCCATCTGTGTTATTTGTGGGAAGTTCTAGAACATGCTATGTTTTTTGAAGGTGATTGTAATTTGTTAAAAGGCATTATATAATCTTAAGTCATTTTAAATTGATTTCAGTTCCGTAAGGCACAAAGAAAGCTCATCTATGCAAGAGCCCAAGCTTACCACAAGGAGTACAGGCACATGTACAGGCAGGAGATCCGTATGGCCAGGATGGCCCGAAAAGCTGGCAATTACTACGTTCCAGCGGAACCAAAATTGGCATTTGTGATCAGGATAAGAGGGTAAGATTGAATACAGATGTAAACAATTTTATGTTCGAAAGCTCTAAAATTGGCTTTCCTGTTACCTGTCTGTTTCAAGGGCTTAAATATGTAAATAAAATCAAGCCTTATACTGGTGGATTGGAAAGTTGTTGACAGTAATGTTGTACATGCACCAGGGGCTTATTTAATGTAGTACAAAATCATCTTGCTGGTGATGTCTACTGTCTTTAGGAATCCCTGAGTTTTTAGAAGAAGGCAAGGCTACAACTATGTGCAAACAGTTCTGTTTCACCTTAATCTCGATAAAACTACATGCCGGTATTCCCTGATATTCAATTAAGCTTTGTTTGAAGTGTTTGTTTAACTCTCATTTGGTAAAGTGCTATAGAAAACTTAACAAAAGGTGTGATTGAAAGAATTATGTTCAGGAGAGCACAAGGAGAGTTTTAAATTGTTTCGATATAATACTTATTTCAATTCTTTTCATGGAAATCGATCTGTTTTAACTTAATACTAAAGTATATAGAGATAGGAAATTTATTATGCTTGCTTTGTGTAATTGGTAAAATAATGATGCGTTTCATATGGGAACAATACTATTGTGGGGTTTTTTTACCTGATACTTAGTGTTTTCTGGAATGTAGATAATTGAGGCTTTTTTCCTGTGTTCTGTAGTACCAATGGTGTCAGCCCTAAGGTCCGCAAGGTGTTGCAGCTTCTTCGTCTGCGTCAGATTTTTAATGGCACGTTTGTAAAACTCAACAAAGCTTCTATCAACATGTTGCGGATTGTTGAACCCTATATTGCATGGGGGTGAGTGAAATGGCCAGTTCTATCAAATCAGGGTGAAAATGTTGAATGCTTTCTGTGTTTTGCTACACTGGACTTACAGGTTTCCCTCGTGTGCAAAATGTTTTTCTATCTTCTGTGTGCTTTTCCCTGCTTTGAATTGAAAACACAACTAAAGCAGTGCTTTAAAAGGCAATACTTGCTAGATATGATTACGTTCTCATACTAGTGTTCTTAGGAACTCGGTATGAGTAAGATTTGCTTGTCTGCTGTTTTTGTCTTTACAATTGGGACATTCTGAAATTACCTTAAATTGTTTGTTATGCAAATTTCATTTGGGGATGTTAACTTGGAATGTGGCTTGCAAAGACTAATATTTTTTTTTTCCACTTGATTGTTGCAGTTATCCCAATCTGAAGTCTGTGCATGAATTGATCTACAAGCGTGGTTATGGCAAGATCAACAAGCAGCGCATTGCTCTTACTGATAATTCCCTGATTCAGAAACGCCTTGGTAAATACTGCTTCACTTAACAAAACAAAGCAAGAAACCAACTTGTTGTATTTGGATGATTAATGCTGAGCTGGGCAGCTATCCTTATTTGTCTCTGGAGAATAGTAGTGATTCCTTAATAATCTCCACTTCTGTCTTAATAATAGCTTAATACAAAGCAAGCTGGAAGTAACTTTCATTATGAAGTATTGAAAACCAGTGTAAAGAATCAAATTTTAGCATTTAAAATTTTTAATTTTAAATGTAAACTCCTTGAATTTTAATAGGTCAGTAGATCTTTCAGTAATGAAAAGGTGCTGCAGCAGGAAAGAAGCTAATCATACGTAGTTTTAAACTTGTCAGAAGAACTAGCTAGTAAAAGCTATTAGCGTATTTAGCAAAAACAGTGTGGTGGTCAGTTGTCAGGAAATACACGGCTCTATGAGGCTTCTCCTTTTTCAGTCATGCCAGGCCAGGAATGAAAGCAAATACTGATGCCTCTCCCATTTTTGGCACTTGAGCTGTTTATCACCTCATATCAGACTGTGTCGGTTTGTTCCTTTTCCAGTGCAATATATAATCAGATTCTAAAGGTACAAGTATTACACTATAATCACTTTCCTTTTTAGCATTATATTTTATGAGCAGTTAACTCATGTCACTGAAGGCTCTGGAAAGGCATTAAGAAAAAACTATTGCATTATTCAACAGCATAAGTAGTTCAGTGAATTTCCCTGAGCTTCACGTAACTAGGCTTCAAGTGTATTTAGCCTAGCTTTTCTTCAAAGAACACAGTCTGTTTCCTGAGATTCACTAAGTGGGGTTTGTGTTTTGTTGTTCCTCATTGCTGGCTGCATAAATTCAACAGTTGAAACTGATGTCTCTTGCCAAATGTAACAACTGAATAATGTTGAGTTAGCTGCAGCTAATACATTTTAATTGAAAAAGTCATTCATCAGATGTCATGACAGAGTGGGAGCTTTCTGACTTGCTGCAGTTTATCAAAATTAGTAGATATGACAATAATAACTGATAATTTTTAGTTTGTCATTGACCAGTGGCTCTGTAGCCCTTCTGAAAACGACGTTTCTGAATTTTAGGAAAGCTTGGCATCATCTGCATGGAAGATGTGATCCATGAAATTTACACTGTTGGCAAGAACTTCAAAGTTGTGAACAACTTCCTTTGGCCCTTCAAGTTATCCTCTCCTCGGGGTGGAATGAAGAAGAAAACGATCCACTTCGTGGAAGGTGGGGATGCTGGTAACAGAGAAGATCAGATCAACAGGCTCATAAGGAGAATGAACTAATGGTGAGATATTACCAACGGTTAATGCTATGCGCTGTTCTATCTCTGCTTTGTAGGCTGCTGCCATTATTGGCTGAACATTAATGTTTAATATATATTCACTCATGCTTGGGTGGTACCTGCAGTATAAAGCTACTTGGACAATACAGTGATCTGACTTTATTTTTAAAGTCTTGCTAAAGTTTAAGCATTTATGAAGAAATTAAATCTTAATTAGAGCTGATATGTTTAGGAAGTATAAACATTACCAATAACTTTTTTTTTTCATTTACCAATAACTTGTTTTAAAACGTTATTTGCGGTTTCTGATGGGAAGCCTTGAGATCCTGGCTAAAATTTTCAGCCCTCATTAATGAATTCTTAATGTGATCAAAGTCTTGTAATTGCAAGTACAGTGTTTTTTTCAGATTGTCTGATTTCTGCTATGAAAGCCTGTTTAGGACTGGGAGAAGTTAAATTATCAATTTAGACCATTTAACACGACCAAGATGGTAATGTTGAAAGACTTAATTTGTCCATTTGAGTATTCCTTCAGAAATGCTTTAGAAATGGGAAGGTTTATTAACACTTAAAGCAGTTTGACAGTAATGCTGAGTCCTGAAGTTAGTATCTAGTTCAAACAATGTTTTATCATGTATTATTGTCACTCTGCTGTTCCTGCTTTGATGAGAAGTTTCTGCCATTCAAAGCCAAAACTGTTTTTTTCGGAGTTCTCATACTCCCCATTGCTTTTTCCACCTTTTTTACACACTAAACTAGCTTTGGTGTTGCCCATATCTTCTTTTCAATCAAGGATAAATGCTGTTTTGGTATGACAGGTATGCTGGAATTTAAGAAAACTTCATTATGTTAGGATGCTTGGAAAGAATAACAGGGAAAGACCTATTTTTCCCCGAACTGATTCCTCCAAAAACAAGAAGGGGTTTTTTGTAGGTTTGTTTGGTTTGGGGTTTTTTATGTTTTTTGTTCTTTCTTTTTTTTTTTTTTAATAAATCAGATGTGCAGTTTACTTCGTAATTCCTAACTTGCAGAGGGTTGATTAATAAAAAAGTAGTGGGTAGTGATGTGACTTAACAGCTTAAAATAGGTGCAGTTGCTGTTTGGATGAGTTCTCAGAAATTGAATTTTCTGAAGGGAGGGAAGTCTCTTTTTTTGTGTTGGGTGGTTTTTTTTTTTTTACGCCCTGTAAAAATGTTTTTATAGTCAACCAGGCATAGTAAGTAAGTTGAGCTCATTGAGGTCTGCTGTCTGTCCAAGGAGATAAAGGAGACCTATGAAATATCTTTCCATTTGACTGACAGCTCTTTTTCTTGGAGCTTTTTTGGAGGCTGTTCTTCCTCAGTTTCCACTCCCCCAAGCTTCTTGTATGTTGCTTTGTTGTCTCCATCTGTGAAGCAGCAGAGTTTTAAAGTTCTGATTACATGGCACGTGGAAACTTGCACTTTAGGAAAATAGTTGCTTAGTGGGGACAGTGTTCTTCTAAAGATTTTTAGCTCAACTATGGGAAGAAGTGAGTAACTTGCACAAACAGGATTGTTGTAAAGTTTGGTGCCTGGGGTGATGTTACATTACTTATACTAGCATTCTTATAGAAATTTTGCTGCTGGTGGCACAAACTGTTACAAGTTCAGTACTGGCAGATATTTCCTTTAAGTTAGTGTATGGGCTTCATAAACAAGATTAAACAAAACTACTTTCATTTTATACTCCTGTCTGGTTTCTGAGCATAAGATGAAAACTGCTATTTTTAATTGAAACCCTGCAGGTTTGCTGTCAGCGTAGATCCTTTCTCCTTCATCTTCACTGACCAACATCAGAAGTATACTGGTGGTCTTAAGTTCTCAGGAGCCTTCCTACAAGAGGGAAGCTTCTAGTTCACTATTGCAGTGTCTATAAATGCCTGTGAGGTGTAGTGTATTGGCAGAGAAACTGGGGATATTAAGCTGATTGCTCATGCTTTTCATGGGACTTCTAGCTCAGCATCCCATGTACGTAGCAGACATCAGGGCTTTACTCCATCTTTTAATTTAGGAAGTGACCTTGCAATTTCGTACTTTATGAGCAGTTAGTTATTCTGTTTGGAGTGCAAAAAAACCTCTGTTGTAAAGTGAAAATAACTGTTCTCATCTCCTGAACTTTCTATTCCTGCTATTTTCCTACTATTCTGAATAGAGTGCATCTTTAAAATACAAGAACCTACATGTAGAAAATAGAAGAATGGTGTAGTTTGTACTGAGGTAATGGGTGACAAGAGCAGTATGTTCAGATGAGGTATTGGCAGTACTCTTAAGTGCTTTCTGAAGGGCCATGTATCTGAAGATGAGTATTTATTCCTCTGTATGTAGATGGTTTCCTGCTGTTTGTCTTTATTTCTTATTACTAATGTGGTAGTCTTAAATAAATTTTGAAAAAATAAAGTACCTATTCCTTCATATAAATTCGGGAAAAATAGCATAGTACTTGATACCGAATTTTGACAATTCAGTATTGGCAAGACACTGCATTTCATTAGCTCAAGCAAACTTTGCAGGAACTGGTCTGAAGTTTTCTTTTTGCTTTCATTTTTGTAAACAGTCCCTGAAATGTGCTGAAAACAGTCACTGCAGCAAAAGTTAGAATACGCACAATGGCTCAGTATGTCTTTAAATATCAATTTTCCCCATGATAGGCTTTTAGACAAATAGGACAATAGGTACCAATCGTTCAAGGTAGAAATGTTTATGCTGTTAGTTCTGGCAACTGAAATCTGTGTTTTGAGTGAAGAGATGATAATAGAGAAGTTAGTTGTTGTGTGCAAGACTGTTGAAGTCTTAAATCCAGTGAAATAAAATACTAGTACTTGCAGCCCAAATTATAAGCTGTAGAAATGTATTAATTCTTTAGGTTGCCAAAGTAGTTTCAGATCTACACATATCTAATTATACTTTTTTTTTTCCCTTTCAGATTCAGATGCCCAGCTGCAATCTTTCAAACTCTGGTCTGTTAATAAAGCCATCTTGCACAAAACAGTGTGTCGTCTCAATTTGTCTCTTTTTGTGGTCCTCTTCTCTAGTGGTGGTGGTTGTCAAGTCAACTTTGGAGTAACCTGTTTCAAAGAGCCATGTATAGTTTGAATTAGCAGCATATAGATAGTACTGTTTCACCTTCATTTGGTGGAAGAAAATTTGGAAGGATTCCTGCAGGTAGCAGATTAGTTTTTGAGTGGCAACAATTATTTATTTTTGTTGTGGTTAAAAGGACAGTAAATGACAAACTGAGTTGTATGCTGTTGAGTGGACAGGGTGTTTACTTAGTTGTAGTGCATCAGAAAGCTGTGTGAGGAGATTTTTCTGTGTAAAGAAGAGGCAAGAGTAAATCAGTTCTTAAGATTTTAAGATCCTGATTTTAAATCATTATTTCTTGCAGCTCAGAACACCTTCAGGTATTTTTTACCAAAGGAAACATGAAATACTTCACAAAATAGCAAATTATTTTCCACATTTTTAGATAATCACTCAGCTTTGCGTAATTTGTTTTCAGTGGTTTATTTCCAATACTGTTGAAGTGGAGACCACAGGATCCATGAGGATGTGAACAGTTATTGATAATGGGTAGGTCTAGCAGAACACAGATTAGAAACCCAGGGATGGGTAAAATGCGTAACTCGGCTTGTGTTCAAATTGACGACTCATCTTGCGAGCACTTCACTGAAGGAGTCTGAGCCTGCTGAGACATTTGGTACAACAGATCAACAAGTCACGTCTGCTCTGACTGAAATGCTTTTCTCTGATACAGGCAAGCTGTGTTTACATACTTCACCAACGAAGGATGTCCATTTAAGAGTCACTGGCATTGATGCTATTTTCTTTTTTGCCCAATTCCTGCAAAAGCTTATTTCTGGACTTTAAATAAAACTTTTTAACAGCAATGCTAGTTTATTAGAGCTTGTCAAAAGCTAGTTTTGTTTTTAAATAACTCAGGAAATTATGATAGTGGCTTAATGGAAAATAGTTGTGTGTGTTTGTTTGTTAATGTGTTGGGACATTGGGAAAAGAGCCGAGTGTCAGATTGGTCAATGTTTCCACAAACTTGAACAACTGAGTTCTGAAACCTTAAGTGACAGTTCCCCTATTGTGAGTCAAGCTCCAAAACCTAGTAACACAGCTTCTTGTGTCTAAATACAAAAGTACCAATACCTTTGTCTGTTTAAGCTAGTAACTGCACTAAATCAGAAGAACTTGGCAGTTCTTTACAGCTGTTCAGTGCAAATAATTAGACTACTGATACATGTTTGAAAAAGGGTTTAATGAGTGAATGGGGTGACAACCATAAACATACTTAATTTGTTAGGCATCTTTGTAAAGTGATAAGCAGTATGATTTACAAGGAAAAAGCATTTTCATAAAGTTGCTGGAAGAAGGGGGAAAAATCCTGTGGTGAAAATTAAAATAATCACTTTGCACTATTAATGGGAAACCTCAGATTTCGTCTTGATCTTGTAAGAGTACAATCTGACTTTTCAGCTTAAAACCACCAGTGGGCAATGAAATTCAGATAGTTGGGGGGGATGTACCTGAGAAAAGTTTTGTTGACTTAAATGTCCTTATTTCTTTCAGTTGGTAGAGTTCTTCCATTACTTTGCTACAAGATTTTCAGCTATTTCCCTTTGACTCATACACATGTTCTAGTATATTCTTAACAGAAAAGCATATCACCGATATAATGAAGCCATACAAATGGATAGCAAACTTTGTATGATAAGTAGAGAGAATAAAAGATTAACTTATGAGGTTAATCAGTGCTTAGGAGCTTGTTTGATAAGAATGCCCCAAAGGTCCCGAATTTTGGAATACGTGCACTGAAGCGTTAGTAAAGAGAAAGTTAATTTAGTTTTCATGGTATTTGGGCAACTCCTTTGCCTTACCTGCCTCTGAGAAGTACTTTTCAGTTAACAGCTGCACAATGTTAATACATAGTGTGGGAACTAATATTGAAGCGTAGCTGTGTTTAAGCTGGTAATCCTGGGTAGTTGGTCACCTATATTAGCATAGCTTTCGGGATTTTTAGTCTTGCTCTTCAGGCATGTCCGGTAGTAGGCGATTACAGAAACAGCTTGTGAGCCGATAGTTAAGGTCAGAATTTGCACTGGAAATGAGGCACGATCCATTTATTCAATGCATGAATAGTACATTCTGGAGCGTTTATGAGGTAATTCAAGTTAAAAATGTAGCTGATGAAGACAATCACTTGGTCCCTAAACAATAAATAATGCAGATCCTTTGTCAACATTTGATGATAAAGTTCAGGTTCTTGCAAACATGCTGTTATTTTCTCACTGTCCATAAGTGCCAGCTGCTGACACATGCTGGAATAAAATTTCTATGAACTCTTATCCTCTTGCAGAATGACCAACATCTTCCTTTTTTTTTTTTCCTCAGAACTGAAGCCAAGAAGCTTTACCTAATAGCTATTGGAGAAGCAACAGGAGACTTTGAAATGCTAACAAGTTTGCAGGCATGCGAAGGTTTATAGGCTTTACAGTTAATTGGTATTCCTTTTCTTTTTTTTTTTTGCTGGTGTCCAGCTCATACAGCCTGTTTCACTATCACCAAGTGTAAAGTCATACATCTGGAAACGGAATGGGAGCCCATCCCAAGAATCAGTGTTCTGAGAGAAAGTTAGGAGACGTGATGGATAGTCAGCTGAGCTGAACATAAGCTCCCACTTGGCCAAATGCAATTCTTGGATGCATTAAAAAGGGAATATCAAATGGTATGGGGGAGGTAATACTACTTTTTGTTCCAGTAGTGCTTACACTAGTGCCAAATGCAGTATCCAGTTCTCGTGCCAAAAATCAAGCACATGCCTTATAATAGTCGGCGAGCTAAATTTATTCAGTTTAAAGGCAGGCATGGTTATGAAATGAGTATCTACCTATAATTACCTCCATGGAGAAAAGTAGCTTGATAATAGAGAATTCTTTGATCTAACAAAGCTATAATAGGATGAAGTGTCTTGAAATTGAAGCCAGATAAATTTTTACTTTAAGCAAACAATTTTAATGGAAGATAATTAGACACTGGAACATTTAACCAGCAGTGTGCCAGATTCTTTGTCAACAGTCATTTCTAAATTGAGGATTGTTTTTTTTTTTCTTCCTTTAAAGCATATGCTGTATGTGTAAGAGATTTGTTGAGGGCAGTCCCAGGGCCACTGTTACTCAGCAGAAGTTACTAAATGCAGGCTCTTCGGGTGCTGAAGGGGTACGAGTTAGAGCCTTGTTTTAAGATGTCTGGCCACCCAGAGTGAAATTCAGAATGGTGGTGGTGGGTGTTACGTGCTTCACAAGGACTAATGCAGCACACAAAGTGGCGAGTCAACTAAACCTTAGGAGAGGGGTGGTAGGACTTCGCAAACGTTTTATGGGCTTTGCTGCTTCTGCCCGTTTGGAATACAGATCTCACAGCTCTCTCCTGAGGGCTGAGCCATGTATTTTTTAGAGAATTGAGCAGGGCTTACAGTCAGTTCTGAGTCCCCAGCAAGCAGAGTGGTGTCCCTGCTTCGTACAACCGGTTTGCTCACACCGAGGAAGCTGGATGCATGCATGTGTTTGGTTCAAACCATTTCTTCCATCTCGCAGTTTCCAGAAGACTCTCCTTTCCACAGAACCGTAGGTGAGAAAATCTCTGCCTGTTGCTCCTTATTGAAGCTGTGCCAAAGTCTAAGGCAGGGAGAAGATCCCGATTTTAGCTTAGATTAGGAAATGGCAGAGCAGGCAGGGATAGGAGTCTGAAAACAGTTGAGCTTAGAAGGGAGCAAAATTTTAGTCTTCTAAATCCCAGGCAAAATGTTCTGCTCGACTAGTTTCATGAGGGATAAGTTGTAGTGGGAATTTCTTTGTCTTCAGAGATCTTGAACGTGATTGTGCCAGTTCTTTTTGGTGAAGTTCCCATTCTTCTCTGCATACTTGTTTTTCCTAAAAGGTTTTGTTCCCTACCAGACTACTCCAGGCATCTAGGATCCCAAAAATATTTTTGGCCTGCCTAAATATGGGCTTAGACGTGAGTAGGCTCTTACACGGTGCAGTTTTTTGTGACTGAAGAGTCTGAAAAATCAAGTACTGAGCTCATGAGTTGCAGGTGCTAAAAAAGAACAAGGATATTCAGAAACCATTTTCTACACAAAGCTCCCATTGTTTTTCAGTCTGTTTGTAGGTGATCACACCAGCCATTTCTAGCTTTATCCCTGAAAATGAGAAGTACTTGTGACCTTGGTCATATTGCAAATAAAAGCAAATTTTCAAAGTTCAAAGCTGTAAGCAATTTTCCCTGAATTATTTTTCTAAAGATAAAAAAACTCCACAAAGGCAGGGCTTTTTTTATCTGCTAAGTATTTCTTCATACTCCTTGCACCAAATATCTTTCATTATGAAATAAGTAGGTACTTGGTTGGAGGAAAACAATGAGAAATACAGGAGTGTGCAGTCGTAGGGCCACGGGCTGTACGTGGGGAATAAGCCACATGCAAAGTAAAATCTAGGGTAGAGGAGGGAAAGGGAGCAGCGGGAGGTGTAAGCGGCAGTATTACTCTTCGCTTGCTCAGCACCGTTTTGGCAGCGCAGAGAGGCTGTAAATCCAGTTTAACTAGCCAGCATGCCACATGCTTTACACGCTTCCCATCCCGAGCTGCTCTGGCAGTCGGAGGCGTTCGGTACGACTTCACTAATCAGCGGAGTCTGGCCGGAGCGCCGGCCGGCCGTGGTGAATGCGTGTTCCCTGACACCCTGCGGCGGTGTCGGGGAGCTCTGCCCATGGCACGTTTCCACTCCCGCTGCACTTTGTCAGGAGCTGGGCGAGGATTACCACACTCCGCCATATCTGATGGCATCTGTTATCCACAATATTAGGCTTTTTTTTTTTTTTTTTTTTTTGCACCATAAAATCCGATTGAAGTTTTCAAGTCCTGATCACTCGGAATATCTCATGTATAGAATACCACAGTAGTACCTAATAATTTCAGCACAGTGCATGTTTAAATTTTTGATACTAATACTGTGTATCACACATCATTGTAACAAGGCCTCCAAGATAGAAAGAAAGAAGATTTAGTGAGCCAAGACAAGTAGGAAAATGGGATTCAAAGAAGGCTCTAAGCATCTCCAGCTTTAGTTTGAAAAACATATTTTTTTTTTTCCTTTAACTTCTTTTGCAGGTATTATTTAACACAACTGAACTGTAAGAGAACAAGTTTAACTGGTAGATTTAATACTGGCACTGTTTTTGTGCCAATCCTAATTTTATAATTTTAATGACTTTTTTTAACCGGATTTTTTTTTTTTTTGCTATGCCCTCCTACTGAAATATATTTTTGTGAAAGGAGAAAGAAAAATTGGGTGAGNCCTTCCTCTTTGTAGGGATGCACTGGTTCACAGTGCATACACACTGTGAACACACATAATATACACACGCACCCCTTTGTGGGAGAAGCCATCAGGACTGAAAGCAGCATAAATAGTGGGTGACAGTTCAGTTGGTTTTAGTTATGCATAGGAAGTGTTAATTATGTGTTAAGAAGAAATTAAATTAATTATGTGTGTCTAACTCTATAACATTCTTTACTTTAGAGGTCTAAAGGAGACAGGATGTAAATGTTGCATTTATAACCCAAAGTGTTGAAGGTGAGGGGGGTACTCTGACTTGAGTACATTGTTAACTGGTAGATGATGTTACTTTTATTATTATTATGGTTTAGTTTTAATGCTGGCTTTGTCACTTCGGAGCCTGGTGGTTCTTTGAGGCTTCTGCGTGATCTTTGCTGTTTTGCTTCTCATGACCATCTCTGAAACTATTCCTCTCAAGTGTGTGTTTTGAGGACATGGAACTTGGTAGACAAAAGCCTTAGAAAAAACCCCCACAACACTCCTTTAATCTTTTATTTGCTTTTACTTACTGTATAAAACTAAAATTTAGCTGGCTCAGTGTAGAATGAGGTGAGTGACTCCAGGGAATGTATATTTTGACCAGTCCTTGCAGGCTAGCTTGGTTCCAGTACCTTATGAAGGACTGAGTTGACTGCCTTTTAGCCTCTCTGTCCTAACATCTGGCTTTCTGCTGTCACGGTGTTCATTTCTACTCCGTGGGATTGCAATCCCTGACTCTCCCAAATGAAGGGTAAATGTTTCTAACTACTGTTCTACAGCTTCCATTTCTAAAGCCTTTGTGTGACGGCGTTCTTCCAAGCAGACTTTGAAGTACTTCACCACTGACCTCAGGACTATGCTTTTCTTTCTGCTGGGAGAACAGACCGATGCAGACAACACGGCTTGCCATGGTTCACCTGGCAGGCTGGCAGTGGAGCCCACTCAGCCCACAGCACCGGGAAGGGCAGCTACAGCCTGGAAGGACACCTCTGAGGGGTGTCAGGGAGCCGGGGGCTGTGGCTGGGATGGGACTTGTGCCAGTCGGTGTACCATGACCAGGGAGGGCTCTGAAGCCAAGTCACGACGATCACAAATGGGGAGAGATGCACCTGAGAAACTACCGTTATAAAACTGTGATTGCTGTCTCCCTCCCCATAGGGTTGGGACTCACTCTCCAAAATCCTGTCCCGGATTTAGTCTTCTCGAACATGAATCCCTGACTGAGGTTTTCAGAGGTACCTGGAAAGGTGGTAATAGTCTGCGGTCTTTTTAGCGGATTAGTGTAGCACGCTTACCTGGGAAGAGGTTGTCTGTGTGTACTCAGTAATCTTCTGTGATTGAGACGGGTTCAAATTCACATCTATCAGTCTGCAGCAAAAATGACCTACACTTCTTAGAAATTGAGTTTTTCTGAGTAATGACTATGCTTTCTTTTGAACTCAGCGTTACATATGGTCTGAGTTATCCTACTGGCTCGAGTTATCTTTTGGTCTATAGACGTCTATTGTGGATGTTAAATAAATTTAGACTTGATATAAATACAGAGATTCTTTGCCCTGCCAAAATGTTCATTATTCTGGACAGGCACAGTAGGAGATTTTTAGGAGACAATTTTGGCTCCTGTAGTCCTGCAGGACTAAGCTTGTAGGTACCCTTTAAATACCAGTTCAGGTACCCATCTGCACAGGGAACTGGGTCCAGAGCCACATCTGAGCCGGCAGAGTTTTCAGCTGGAGTGAGGGCTGGCTGGACCGGCAGAGGGGCAATATCCTTGGACTACTCCCTCTGAGGTCTGCTCTTTTTCATATACCCAAATAAGCAAGGCCCTCTTTTGGAAGTCATTCACTACTTGCATCTTTTTATTTAACTTGGCTTCTTTTCTTACAGTTTTTACCCCTGGGTTCTGTGAAAACTGAAGCTGTGAAAAAACGAGGAATGAGAATGCAATAACGCTTTAATTTCTATCCCTTCCCTTAACATGCTTCTTTTCACCAAGCCCATTGATTCTCCACTGTACAAGTGACCCAGATTAGTAATCAGTTGTGTTGGAGGAGCAAGCCAAGACCTGAGATAAATCTGCAGAGTTTTTGTTCTGGATGCTGTACTAGCACTTTCTGGAAGACTGTTGTTGTACTGAGGAAACTATAAAATGAATGGAGCTTGTAAATCAAGTGATGGCACATACACGTAATCTTTGAAATATAATCTTAACGAACCGTGTTACATTAAAAACATTGATGTGTAGTTTGATTTAAATGTACTTTTTGTTAAATGCCTGGGTTATTATTG
Organism: Anarhynchus alexandrinus; assembly: GCA_008711295.1. Taxonomy (NCBI): domain Eukaryota; kingdom Metazoa; phylum Chordata; class Aves; order Charadriiformes; family Charadriidae; genus Anarhynchus; species Anarhynchus alexandrinus. Next base: position 397,768 of record VUYV01000050.1, on the reverse strand, counting down.
GTTTCATTTGTTCCCTTGTCTCTTTCTTTTCTTAGAAATTAGATCCTACAAAACATGCGTGCTTGAACAGAAGGGGCTATTTCTGCCTGAATTATGCTTTTCAGAATGCAAATTTTGATTCTAGTATTTAGTTTCTTACCATGTTTTTACTCTGAGTCTTCCTGAACCAAGATTTTGAAATGGGAATAAACTTCTCTTAACTGTTGCTCAGAAGCTGAGCTTTTGAAATGAATATAGATTTTTTTTTTCAGTGATAAGCTGTCACTTTTGAAAAAATGGTAGTTACTAATTTTTTTTCCTTTTTTTTACATGTCGTGTTTTAATAGTATAGATAAAAGTGTGTGGGTAAGTTTTTCTACATGGGAAAGGGATGGAAATCTGTAGGAAAAGTCTGTGTATCCCTGAAGAAAAGCAGAACTTTTCTCCAGCTGGGAATCTGGATGATGAAGTTCTCCCTCCACAGATTATTTTTGCCAAGGACTCCTGTTACTTAACCATCTGCAATGTCTCCTCTGGAAGTGCTGAACCTGTGTATTCATAGTACAGAAGTACTATGAGTTGCTTCTTGGTCTCTAAGACCTTCAGGATCCTATCAAGATGCCAAAGTTAATGGCGCTGACAGCTGTATCGGACAGAAAGGCTCCTTCTGCAGGAACTTGCTGTGGAAATGTTCCTCCTGGTAACACCCCTGTACAAAGCTACACATAGCTGAAGGCTACAAAGAGGCAATTGGTTTAGTATGTTGAAACTGTTTTATTTCAAGAAATCGTGCTTAGACAGAGATCCAACAATACTACTATTAGTTACATGACATTTCATTAGAATTGCATCCACAGCAGACTTTGGATGGGAAGAGAAAATAGCCCCCAGTCCAAAAGCTGCCCAGTATCCAGCTGGAGCCTTCACAAGCGAAGTACGGTTCCTATAATCAATATATGATTTTGGATGCTGCTGAATACCTATGAAGTAGGATGTATCAGAGCACACGTCAAGCTTTAACATCTGCAGAAAGTTTTGGTCACTTTCTGAAAGTTCACTTAGACAAAAAGAGTCCCTTTTAAGCATGCATTTTTTGTAGGGTCCACATTCTAGGAATGGCTGGGAAAGACGGAGCATGTGCTTTAGAACAAGTAGTAATCTAAGCATTAAAAATAGTTGTAGGTACTTAAATTCATGCATCTTGGTCTCTTACACAAAGCCTGTAGGGACATGGCAGGTAACCGTACCACAGTCAATTTGTAAACGAATCTCTAGATGGAGCCAAAACAGACCTAATGTATGAGTTTTGCAGACAAAGAAATTGCCTAAGATTTTCAACTGAAGCTATGAGAAAACATATAATTCCATAATAGATCTTTATATCCACCTGAAAACCACTGAGATTTCTTACTGATTTTTTATTAGGGTTTAAAGCCTAAAGAATTGCAGTGCTCATAGGCTAAACAATGACCTATCAGAGCATTTTATTACACATTAATGGCTAATGCAATGCTAGAATCCTTTATCTCAGAGTAAATCTGCACCTGTGCATCCAGTACATATACAAAATCAGTATGACAATCTCATGGTAGGTCCTCCAATACCTACCTGAACATTAATGATTTTCTGAATTGTCAGCATTGACAAGTGCCAGTCACGCATGCTCCCTTTCGGTGCTTTATTTATGGTGTGATGTCTGGTTTGCCAGTCATTTGCTTGCTCACTGTTTTAGAAAAGCACTTACCAGCTATGTGATATGTACAGCCTTAAGAATCCCAACACTGTTGTTGCCTGAAGTGCTTATTGATAGATGAGGATAGACCAATGCTTGAAACCCTTCTTCTCCTTGAGAAAAGAAATTGCAGAGTGCAAATATAACACTGAGTAAAAATATCCCTTGATTAGTTTTAGATGTTATTCATAATTATTCCCATAATGTAGACCATATTGTAATAAAGAGACTGTTTGAAGTTGCTTTTGCTTTCATTTTCTCCTCATACAACCTTATAGAAATGTGTGGTTTCACAGACTCACAGTGGTAACTGCTGTATCAGGAAGAGTAGGAAAGCATCTATGTTAATATTGATCAGATTAAAACCAACTTTATGAGCTATCAAGGTCCTTTTTGTCACAGAACCTCCTCTATCCTGCTGTCTCACTGGAGCTGAAGGCAGCTGTACTATAGAACACCACCTGTCCAGCCAATCCTGTAACAAAACGCACTGAGATTGTGAGTTTGTGCCATATTGCGCTAAGACTGAGAGAAAACTACAGCTGTCAAAAATACAGCTTTCTGCACTGTCCCTGAACAACTGCTTAGACCTCACGATCTCGAGTGGATGCTCCCAGCCTCACAGTTGCTTTCTACCTTGGCAAAAAGATAAGATCCCGGCAGTGACTGTGCTCGCAGATGCTGCAGAATACCCAGTGAAGCAAGCTGAGAACCATGAGCGTTACCTGACATGGAACCAAGCTTGCACTAATTCGTGGTAACTGCCCCTGTGATGTTGCAACTGATGGTCAGCCATGGTTTTTGCAGACACTACAAGTAACCCTCGGTTGCTCAGTCAAAAGTCCCACACCACCTCATTTTATTTCTGACTTCATTGCATGAGATAGCTCCTCTTTTCAGACAGCAATACTCACATGTTGAGTGACCCAGAAACTTTTTGCCCTAATTAGTTAGATGATACTGACTCGTAACATGTGACTGACGGAAGAACTGCAAGTGTGTCCATCAATCTGCGGACTCAGTTGCAGGGCAGGAACTGTCTTTGCTCAGTCTGTTGCTGATGAAAGGTGTCCATTAGACCCAAAATGTGAAAGAATGAAAGCAATGATGGGAACTTTGTCAAGGCAATAAAACCACACTCTGTTTCAGTGATTTATTCCTATCGTAGTGACCTGCAAAGAGAGAATGAGGTAGACATGGTTAATGTATGCAGAGAACATCTTTGCCGTTATCTGCTGTTGAATGTGGATAACTGCACTAGATGACATAGCAGCTCTAGTTCTACCACAATATTCCTCTGTGATCTCTGGCAAAGCACCAACAGGCAGATAAACATTCATAGTGAAACGTCAAATAGTAGAAGTTTATCTCTAGCCTCAGAGCAACAATGAAATGTGATTTATGTGAACAGAAAAGTGTGCTCTGTAGTGACAAGGAGCTAACTTTAAGGTAAATGTGAACTTGGAAAACTAATAGAGGTGGATCACGAAAAAATAGGTTGGAAGGAAGTCCTGAAGTACCTCCTGATACCTTCCCAAAGTACAGTATCTTCAAAGTTAGGTCAGGCTGCTCAGTCCCTTGAGTTTTGAAATTCTCCAGGGATGGAGATGCTACAGCCTTTCTCCATGATACGCAATTACTCTCATGTAAATCATTTTCCCTCTTGCAGCTTATGGCAGTTGCCTCTTGTTCCTTTTGCTGTGTGCCTCCATGATGATGGAGTCTGGTTCCATCTTCTCTCTAACCTCCATTTAGGTATTTCAAGATTGCAGTTAGAGTCCCCTCTCTCTTCTCCTTTAGCCTTTGTTTCTCCGGGCTAAACAAACACGGTTCCTTCAGTCTCTCATCATATATGTGCCATTCCCTGAGTAGCTTAGTAGTCCACTAGATTTTCTCAGTTTTGTTGACATACCTCTTGGGAGGACCAAAACTGGACACGGTACTCCAGATGTAGCTTCACCAGTGCTAGGTACAGGGAAATAATCCATTTCTTCAGTTTACTTGCTGTGTTTTAGCTAACATACGTCAGTATGCAGTTAGCCTTCACCAGTCAGTGCAAGGACACATTGGTGGGCTCATGGACATCTTTTTCTGAAGAAATGCTTCTTAAATCTAGTTTAAATCCCTCCTCACCAGGTTATAAGGTCTGTTGAAAAATATGCTCTTGCCCCACTTCTTCAGACGGATCCTGTCTTTCCTTGGCATTTCTAATTCTTCAGACTCCCATGGTCACAGAAGCCAAAACCCTTCTGATGACACTGGCCAAGCAGACAAATACTGAGCTGCATTTCCACTCATGCCTGAACTATTCCCCTTGATCAGCAGGGTTGAGAGGAATGCCATCTGGAGCTCCATACCCTTCACCCTTCCCCCCAGAGGACTTCAGTGGTGTCCTCAAGGTCTGCACTAGTAGTATAGTACCATTAGTGCCCATGTGGAAGAGAAGCATAATATTCCGAAGACCAGATTACTAAGCAATTTATCCACAGTGTCCCAAATCCAGGCCCTGGGCAAGCAGCAACCTTCTTGAGACAGCAGCTCCATGCAAGAGACGGGTGCTTCTGTCTCCCACAAAAGGCCATATCCAAGCACAATCATCCATTGCTTCCCTTTTTAACCCTAGTTCCCATCTGTCAGTCAGGCATGGCTGACCCAGATGCTGCTTCTGTCAGAGCTTGTTCCTCCTCGTGTCAGGGCCCTGTCATTGCTCTCCAACTGAACAGCTGCAGTTGGAATAAGAGCTCTATCTTGCGTGGAAGTCACCAGTATCCATCCCGTCTTCTACCAGAAGCATAGCTTATGCCTCTTCCTCCCTCTGCACAATGTGAGGCCTGGGGTCCTGTCTCTCCTTGCAAAGGTCCTATCTTCTGTTCATCCTCTCTGATGCTACTCTATGCTAGCTCCTCCGTTGTTTCTTCAGCTGGTTGCTCACCTGGTGACTTGACCAGCACCCACTTCCAGCAGGTGATACTGCTGTAGCCCCAACCGTGTTCTCAGGGAGGAGCACCCAGCACTCTTTGCAGCCTGGGGCTTGTATGGCTGCATCCTCCTTCCAAGTTCTGTCTGGAGGTGGGCCTCTCATAAATGCATCTCATAACTTCAACTTCCCATGCAAGGGAGACAGATCACATGTTATGCACATGACTGTAGACAGTCACCTCCCAAATACAGCTTGATTGCAACCCCTTTTGAATCACATTGGTCTTCATGACATGACTACATGCAGCGGCTCGCAATTGTGTGTCAAAGGAACCTCAAATTTCTGCTGTGTGGCTTCCTGCCCCTTTTCCCCGTATCTTCTCTTCTGATCCCTCTGGTCTGTTCATAGTCCTTGCCTCTAGGAATGAACCGAATTTGTCTAGGCAAAGACACTTTTGTTTTCAGAATCACTATGTGTTTTACTGCTGAAGTTTAATGACAGTAGTAAGATACGCGGATGCTGGGAGAGAAAAGAAGTCTCAGTTCATACTACTGTGAAGAATTGAATTCCACTGCATTTAGATGGTTGCAACTGTATGTGTCCTAATTTTCTATGTGCCTGGCTAGAGATCTCAGGCTATTGCTTGCAAAAGCCTTGAGAACTCACAGTAAGAGCAATGATATCTGCAGTTTTGCATATGAAGGGCTATTCATTACAAGTACTTTGAACAAACCAGATCCAGAATGCCTCAGATTAGGCAACCAAAATCAGCAGGTATTTTGAAATGTGCTCTCTGTGTGGAGCAGCCCCTCATCTACAACAACAGTAAAATAATTTGCTTTGTGAGACACATGCGTGCACTGTAGGGAGGAAAACTCCTAAGAGAATTCATAGCTCTGTCTTCAGAACAATATGTAGTAAATCAGTTTGAGGGCCACACACTGAGTAACAAAGGGAAACCAGTACTGAATTGTCATTCATTAAGTGACTATCAGTCATTTGATGCCCCAAAGGAGGCAGGAGTGCTGCTGAATAAAGAGCCTGTGACTATATAATGACGCTACAGCTTATTTTAAGTAAAGAAAGAACATGACTTCCATGATATAAATTCTAGTATTAGTACATTATGGAGAGCTTAAGCTTCCCACCACACTTATCATCAGGAAAGTTTTTGCCTTTTTGCTGAATGCAAACCAAACCCAGAATGTCTCATACCTCTTCCTCAATATATAGCCCAGCAACACCCTGCACTGTTGCTTTTTTAGCTGTCGTTTCAGAGTTACATCACTAATTGTTTAACATCCTTCCCTGCTCACCACCATTTCCCCAGTCATTTTTCCGTCCTTCATGCTTTAATGACCTTAATTCATCTGAGGAAGATGATGACAGTGATGAAAGCATAACTATTCAAAAGGAGACAGTAAGATCATCAGGCTTGTCAGCTGGAGGAGATGCTGGCTTCCTGGGGGCTAGCATTCATGGTTTTGTGTCTGTCAAACTTGGTCACTTTTAGGAGGCTGAAAGCCTGACCTTAATCTTTTCTGCCTTCTTGCTGCCTATTTCTGAGTGGTTACATTTTCATCATTGTCAGCATCTTCCACTAACTTGAGTGAATTTGAGTTATCTATCAAGGGTGAAGGATGGAAAAAGGAGGTAATGATGACAGTTAGCAGTCTGTGACAGATCATGCTAAAACATCTCAGCTGCCAAAAATCCAGCATCTCCTCCAGTTGATGATCCTGCTTCTGACTCTTCACCTTCCACACCATAGACACTGTCCTCATGTATTTCAATTGTACTTAAGCCCCTGTATGCATCTCCCTTCTATTACGGTTATTCTTACAGGAAAAATTGCTTTGCTGTCTGCTGACTTGCTAATCACTGCACTTTTTAGGAACACAGCCTTCACGGATGGAGGGGTAAGGTTGGATCAAAGTACCCAGAAGGATAACTATTTTGTGACATTGGGGTAGATGAAAATAGCTTTACACTAGTATTTGTCACCAACCTCCGAAGTCTGCTGATACAAGGAAGTAAGTAATCCTTTATCACTTCAGGGAAAGTGGACCAGTTCAGTTTAATCCATCAATGAAGGTAGTTTCAGCTAACCTACCTGACTTTGCCAGGGGAATTGGGAGCACTCTTACACATACTTTTGTAGGAACCTGTAGAGGTAGTAACCTCCAGATGGGGGACAGTGATAACTAAGGGCAGTACTACTAGAGCTGAAAGTGGACAACTTCCCAAGGATTTATAGCAATGATCCTTTGAAGTTGGCCTTTTCTACCGGTAGGAAGCAGAATAAACTATAGAGGGAATAGAAACCCAGTTTACATTGTGTGTTTTTTCTTAACGGATTCATAACAGTCCAAAGAGAGGAACTGAATACATTTACTTGCTAATTTCAGATATCCAGCTACTATAATGAGTGTTACAAAGACTCATGAATCCAGGTTTCCTTTAGCACTCAAGATTAGAGTGCTGTGGGGTCTCTGCTGACTCCCTGTCCTATGGGATAAAGGAATAATATACATTGTAAACGTCTCTTTCCAAAACAGAGGAATGCTTTATTTTGGGACGCACAAGAACAAGTAGAAGAAGCCACTTCCCGTCATCTTCACACCACATGTTCCTGGAGAACTCAGTATTTATAAACATTTTTTTCTCCTATCCATATTTACACAGGAGAAATGTAATTAGAGGTTAGGATAAAGAAAGCTTTAAGCAAGCAAACCATTCAAGCTTGCTTTAGTAATTCTTGCTGTGTTTCTTGTTCCAAGAAATAAGCAACTGATTCTTTACTGATGTTGCACCACAGGAAGGGTGCAAGAGCAACAGCAGAGATCTTGGGCTGATGTCAGTGTTTTCCATGACAATAGTTTGCTTGAGGTAGCCTTTCTACCAGTCAGGTCTTATTGCAAGATTTCATCTATTACTGGTGAGAAAGAAAAGAGAACACCCACAGACACTCTTCTGGGAAGTGGGCAAAATGATGGTCTGGTTTTCTTGCAGCAAATAAACTAAACAGCAGCTAGATTCCAGTTTGCTGTAGAGATTTCTCACAGGCAGATTATCCCTCAGTGGAATCAGGTTAACTCGTTTTGCTTATTCAGTGTTTTCTTTTAGAAACTGCATTACTTTACACAGGAAATAGTTAGTATTTACAAAATACTCCTAAAAAATGGCAAATTTGACATTTTTGTACTGAGACATACAATGACCTCTGAGTATCTAGGGTAATAAGGGCTCAATTACTTACAAATTATGAGGAGAAAAACTTTGAAAACATGGTAACCCAGAGAGAGGTTATGGATAGCATGACATGGATGCCTCTGAGTAGCTCCACATGGAGGTGGTTCAAGCTGAGCTTATCCCTGGCTTAACATTGCCACTTGGAAGTAGCAGAAGTCCTGCTGGCTCTTCCTCATGCTCCCCAGTACTCCAGGGAAGATTTATTAGTTTATGCTGGGAACCTAAAGACCAAGGGAGATGAGCACAGAGGTCTCTTGCAGAATGTCTCACCTGAAAGTCCAGCAGGGTTGATGGTGAGACTGAGCTGCTAGAGCCCAACGCAACCAAACTGGACTCATGCAGGACCCTTCTGCACTGACAGTGCTGAAAGCCAAACAACTGTATTAGTTCATGTGAGTGCTGCACCAGTAAGCACAGCCAGAAACGGGTTGGCTCTTAATGACACCAGCTCTGCATCTGGGACATGGTTAAAGTCTGTACCATAAATAACCTTGATAACTGAAGGCTGAGTTCAGTGATGAGTATTGCATTTTTTTATGATGAGCTTTAAAGTATTACAGACGTTTCACTGAAGTTCATGCATAAAAAAGCTACAAAACCAAAAGAACTCAAGACTTGCATGTACTAGGAGAGACCAGCAAGTGTCATCTGCAAAAGCAAGACACAGTGAGGTCAGCTTTATACAGATATGGCAAGAAAGAACGAATACGTATGTCAAGTCACCTCTTAATTATCTTTGAGTAGTCTGTCTGAGTTGTAGATTAATGGTACCATAGACAAGTGCCAGACTGGTTGAAACTACCAGGATTTATTAACTAAAGACAGAACTGTACTATCATGGCTATACTGCTGCTAGGGCAGGTTTTCAACAGGTTAATCCCTGGAGCTCCAGAGACCCACAGACAATATTCTTCTATTGCCCCATGCTGTTCTTTGCAAAGAGTTTCTTTTCATGAGAGCTTATAAGACAGACTTTACCTAGCTATTTTATATGAACAATACATATCAGTAGATGGAGAGGAAAAAAATTACCCTGACAGAAAACCTTTATGATGGAAGAAAGTGAAAGAGAGGCAACAAAGGATAACCAGGTAGAGGTGTGATGTTTTGCTTATTTTTTTTTTTTAAGGGGAAGGAGGAAAGAAACTGTGAAGCAATGAGAAAAAACCTTCACATTTTTAAAGGCTTTTTCCCTATAGGATTCAAAAATATTTCAAGCAATGTTTGATTCAAATGGAAGGCCAGCAGTTCTTTAAAAAAAATCAGAAATTAAAGCCTTTTCTTTCAACAAAATAATTTTCATTTAAAGCAAACTGAACTGCTCTAATCTTTAACAGAAATCTTTATTAGGGACACACAAGCTGATGTCCTTCCCCACACCCATGAAGACCAAACCAAAGCAGTTCAGGATGGTTTGTCATGAGATTGTCATCTAAATACACTTTTCCCAAAGATCCTCCATCTTGGGTATTCCTTCTTTCACATTCTAAACTTGGGAGTGAAAATTTCCAAGTTTCTTTTTTTGGCATCTTTTCCTACCTTTCCTCTTTTCACACATACTGCTCTCTCTTTAGTGAGGTAAAACACAAGTCTTAAACAGAGCTTTGAAGAGCAATGTATTGGTGTCTTTCTAAAGCACTCTCACTGCCTTACTTATCCAACTAAATCCAAATACTGTTGCCAGTTATTTATTTGGGAATAACTCAAAATAGAATGATTCAGTTCATGCAGCTGGCACAGATTCAGGAAAACTGATAGGCTGAACTTGATCAGATTTTTATCAGTTAAAATGTATTAAGCTTTTTAAAACGTAAAAAAAAAATGCCTAATATAGATCAATGCAAAAGCCTATGTAATGACAAAGAAAACTTATTTTTGGATATTAATGTATTGTCTATCAATTCTAGATTGTCCTTGTTTAGCAAAAAACAGAAGAGGCATGCCACAGCACTTATGCATGAAGCTAGAGCTAGTGCTCTTTCAACAAAAGAATCAGCATGAGAGCTATGAGCATATTCTAAAACTAAAATAATTAAAAATGCCATTGGAGCTTAAATATTTATTTTAAGGCTGAATCTAATTCTAGCTTTCAAAGACGCAAGACTGTTTACCAAATAAGGCATCAGATTGCTTAGTTTCTTTGAGATAACCCATTTATTTCAATATTCTTTAATGGTAATTCAATCAACCAAAACTTGACATATTCAGAACCAGCTGTTCAGAATTATGCTCCACAATTTTACGGATTCCAGCAAGAAAGGTAGGAATAATTTTTTTTTTTTTCATATTGTCTATAATGATTACAGAATAGCAACTATTTAAATTAAAAATCCAACAGATTTGAATTATGCCAAACCACCCAACTGGCAGCATTAAAACCACCTTTTTATGAATCAAATTCAATCTATAAATCAAAACTAAACTCTACAAAAGACTAATCCAAATAATTACAGAAAAGGCTTTTACAATAATAAAACTAAATTGGTTCTGCTGAAATGACCAAGAAAAAGTTCTAGGTGTTCAGGCCTTGGTAAAGCTTTGGGGCTTTTAGCTATGGAACCAACAAGAAGAGCTTTCCAGCTTATCTCAGCTAACAAACTAAAGAGATGAGTATGTTCCTGGGTATTCAGGATTTTAAAGATAGTTTAGGGATAGTTATACGATAGTACCTGGATATTTGTATCCTAGAAATCCTAGGAAAGATTCCTAGAAAAAAGTTCTTTGTCATAGGGAAACAGCTGAAGGGTCCAGCCCCAGGGCCGATCATTTAAGTGACAATGGGGTAGATGCATTCCCTGGTTCAGGGAGCTCTGCCACAGCTATCAGAACTGCTGGACTGATATTGTCAAATAAAGTGAAGACACACAAGTGCAGAAAACAGTCTAACAGGATGAAGAGAGTGCAGAAGCTGAAGAGAACTGACATCCCAGCTGATTGTCTTAGTTCAGATTTAGACTTGTGCACTGGGGATCAGGAGTACCATTAAGGATAAATGATTTCTGCACTTCAGTTTGATAAATATGGCCCTGTCAAATGGCAAGGAAGTGTTTCAGGATGGAGACTGTTCTCAGTATCCATAAGACGACCCAATTGTGGTTCAAATTCCTGAGAAGACTGCAGGATATTGCAGTGGAACAGCATGATGAGGGTGAGGCTGACTAGACAAATGCCTGAAATTCGGAAAAGCCAGAGCAAAATTATAAATAATTCAACTACAGGAAAGAACAGTTGTGCTTCTCTGAATGAAATATATCAGAAGGAACATCCTTTTATTGCTGCAACAAAATGATATCATGGGCCATATGTTCAAAGATTGGTTACATATTCAAGAGTGTTCTGAACCTGCGAAGGTTCATTCTGCAGAGGTCTGCGAAGTCATACATTCAAATCCCAAAGAAATGTTAGTGGAAAACATTAAACAGAATATATTCGACTTGGACTGGAGCATGACCTAATGCAACTATCTATATTTTAATTGGAGTTTTGGATTTTAGCTGACAGAGAGAGTTCATTAAACTCAGTTAAATGCAAGAAAGAGTTCACTATGAAAACAAGAAAGAGAGAAGAATGTGTCTTTTGGTTTTAAGACCCTTTGAGCACCAGTTCAGCAACTCTTTTCCAGTCCTTGGATTCAGACAGACATGTTCTTCAACTACAATTGTACAAGCTAACAAAATTTTTGGTAAGACCTCTGAAAACAGTCCTAACCAGATAAAGTTGTGATGAACCGTGACAAAACAAGTGGTTTTCTCATTTTAACTTAACCAGACAGAACAATTAGTTATTGAGGAAATACTCTGGGAAAACAGAATAGAGTTCATATAATGAACACATTGGCAAGACATCAAAACTAAAATGTCATGAAAACTTATAGCAATATAGGCAAGTAGAAAAAAAAATCTTGTCAAAGACTGATACAAGTAAAATTCAACATGTGAGAGAATGACCATATCCACTTGGAAGATTCACCCTCTTTGAAACAAAACCAGCTGAAAGTACATGAAAACCTTGAGATACATGAGGCAGTTGATAAAAAATTAAAACAATACAATACAGGTTTTTCAAATTATAAAGCCCAGGCCTGGTTAGCCAGTCAATTCGCTTTATTGGCAAAATTTTCCTAAGGCTAATTTTGAAATTCATCCATAAGTATTCTGTTTAGCTACATTGCAAGAGGAAAGACAAATACATAAAAAGAAAAAAACCCCACAGCTTTAACAGCTGAGTCATGACAATACTCTCTCAGAGAAGGATAGAAGGTTCATAGCCTGGTTCCTGAATAAGTTTCATTGTAATAATGAGATACGAAGAACAGATTGTATGGACACTTATACAACAGTTGGCAAGGTATCACAGCATCATTTATGTATGATCAGCTTAATTTACACAGTTTTACCTGTTCCATTAACTTCCATGACCTACAGAAGATGACCTGAAATGGAATAAATATATACTTTCTGACTTTACTACGGAACAACAATTTAGCAAGTAAAATGTAACTTCCATGCTGGGTAAGACCTAATGTTTTATTCACCACAATTCCTTCTTTTGTTAGTAGTTGACATCTAGCACTTAAGGGAGAAACAAAAATTTATCTCCCCAACATTAATTTATCTAGCTACAGGGCTTTTTAGTCAACACATTATCCAGTCACTTTAAAAATTCAGCCTGCGTCTAAATTTGGGATGTCCTTCAGATCTCTGTTCCACAAATCAAGCATTTCATTTTGTACTAAAGTGTTAAAAATAATCTAGGTATTTTGTGGAGCAATCCCTTCTTCTAACCTTTTATCACTGTAATATTATACATGAATGAAAACTAGACTATTTTACTATGCTTTTCATATTCTTTATGTATCACATTGATGTTCCTTCCTGGGTTCTATAATATAATAATTGTTTACTGTCCTCAGAAATACTACCACATTTCTAAATCGTTCATTCAATAAAAATGCTGAGCAAACATGTTTATCATCCACTGATTTGTTACATAGATTTGTCTGAATTTTAAAAATGCCGAGCACCTGCAGCTCCTACAGACTTCTTCAGAAATCAGAAGCAAGCTTGATTTTTTTCTCCAAAGACTGACATCCACCCAGTGAAATTTGGCATATGTGTTACCTCACAATTTGGCACTGTGTGTTAAAGGAGGTGAAAGCATTACCTTCCTAAATCAGCTAAACTTAGGGTGAAATCTTTGAGAGTTTTTGATAGGTCTGAATGGCTTTCAAGGCAACTAATCACGTTTTGTCAAGTTTCAGAGTTGGTTTGCATGTTGTGGCATTTTTCTGCAAATCCTGCAGCATTTTCTGCCTAATTGTAGGAGATAGATAAAGACGTTATTCACTAAATAGAAAGTTTCTTAAGAAGTTTTCAGGTCAAAAATACAACCCAGTTATTTGGCAATAAAATGGTTATTTGACATCATTAGTGTGCAACACTTAAGGACTAGTTTAGTTTCCAAAACAGCTATCCACAAATAGTGAACATTTAACAAAGGTATTAGTTCATTGGTTTTCTACCCATCTCATCTGAAATACTATCTTGAGCCATAAACAGCTACAATCTAAACGATGTATCAGATTAAAACTCAGTTCCTTCTGATTTTCAGGCTGACTGGTGCTGTACATAATAAAGAAAATTCACAAGGGGTTTTGGTTCTTTGTCTTTGTTTTTGTTTTACATGGTCTGAATATTTGCATCTCTTGGTTTGGAGAACTAGACTCCTGCCCTTACAGTAGATTGGGATAAAACACTGGTAACACAGAGGAGGGGGAAGAGGGGGAGTGAGGACAGAGAATGCCACTACTAACCAGAAAGTATGGAGAAAGAAAGTATCATTAACAACTAAAAATGAGATGACAGATGCCACTCAAAAACCCCATGCCAGTAATTGCCTTTTTGTGTGTTGTAAGAGTTTGGCAAGCGAGACATCCAAAGACCTGGAAGTAAACCAGGAAATACCAGATTCCTAGTTGTGCACAATGTCAAGTATCACTTCACTAGTATTCACTGATGAATTTAAAGGAACATTTGTCACTCAAACAACTTTTAGGCAATTGGTGGCTTTTGAAGAGGACTAGGACAGTACATGTCCCACGACAGACAGCACGCCGCACTGGCAGATGCTAACAGGCAACTTAAAAATTTCAGTTCCCTCTCACCAACATTTTTGTGCCCGAGAAGGAACTTCATGTCAAAAAGATTGCCTGGTTAGTTTTGTAGAAAGTTTGGCACATATTTAGGATCGAATCTTAATACTCAGGTCAAGAATGTTCATAAAAGCTAAATTTAGGTACAGAAGGTTGCTCTCTCTAATTGATGAAAAGACAGATACATTTGCAGAATTTACTTTCAAGTTTTATGGTCAATTCAAGGCAGAAGACCCTTGCTACCCTCTTAGTTCAATTTAAATATTTTTTTTGTGTGTGTGAATATTCTTGGTTTTGTGATGATTAAAGCCTTTACTTCCCATTTGGGATTCTAAGAATTCTTCCAGCATGGCTAAGAGGGGTTTTTATTGCATTCTGCAACCAGCTGTGATCTGTGATTCTATTAGAGAGTCAAATGTCTATTGTCTGGGCCTTGTACAGTACAATTCTTACATTTGTTTCCCCCAAGACGTCTTTGTTTCCATTTTCACTAATACTGTCATCTCCAGATAGAGCTTCATAAATGCAATCTGTCTTACACAGATAAAGTTATGTTGGGTTGCACTGATTTCCCCAGATATCTGGGATATAAAAGGAGAAACCAAAAGAAACGTACCTAGCAATTCTTCTCAGCAGTCTTGAAAAACTCAAGGCACAGACCATCTGCAGACTGCCATAAACAGAGGGAACATACTACAGAGGGAGCATTCTCTTACCATCTATGCCAACCATAGTTGTGCAAGAGGTAGAGAAGCTCAAAGCTCCAAGTTTACTGCAGAATCCCATGTACTGGATTTTATATGGGAGAAACTATGCCACCCAGTGGAAGTTTAAAATTGAAGAAGAAAAAGTGCTGGGGTAGAAGAGGGAGAAAAAGATTTCCCTGATATTTCAAATTCAGAAATGAAACTCATGAAAAAACTATTTAGCTAAGCAATTTACCAGAAAAAGATAAAAAAAAAAAATATGAGGAAAATACTATGATAGTCACAGCTGATTTTCATTGACACCAGACAAAAAAATCTTCATGTTAATTAAGATTACCTAAAGACATTTAACTAGAACTTTGCTTGAAGTTCAGTATGCCGTGAGCAGACCTGCTGGAATACGGTGGAGTATCTATTAGCCTGGGGTTTCCCTTCCAAGGAAATTACTGGGGAGCGGAGAGAGAGAGGACTGACCGAACCTGGTTCATTACACAATACAGAATCAAAGTTTCAGGCAAGTTCAGACCCTGCGGGACACAGGCGTGTCCAGGGCCACCAGATATATCCAATATGATTTTCTAAAAAACCCAGTTTATATCAATATAGGATATTGATATAGAATACAAAATATTGATATTAAATATAATATGTACTTTACATCAGTATAAATATTGGTATAAAATTACACAGTCTAAACAGATACAAAAATATTTAATACCAAATTATGATACTTATGAATTACTTACATTGTTAGAGTTTTAAGGATAATTATTGAGTATCATAATGCATAGGAAAATAATTTTTGGCAAGAAACTTAGTTCCTGAAGTAACATTCTGAAGAACTTGTTTCTTTCCTGTCAGCTTGCCCATATTTCTCTCTTCCTTTTCTTTTGTAATTGTTTTGTTTCTTTCCTCGTACACAGTTCCACATTCTAATGAAGGCATTTCATAAAACCTTCACAGGTGGGGCTTCATTTGAAGTATCTGTGTAATAGTAGTTATCTAACAGGGGAAGCCCCAAACCAGGAACTATTTATTACATCATGCAAAATCAAGTACTTTGCAAAATAGTTATTTCTTATTAGTATGACCTGGAACTTTCTTTTGTTCCTTTAGTGGATGACTAATCTAATGCTGAAGTTTGGTATTATGGTTTCAAATTAAACCTTAGTATTAGAAAATGAAGTTACAGAAAAACTGACAGAGATAATAGTATTTGATGAACCAGGCAGCCTACCGAAGTTGTCATCTCAACAAAGTAGCTCCCTAGAACCTTCAGGTAAAGACAGAGGACAAGCAAACCCTTTGAAAAATAGTGCTCCTAATGAAAATGTAGTTAAAATATTTTCTGCAGACAAAATGGAATTAGGTTTGAAGCCTCTGTATTTCATTTTCTCCTATCTCTATTGCTTTGCAGTCATCCATGATCACATTGAAAAAGCTTATTTTGCCAAAGCACTTAAAAACTAAACAGTTTACATTTTATTTGGAGATATTTTTCATCATATGTCACGTTCACTATTAGCCTATAAGACACTACTGTTGGTGCCACTTGTTACCCATACTGTTAGAAGAACTGCTATATGGACATCAGGCAACATCCATTTCAGGCTCTTGCTAGTATTTATTTTCTTCTTTATAGTCATAAATACATGTATTCCCCTACTCCTGTCATACCAGACATGGTGTATTGGTGTACTTATTAAAACATCACAGTGAATAACCAATAATTTTGCATTTTAATACAAATACCTACACATTCTCCCAAATGTTGCTGACCTCCCAGGCAAAATGTGGAAGATTAAGTGATGTATATAACTAGAAGGCGCACTGAGCGCTAAATGTCCTGCATTACAGTTATCATATCTTGCTTTTAGTTTCTTTCCATCACAAACACAAAAACCCACAATCTTTTACTACACATTTTTTAATACAGACTATCATTTTGATTATTCATATACTCAATCTTATGAAAAGTGGAAAAGCTCAATGATATAAAAAAACTATTAAAAATAAATTTATATTTATAAATTTGAGTCTTCTATTTTACACATTAAATTCAAAGTGAATTTCACAATATTGACTCAAACTTCTTTAAAGTCACATAAAAAAATTCTATGTTCACAGTATATTAAAAATATCATCCCTTAAATGAATACGCATAATCATTAGAAACAGGAAAAAGATTAGAAAAAAGGAAGAAACAATGTAAAAAAGCTTATACCACAAATCAGTGGTCATTGCAGTAATTACAGAACTCTGTTTTAAATAAGAAGCTGATTAAAGTAAGAGGGACTCTTAAAAACATAAATATTATACATACCTTTCTTATCAAGTTTGTGACAGGGTTCTTCTGGAATTGAGTACAATCTAGAAAATCTGTTTGTTTTTTTTTTCTTGGACCTACTAAGACACGAAGTCTTAAGAGTCTTAAAATGAATGTACTGTGTAGTAGCATCATACTTAAACACAAAATGCAAAGAGACGCCTGCCTCTTTGGGTGTAGCTGCACCATTTCCTCCAGTGCCCATGGCAAAGCAAGAAGTTGTTGTTTTCCTTCCTGTCTAGTGAAGGGATTTCACTCCTGTACTCTGAGGTCTCCCAGACACGTGCTGAATCTGTAAGCTAGTCTTCAGCTTGGTGCCAATTAAATTACCATGGTTTTAAAAACCTCCCCAGCATGTTTGGACAATTGTTTCATTAATGTATGTCCATGTCATAAATGAGAAATAGTTGCTTCAGCTTTCTCGGGTGGGATAAGTGTCATTTCCTTTCTTTTTTCTGACAGAGTACTTAGAAGACGAAGGATTTTGCATAATGGTCAGTATGGCTTCCTACCTATATAAAGTTGCGACCAATTTCCTAGTCAAATTCCAGGCTGAGAAATTCCAATTCAGCAAACTGCAGTGATTTCTGTATTGCTAAACAGAGTGTTAAAGCCAAACCAAAGATGACAGAATTTTCTACGGTATGTTTTGTATTAGCAAACAATGCGCCGCCATGGCAATAGCAAAAAGTGTTTTTGTAGGAACTCATCTTTCCTCACAACAATTCTGTTGTATTTTACACAGATTCTTTTCTCACCTTACCCTTTCCAAAGTTTTTCCAGCTCTCAGGCTGCAGATATACCGCACAGCAAAAGGGAGATCGACTGGCACCCCTCTGACCCCAGCGAGCCTGTCTAGAGAGTTAAACTCAAGCTATTTGCTATTTCTCTCTGGCAGCTGCTCCCCACTTTCCTGCAGTGGCTTAATATCTAATATTGTGTTTCTATATAACAAACTGTTTGTTCCCTCATATGCCATACTAAAAATTACTTACTTCCAGTTTTCCATCTCTGCCCTCCACCACACATACCTGCAGCCCTCCCAGTGCCCACATTCATGGATTTTTTCATCCCCACCTGCGGATCTATCACAGACACAACTCCTCCCCAAAGAGAGGTAGTCTTTCTGAAAAAGTGGTATGAGATGACCAGATTTTTATTTTAATTGCTATTGTGAAGAAAACACGTAGTCATCCTCTTTTTCACCATTATTCCCTTTCCACCAAAACCAGAATGGATGACTTGTACAGGCACACACTTGTCAGTTATTCTGCAGTTTATATTAATTACGAAGAACAGCTTTGGAGTGCAAACTGTTCTATTGTTTCAGTGGGTGGAAACTGAGATACCAAAGATGAAGTCAAGATTAGATTACCTAATGTGTATATCCCTCATTACCTAATGTGTAATATCCCTCAACAGTGTAAAACAAGCACATAAAAAGAAGAGGGTTTATGAAGACCATAAGAAAGCCTGACATACCCTCCAGACCTGAAACAGGCATGGGGGAAGGAATGTATAAAAGGGATAGCAAGCCCGTGGGTTCTGTTTCAAAGGAATGGGTAATAGTGAACTCAGCCTTGAAAGAAATCTGATGAATAGACAACTGAACAGTTGTTTGCCTGTAGATTATCTAAACCCTGGTAGAAGCAGTACAAAGGGTGAGAAGGACTGAGCCCAACTGGTTGGATTTCATTGTTATGAGCACAACTGTGGCTTCTTGTTATTGTGAACATGTAAAGGAAAGAACTGAATCTCTTTGGACGGTGAAGTTGGTATAGATGATACTGAAGAAGTTATTTCAGTGCTACTTGGAACACATGGGATCACACAAATATATCTTATCTGTTCTTAAAAAGATAGGAATATTTCTGCCAAGTGGCAGAAAGGACAACAAATTAAAACCCAAAACCCCTCTTTATAGTAGGATCCAAACTAGTCAAAGGAACATTCTAAGAAATGGCAAAAACAAGGGAAAATCTAGTCTGCTAATCAGAGCACTAGATTTCAAGCCAGAACTCAGTTTTGGACGCACATTAAGACTATGGAAAAGTTTTGTACAAGAAAGCAAGCTACTGACATACTTCACGTAAACCTGACTGACATTTTAATGAACTGAGTGATGCTTGCATAAATAATTTAATGTAAAGTATAGCAAGGTTAAAATGAGAAAGGAGCAAAGCTGGCTAAAAAGGCTTCTGCTCTCCAACCCTCACCCCTGCTGTTGCCCCCTCTTTTCCATGCTGATCTGATAGAAGTGAGTGCAGTGGATTGGGTCAGGGAACTGATCTGGAAGAAAAATGAGAAAACATTCTAAAACTAAAAAGCAGAAGCACATCAGGAAAGATAACTGCCCTAAGAACGGGGAGATCTACATGTCTGCAGACATAGATGTTCTCTTCTGGTCAAAGCAGAAACTTGATTTTTTTACAGAAATCACTCATTTAGCGTCATGCAAAACCATTACTGCCATTTATAGTTATGTACAGCTTATTAAGAGAACACCCTTGTTCGTAAGGTTCTGAAGAAGGAATGAAAGAACTGCTGAGCGTGCTCCTTCACTTATTCCAAGGCCAGGTCTATCTTTCACTCTTTTGTCAGGATGTCTCTACAAGGCCATACAATGTCGGCTATGCTATTCCAGCAAAACCCTTTCGTACCTAAACTGCCTGTAATAATTAAAATAAAAACCCCTATTATACTAGCAAAACTACACATACAGCAAACAGTGAGGCTTTGGCACTATATCTGCAGCTCTAGCAGTGGCTTCTATTGATGTAACAGTGCTGTTCAGTGACATGAAGAGACAGTCTCATGAAAAGTCTAGACTGTATCACACTGGATATTAATTTACACTATAAATTTGGTGCATAGAATATACTGTAGAATTTGTTCTGTTGGAAGGGAAGGGCAATCTTTTTTGATCTCTTCACTAACTGAATAGAAACATAATTTCAGAATTATATATACACTGTAAGTGCTATTCTTCTGTAAACATCACTCAAGAGTAATATGATAATATAACCTACACATTTAGCTTGCCATACTCTGGACATAAAAATAACTGAGAACACAGGATTAAACACCTATAAAGCACTGTGACAAATAGCAAAGTAGTATCATTCATGCTGCACTTTCTCTGTAAAAAACTTCTGTGTGTGTGTATATCCTAGTATAAATAGTATATTATGTTGGAAATGGTCGCAGAGCACCAAATCTTTTGATCTGAAGTACAAGAGATGGGATGACTTGACAGGTCTGGGGCCTCTGAATAAAATTAGGTATTGCAACACTCTCCTCATTCTGTCTCATGTGAAAGGCTGAAGTATATTCTGCTTAAAATGAGTGTTTACAGACACATATAGAACATTAGCATCTGATCATAACTAAGACATTTGGTATATTAAAGAGTATTAACCAACTAATTCTTATTAAACTCCTTTTATAAATTTAAAATCAGAGGTGTGTTATTTGGAGAAAAAAACATTCATGTAATGGTCTTACAATGTTAATATAGTTATATGAAACCTTTAAAACCAGCAGGAAATACAAAATTTATTAGTAATTTAAAATAGTACTTCTTTGAATTCGGCTGCTGAAGTCCTAGAATGAGCAGGAGACTATTGAACCTTTTGCCAATAACTTCATGCCAAACACACTGCCCCTCTGACCAGAGTTGCTGAGCAATCACTTTGTACCTTATTTTCATCAAAAAATGAGCCAAGTTGATATGAAGCAGTAGGTTTCTCCTAAACTGGCTTGTTTTGATCACTCAGGGAGTGATCAGGGAGTGATCAAATGAGCAGTTAGGTGGCAGAGTGTGGCAACCTTCAGCAGAAGAGACTGCAACACTGTAATTTGAGGTAGGTAACTAGCCAGCCCACACAAACCCTGATTATTTTTTAAGGAGAAATTACTTAATGCAGAGAAGTATGCTTGGAAAAACATGGCACTTAGATCTCATCACTAAATTCTCAAGAGGAATCATAGAATCATAGAATATTTCAAGTTGGGGGGTAAACAAGGATCATCGAGTCTCCTCCTCACAAGACTAAACCATATGACTAAGAGTGTTGTCCACACACTCCTTGAACTTTGACAGTCTCAGTGCTGTGACCACTTCCCTGGGGAGCCTGTGCCAGTGACTGACCAGCTTCTCAGTGAAGAACCTTTTCCTAATCTTCAATCTGAACTTCCCTGGCACAGCTTCATTCCGTTTTCACGTGTGCTGATCACCAGAGGAGATAGCACCTACCCCTTCGCTGCCCTCCTAGAGGAAGTTGAAGACTGCGATGAGGTAAGTTTCTTTAAAAGTGAACCACACTCCAGTTCATAAAAGGGCAAGCCTAGCCATTTACCTTGTTTCACCCTTTGTGTCTTTAACAAAGCACTCCTCCAGCCACTCTCAAAGGAAAAGCACACAAATGATCTCCCTGGTGCAGTCTTTTCAGTCAGATACCTATGACCAGAAATAGGACCTGATGGTCCTTTTTGTTCTTTAGATGGCCAAGATAAAACCGAGGTGTTTCAAATAGGAAATTAAAAAAATAGAGTAGATATGCATAAATAATTTAATTTATTGGCTTTTTTTTTCAAAGGGACAGATCATATTGCCCATACGTGCAGACATGTTGGGCTAGGGCTTCTCAAAATCCAGTTATTCTCAGATTACTTTTAAGAGTGTTGATTTTTTTTTCCAAAACAATGTATGTCAGTAAAATCTAAAGGGAAGGAGAAGGTGTGGGAAGTATGCGAAGAATCAATTGTTCTTCCCCAAAGCCACCCCCAGAAAATCCTTGTTTACTTGCTTCCTAACCTCTTGAAATAAAAGAGTGGATATGATATCTACTCCAAACATGATACGTGACAGTAGCAATAAATGCAGTAGACAGACATAAACTGTTTCGCAACACACCATAAGAATGTCAGTTGGTAACAGGCACCCAAATACATTCTCCAAACCCCCATGTTTGTTTGCTTTGACAGCCATTGAGCTCATTTTTTTTCCAATGGTTAACGTTACAAATTTTTTCAAGAAGGCAAATGATTTGTAGGTCACAATTACACAAGACTGATTTTGGTGGGTGACTTGATTTCATATTTTTAAACATAAAAATTGATTTGATAATATGTATTGACTGCTCAAGCAAGGGGGGAATTTGAAAAAAAAATTCAAATTATCAATAAAGTTTTCCTCCTACAAATTACTTTTCTGTTGTCGTGGTTTAGGCCAAATTGGCTACTGGGGACCCCAGATAGGACCGACAGATACTCCTCTCTACCCCTCAAACCAGGACATCTGTACACCTCTGTACTCTCTGGATCAGTCATTTATATGCCACAAATACAAATGAAGCATGATTGAGTGTATGATTACTATGAATATGACGTTAGTATGAATGATCTGCATTGATTCAGAACCACAACAACCCTTCCCCTGGCAACTTTCTGTAACGATGAAATATTCTCTTCTGTCAGTACAGATCATCATTGAAAATGTTGAAGAAAGGATTCAGAATGGTGGGATACTGGTGCAATATTTAAGAATAAAATGTGAGTTTGCTAAGAATGGTCTTTGTGGTTTCAGCAAAGAATAATAAAAAACTTTAAAAAACTAGCTAAAATAATATATAAAACCAGTTTTTCTTCAAAACCAACTTCTTGTACTGTTACACATCCCAAAATCTTCTGTATATCCATTTTGTATTCTTTATGAGTAAGAACTTGTCTGAGGCTGACTGTATTTTATATTGTTTTTACTGTAACGCCAACATACTGTTCCAGCAAGAACACAGGATGCTTAAAGACAGGATTACTCCAGTTACATATTGGGGAAAGAATAGACCAGCACAGAAAATGGTGATATAGCAGCCATTAAGGTGATTTTACACGGCCCTCAGACATTAAACAAATAGAACACTGGCACGTTAATGGAAAATTGTTTAAGTTAATAAAAAGAAAAGCTATTAAAAAACTCATAATGTCAAGAAATTCTTTAAGCTCCTAGTGATGGGAAACAGAATCATCCAGTGGAATGCAAACAAATGTTTCTGTCAGCTATAAAGAGATCTGGTCTCCATTACCAAGGCTGTCATGACATCTTGTATTTGTAAGGTGGACTTTTGAAGAAGTCAGGTGTCTTTGTCAACAACATGCGTCTGCCTGAACTGCAGGTACCGCCTGGATCAGTCCTCTGTGCTGCTTTGGACAGAAATGAGTCTTGCATTTTTAATCATGTTGCCTATATTACAGAAACGTTTGCCTCTGACCCACATACACAGTAACACAGAACCCTTACACCCAGAGATGAGTCACATCAATTTGGGCTGACCTTCTTTCTAAATTCCAAGTCTGCCTGAACTGATTGCAACACCAAGGACCCAAAATGCAAAGCAAAGCAAGGAAGAGTTCAGATTTCTGAGGTATACCAAAATCAGTGAGAGTTCTCTATTTTTTTTTAATGAGAGATGTATTTTAATGAGATGTATTTCATCACAGTCTTTGAAAAGTTCTGCAGCTTAAAAACATTACAGAGGAGACAAGAGTGGTGACAGCATCTTCCTTGATGTTTTAATATGCATCATGCTCCCTACTTGTTTAATTTTGAAAAACACCTCAACAGAACAAATGCCATTTGTGATTTACATGTACATGAGAACGTCCCTGGAAATGGGTACCTGCACACATACAGAACTGGAAAAAAATAAAATAAAGGTTCTGCCTCCTCACCAATTAAAATTTATAATTGTCTTAAAAAAAAAGACTAAAAAAAGAAAAAAGAAAAAAAACTAAAAAAGGAAAAAACAACAAAACACTCAACCTGACCCTATTTTGTTTTAGACCTAGCAAAAGTGCAGCCGTGGATGACCAGATCCAAGAGAAATTGCTTGGGAGAGAAGAAACAGAATTAGTTTCCTGCATCACGGGCCACATAAACAGTCGAATCCTGAAACCACATGGTCACTAGATAGGATGAAAATGAAATAGGGGGAACTGTCTGCTACGGCCAGAGCAAGAGTCTGCAGATGGAGGGCAAATAGTGGGCCTGCTCCTTTTGGCAACAGCTCACTCACACATTGTTTCACTTTAACATGAAACCACAACCTCAGCCTGAAGGACATAGTGTAAAAAATTACAATAGTGCAATAAAAGCCTCTTTAAATCCCTAGAATTATTTCACCACTTTTTGAAAAGGAGATTGCAGGAAGAAGAGAGAACCTGGGAAGAGTAAGAAGCTGATAACAGAACTAGAGACCACAGGCAGCATGAGACTTGGACAATCCTCCTCCTGTCCACTCATTAGGCAGGACACTGCAATAGCACTAAATCACAACACTAACCAATAATAGTGCTGATGCAGCCCTCCCTCCCCTGATTTGCATTTCAGAGCTGCCTCTCACAACAGTGGTGTGGAGCAGAGCAAGTAGCCTGATAAACTCAGAAAACCGCGGTATCTGGCTGTAGCACGCAAGAACCTTCATCCCTGTAGGCACTGAAACCAGCTCTCTTACAAATACGGCCAGTCTGACATGAGTGGAAACTAATTAAGAAAGAATCCGCTCTTTGGCTTTTTTAAAACTCCTATTTTGTGGGGAAGTACCATGCTGTTTACACTACACACCATAATAGAAGACTTACCTTTCAGAAATTAGGCACCCTGGGTGCTTAATTTATTTTGCATATGATTCTGAAATGCAAAAGGCAATAAAGACAAAATTTAGAAAACCACATTTAAATATAAAAATAAAACATTAGTCTCAATAGTATTTAAAACAATTTAAATTAGTTAATTTTAAAAGTAAACTCTTCACCAGCTATACGCTCAGTCAACAGACTTTAGGGTTTGTTTTCCTGAAGATCCTTCTCTCAGTGTCAACATTCCAATCCCTTTCCCAAATCCCCTGGGTTCCCGGTTGTGCAGATGATATTCCTTGCTTGATGTGGCCTTCCAGGTTGTTGTGTGGTGTGCCATATGCCACGGCCATGTCTCATGCTCCTCTAAAGGGCTGGATTTCCAATCACTTGTCCAGTCACACGTTAAGGTGCTCTGGGTTTCTACGTACAGCTATATTTAGATGAGGCTTTCTATGCCAACCACTTTTTTTCCCACTGTCTGTTTACTGCATCCAAGCTTTGAGTGGCTATTCAGGCCACCACATGCCAAGATGGCCTCAGGATCCATGCCTTCTCCTTCTCCTCCTCAACTGCCTCCTCCCACTGAGGCTGCTGCCTTCCCACCATCATCTGCTGCCCACACTCTGGTCCCCTCACCCATCATGGTGGCCACTGTGCCTTATGGCTGCTGACAGGGCCGGGGGTTGCAGAGTGGCCCGGGTGAGGTGCAGCAGCGGAGGGGGTGGCCACAGTATGGGCTGAGGTTGCTGTGTCAGCAACGTTGGTGTTGGTGTCAGCAGGTTGTTACTAATAAACTCCCCCACCTAACAAGCCATGTCCCACGAGACCCCTGTGCAAGGTGGGCACATTAGGACATGCCTGGTTTTGGGTTGTGTGGAGAAGCCTTTTACCTTTGCAGTCCTTTGTTTTCACAGGTCTGACTTCTACAGACCTTCTTGTTCTAGGCTGTGAGCTGCTGCCTGGCAACTCCAGTACCTCTCACATTAAGAAAGACCATCACGGACTTTCCTAAACCTTTTTTTTTTGTTTTGTTTGCTTGTTTATTTTGCACTATCTGCCTTGCCTTCAAGCTTCACCCAACAGTCCTTTCTGTATCTAGTGTACTCCCCCATGCCACCCCAAAACTTGGTCTCCTATTAGCCATAATGTTAACCTGATGTTCCTCATGAATTCCCACTTTGGGTTTGGGCTTGTCTTGGGGACAGTCCATGAAGGGTTTGGTCTTGATGGGGCTTTCTTAGTCTCCTTTACAGAAGTTGCAAGCCAAGATCAAGAACTGTTGTGGTATGCTGGGATGAAGCTGGATCTGGAGTAATGGTGTCTAAGTGAAGGCTGAGTGTTGTCAGAAGTACCATTGGGCTGATAAGCACTGTTGATCTGGTAAGTATTATTAGAGGACAGTGTATACAATTTTAACAGGCCCATTAATTTGCTTTTTTCGTTGTCTTCCCCATTTTCAGATATCAAAGGGATTTGTATCATCTTACATATAGACAAAATTATGTTCCCACTGTCACAAAATATTTCAGAGATCTGAAATTTCAGCTGCTATCTGTTGATTCACAACCTAATGAAACACATTGGGGTTTGTGTATGGTTACTTGTTCTTGTCATAGTTCTTAACTTGCTGTGCATGCTATAGCAGCAGCATTGCTTGCACTTGGGACATGGAGAAAAGTTGGAGAAAAATAATAGAAAGCAGGTTCTCATTATAACATGTAATTACATCATTTCCTCAGATTATATTTCAACAAAATACTGTAAATTCCTTTTTTTTTTCACATAAAAATCTTTGTATGATATCAGTGTTACGCCTCTGACCCATAAAAATTATTTTTACATTAAAAAGGATATTAGTTTTCCCTGGCATCAGCAATTCCTAGGGCCTTTTGGAAGAGATACCAAGTTCTCCTTGTCCCCTTCTTGGGTCCCGGCCTCAGAAGTTGTCTGCTGCAAGATCTTGTCCATGTAAAAAAACCCTTACATGACTCCATTAGAAGCTAGGATTGCAAGAAAACAACGAACATGAACCTATGTAGAGTATTACTGTATTTGGTTACTTCTAGCAACACCATGAAAAAAGTATTTGGTTAAAAATTGCTTTTAACGGTATTGTAGTCTCATCTTGTTTCTTTAAAATTGAGTCAGTAAAAAGCCCCTTGGCTCTCTAATATGCTTTTGTGCTACCCCAGGCAGACACACTTTATTGACCTATGGTGGGCATTGGAGAAAATTTCTGCCACTCGATTTTTCTTTTGCTGGAGAAGCTGTTAATTCTGTTGACAGCACATTCATCAAGGTTGGGTTATTCAAGCACTGCTCTGGCAATCTCCTTAAAGAGGAAAAAAGCCTTACAAAAGTATGAGTATGGGAACAAGTGGAAGTTGTATGACTACCTTGGTGCTGCATACAACGCTGAACTTTAGGTATCTAATTGAGTTGTCTTGACTCCTGGAGTCAAGACACTTGAGCCTGCAGGGGGACCATAAATTTGGTACCTACAGTTAAACAGGGCGAACGTTTTTCCTCCATGTAAAGGTAACATTAGCATAATGTGACTGTGATAAGGTCCCACATGCTTTATTGCTCCTTTTTTTCTTTAACTGGAGAGCTCAGGAAGTGTCCTGCAGGAAGCAAGAGTGCCAGAAAGGTACGGAGAGAGCAGAGAGGCCCCACTGCGATAGGAGGACTTACTCTAGCTACAGCTTTTCTCTACACTCCCAGTACACTGCCTTGCACAACTGCTCTCTCCTGACATTTCCGGGCCCAAGGGGGGCCGATGGTGTGCGAGAGCGCTCTAGGGGCAGCACGAAAGGGTGGATGTAGTGTCCTGCGAGGTTAGGCTGAATAAAACATGGTCATGGTAGAACAGATAAGGCAGGAGAGCTTCTGGGGGTACCGGGCAAGATGGGAACTGAGATGAAGCAGCAGGAAAATGGAAGGCAAAGATTGTATATATAGGGGAAGAGACAAAAGCATTAAATCCATGGTAAGTTTTAAGCTTTCCCCTCCTCCCCCACTTAGTTATCAGATGCAGTTGCAAACCAAAATTAATCATCCAAGTTAAAACGCCACATAACCAGGAAATCCCACTGAAACAGTACCATTCCTTACCACATTTTTACAGAAACTTCATCTTGTAATTCTCTGCCTTATTCATTTGATACCACAGGCTGATGCTGCACCTCCTGAAACCTGAAACCAGTAAACACTATAAATGTTGCTAGAAATGTCTATAACAGTGACACTTCTAAAAACTTCAGATGGAGCTGGGCAAGCAAATCTCTTGAAAAGTTTATAAATGGGGTTCTAGAGCACTGAGCAACTGCAGGGTTGAAATTATGGTCTGTAAAGCACAGTCCCTATGTGTTGCCTCTTTGTGGCAAGCAGGTAATGCTTTAATTGGAAATTATTAGGAAGGCATGCCTTCCCAGTAAATGATTGTTACAAGTTCCTTTTGAACAATAATACATTTAGCATAAGAATTTAGACTCTGGAGTTACTGAACTTTATGAGGTTGGCTTGGCTTCACTGTGGAACTCTTAGCTTAGAGCATTTCAGAGTTCTGGCTTTGTAAACACATATGTGAACAAACTTGCCAAAAATAGAAGTGAGATGCCACTCCATTTTTTTTTTTTAAATTATTTTCTATCATTAAGTGCTTCAAGAATCTTTCTGCCATAGCAACAAAAGAAAAAGACTTGCTTATTAGATTTTATATGTCACAGAGGGGAAATAAAACCAAACAAATATTATGCTGCACATCAAACCATGCACATACCCAGCACATTAAATAGGGAAAAAATCTAATAAAGCTGGATTCTCTCTCATGAAACAGAGAAGCAAAATTGTTGGAGATGCTGCCCAGACATTCAGATTCAGTCATCCAAGGCTATCCCTGGGAGGCCTATGCATTCAAACAGGACAGCTATCCAAAATACTAGCGTATAAGATAAATGCTGAAGGCATGACAGAAATCGGTGTTGCATGAAGGTCTGAAATAAAGGCGTTTTCATCCTCATTAAAAGAAGTCTTCCAAGAGTTTTGTTCTGTAAATAAGAAGTGCATTCAGCAGCCTTTATGCCATTCTTCTCACCGATTGCAGTCTCACTGTACAAACAGTACTACACAAACAGTATCGGTTACATTATACACTTAAACAAATTTGGATGGACCCCCACTGTTTTGTCAGTCAGGCTTTTCAAGAGGGTTGGAAAAAGCAGTAGGCATAAAAATTGCAAGAAAATAATTTCTTTCCAAAGATACTCTAAAAATCGCTTTGGAAATGCATTTTAAAGGCAAGGAAATAACAGGTTTAAGAGATTGTAATGCCAGTTTACAGTTTGCAATGTGCCTTAAACCTGCAAGCTTCTTAGATTTAGTTCGCCCACTGTAATTGTTGAGATTAATTTTCACTAATTACTAGCTTCTCTAGCCAGTTCCAGTAGTCTTCCCGCCAACATCACTGTAATCTTCTCCCTACTGCTTCTTCATCTAGCAACTAATTTCAGTTAGAAGGAGCTAGTTCCAGTTTTAAGAGGAACCTTATATAGTCATTAGTAGGAAGAATGAGATTTCATGGAAAGATTTATAAGAGGAAGGAGGAGCATTTTCCCATTTGCCCACAGGTCACAGGTTTTCTTTTATTAAAACTGGGGATAATAATACCTATCATCTACCTTTTAGGTGAATAGCTAATAACCAGTAGCTAAATGCTGAAATAAAGAATGTCTTCAAAAGCTGTATGTTATTAGTATTCAGCTGAAGGAAAAAAGAGTCTTCAGCGTGAGACATTAAAGGGTATAGAAACCTCATGGAAAGAAAACACAGGTCTGTCTTACCGAGAGAATAAAGTAGGGGACTAAAGAGTGAAGGCCTGATGGACTGAGAACTCAGAGTTCCCCATGAAGTCAGCATGAGCCTTAGTTGCTTAATATATTTTAAAACCAAGTGCAATAGTTTTTATTTGTAAGAAACAGCAGCAATAGCATGTAGGAGGTGAAGAACAACATCTCCCTTGGTAAAGAAAGATGTCTTTGTTACCAAAACTGTAAGAAACCAGAGGTAAACCTCCATTCATCTGAAATATAACACACTGACAACTTGCTATCTCTCTCAACTACTTAAGGGAGGAGGTAGTATGCCTTTTTTCAACTTTTAGAAATGTGTTGAACAGCTTTCCACAAAAGACAAATGTTCGGTACTTGGCAGAATAAGGCACGTTTCTAGATGCTTGAGAAGCTTGAAATTTCTAGTGAACATTGAAGCCTTCCGTGCCACCATGGTTCTAACACTAATGTCACACTGAGAATATGATTCTTGTATTATGTCCTGTGATTGCCCATCATCCATTTAAATGCTAATACAGCATCTGT
The DNA here is from genome assembly GCA_008711295.1 of Anarhynchus alexandrinus. Classification (NCBI taxonomy): domain Eukaryota; kingdom Metazoa; phylum Chordata; class Aves; order Charadriiformes; family Charadriidae; genus Anarhynchus; species Anarhynchus alexandrinus. Next base: position 367,691 of record VUYV01000050.1, on the reverse strand, counting down.
GCCTGAGTTCATAACTTGTTCATGTTAATCTATCAACACACAGGAGCTAAAATTAAGGTTTCAGTACCTCCTTATTACTGAGATCAGTAGGGAAAAACAAGGAACACATGGTACAAATGGGGACTGTTACATACATGACAAAGTTAAACACTAAGTTCTAGAAATCACAGTAATTTTTTGTGTTGAAGAGTGCTGAAAATGTAACCACGTGGCTACTTTGGTGTTTCTGTTCCAGTGCGTATTTTATTCTCAGGTTTTTCCAAAAGCTTATATCACCTGCAAGGCTCAACCGAGTCACAGCCAATGCCAGAGTTTTCTCACAGTGCTGTGGTTCCCAGAACAGCACTGAGAGCTGGTTGGGTTGCAGAGAAAGCCACTAGACCTATGGGCTATGCAAGGTACTACCAAAGTCAAAGTATATGGTATAGTATAAGAATTTTGTAAGAAAAGGGTGCAAACAGAGCAAATGTCATAGGTCAGCATCTCCTCGTTGCAAATCTGGTAAGAGGGAGAGCAATCACAGTGTCCCTCTTGCTGCTGCTTAGAAGAGGAGGAGATGCTCACACGTTCCTTTCTGTTTTCTTTTAGCTTTCAGTAGTTCAGTTAATGCAAATCATCAAGGGAAGGGCCAGACATAAGAAAGTGAGGCAAGCTGACTGGGGAAGAAATTCAGCTTCTTACGGCAACTAAGGGTGTAGCCAACATTATTCAGTGTCAGGATATGTACATTGTAACACATTTGGTCAGATTTCTGGCACAATTTTTGTGCACGGGTGGTTTGAGACATCAAAGGGAGTTGTGGTAGATTTATTTCCACAGAAAACAGGGCAGTTTACCCTGCCAGTTCCACGCTGGCCTGACTTATTGACATGTGCTACCCAATTGTTAGCCACATATGCTGTAGACATGCCTGAGGTACTCCAAACCAGAGGAAAAAAGTTGCAGATTATTCCTAAAAACCTGCTAGGATGCCAAAAAAAAAAAAAAAA
>VUYV01000050.1:180941-366641 GCA_008711295.1 Anarhynchus alexandrinus | reverse complement strand
AAAAAAAGTTTTTGAAGTAATAGCCATAAAATGGACCTAGTTTGTCCCAAATAACTGACAGCAAGTTTTGACTTAGGACTCGGCTGTGTACACAAAGTATTGAAGACTTGCAGACTCATTTTCGTGTTTGTCAGCAGTCACACACCTTTCATTGACTGCACTGAAAATGCTTTGATAAGCAGCAGCCTGCCAGTGGGAGTAAAGGGTTTGTAATCTTATGTACATTAATTATTAATTACAAATTGAGACTTAGCTAGCACTTTTTTTGTTAACTCCTCTATGGTTTTCTGTCATGATGATATATTCCCAGGCCTAATTTGCTTGGATCTACATAGATTTTGATAAACAGTAGGTAGATGCTGTTATGTGAAAAAGATAACATGCCCATGAATGCCAAGCACTTAATAAACTTCAGGTGTTTTACAAACAATGTCTACAAAACACAGTTCAGGAATCAGAAGGAGCACAAATCCTGATGTATTTGAACTTCTCCTTGGAAGACTGCAATGGAATTAGCCACATGAACATTTAGCTGAGAACCAAATAAGTGTAGCAGTCATGCTTCAGAGAGCATAAAGCATCAGTAATAACCCCACCAGTTTTGACATGCCAGGCTGACAATCTAATGGGAGTTTTTAAACTCTAATATATCTTTCAAGGGAAGGACAACCCTCAAAGGAAGCTAAAATGTGTCACTTTGGAATGACATAGAGAAAAAAATTGGTCTTAATTTTTGGTTTTGTTTACTAAGATACAAAAAAACCCCATTTTTCAAGTTACTTAGTGATCTCTGATGAACACAGAAAAAAATGTTACAGATCTCAGTCCAAGCTCTACTCGCCTTTATGATTTCTGTAACCACACTGAACACAAAAAAGATGAGAGTTTCGTTGCTTAGTATTTACATTTGGTTCAGATCAACCATCTAGAATTCTTAGGAATATTTATCAGTCTGATAATATGCCCATCTTTCAACATGCTGGCAGAAAACAATGAAAAAAAAAAAAAGTGTTTATTCTGTTCCTTTCTTGGGGGAAAAAAAAACAAGGCAGGAAAAAAAGCCGCTCATTCTGTCCTAACCAACCTTTTTCCTAGGGCCAAGTGAGTAAATAGAACCATACAAAGATGCCAAATTTCCAAGGACTGAGCAGTTGAAGTGTGCAGAAAGTAAGTAACACAGGTTGGTCACTGGCTTACCCATGGCTGTCTATGAACTCCTGAACTCAGTACCCCTCTGCTACTGCCATTAAGTGGTGGTGGTGACAGTTTTTGCACAGGTCTGACATTTCTGGAGGTATTCCATTTGTTGCAGTTCCTGCAGGAATTATCTCTGAATCTCACTCATGCTGTGAGACTTTCTCACGCTGGACGGACACAGTCTCTACATTCGTGCTGTGAGGTCCATTTAAATCTCAGTTTATTCATTGCACAGATTGAGTTATGCTGTTGCAGCTCCCTCACATTTTTGGCACTTGTCTGGACCGATGCAGTGATTTCAGCGGCATTTTAAGGGTGAAGTCGCACTTCATCAGTACCCATTTTTATGTTTGCTCATTTTACATACCATATGCAAAAGCAGTGTGGTCTGACTGCCAGCACACAAGTCAGATCCGGGTAACTGGATGCTTCCCTCTGGTCCACTGCCTCTGCTGAAGAGCAAGCAGAGAAGAGCTTTTTGGTTGTCTCTCTCCAGCTGCCTCTTGTTGTGCTTGTGAGCGGTGTGTATGTGCCGGGCCACTTGTGCTGCATGAATGAAGAAGAGGATGGGCTTTGAAATGCGTCTCCTGCTGCTTGTGAATGCAGGTCGGGTTTCAGGGCCAGGAGCTACTAATGCTACACCAGAGCGACTCACAAAGGTGTCCTGGCAGCCAGGAGGATGTATGGTACTTGGGGAGAGGAACCATTCTGAATTCAGATCTCTTCAATCTAGAAATGCTTTGCCAACTCAGGCACCAGCTCAGGAAATTGTGTCTTCTTTTTCTGAAACAGAAACGGTTCTCTGATATAGAGACAGACAATCATCTAAAATTTGAAAAATCTCAGCTGATACTTGCTGGCATAATGACAGGTCTCTGGCAAAGAAACATTCAACAAACTTGAGTGTCCATTCTAATCAATTGATCGATCAGTTATTTTCTATCAATCAACTGTACCAGTAACAGTTATGTATTATAGCAATCTCACAACAGAGATGGCTTAATCTTTTACTGATCAAGTCACAAGTTCTACCTAATCCCTAAAGAGTCATCTATTTTAACCCCTAGTTTATTAAAAGAAATATTTTATCCAGTCCTAGGTTCTAAAGTTTTCAGGGTTTTTTTTATTATTATTCTTTTATTCATTTTTATTCATTTTATTCATTTTCACTTGGCATATTTCACAGGTTTGGAACTTGGTAGGTTCTTAATTTTCCAAGTTTAATAGATTCTTTGTGGGCTTATTTGCTTGTATTTCCTAAAACAAACACATGATTTTGTGAATGTGATTTTATTAGTAAAGTTAGGTAAGCTTCTTACCTTTTCCCCTATGGTGCCATTTGTTCTTTAGTCTCTTTTAGTAACTGCCATTTCTTTCTCCCTTCATAATTTCCTTCCAAGACATCCTTCCTGCTAGTTTCCTGATTAAATGTTGTCTTTCAGAGTCCAAGCTCCACAGTGGATTTCAGTGTTTGTGGCCATTTTCAGCAATCTACCTTCAGCCTTTAATTCTTCCTCTTACTCAAAATCTGGTCGTCATCTCACATCTTTCACTTTACCAATGCGGTTGTTCTCACCTGTCAGTCTGCCAGTGACCTACTCTGCTGCCTTCCCCAGAAGCATGCAGGTAAATGCATGTCCTTTCATGGGCAGGAGTAGATCCAGTGCAACTTATATGGAGATCCTACACTTCCCGTCGCATGAGCTGACCTCCGCTCCTGCCCTCCCTGTTCATTCTAAGACAGAAGAGGCAGAGGTGTCTCCCCTCCTTGCTTACAAGCCTTTATTATCACTACCCTTTTTCTTTTTTTTTTTTCCCCTTTGTCTTCACCAAAGACAGTCAGTGAAGTCTGCTTCTTGCTTCTCCTTGAGCTTCAGTGTAAGGAAAGTTCAGAAAGTCAGTATGTACGCTCTGTCCATACAATAGGTAACTTACTACCTTTTTTCATCCTTTTCTTCCTGATCCTGCTATATCCTTCCGTACCAGTTTTCTAGCCCTGTGTCTGGTGCTGGTCTTTGTCAGAGACAGCAAGGCAGACTAGATTAATCATGGTTGATCCCTAGTTGAGCCAATTCCATGTTTCTTTTGAACATTTTTTTTTTAATTTTATTTATGGGAGCCTACATTTTTTTCCAGTGGAGGTGCTCCTATATAGTGAATTTGGACTTACTGATAATAGTTTTGCTATTCATAGCTATAGACGGCTTAGAAGCAGCTCCACAATGAAAGAAGTTTGTAGAAAAGTTGAAAAACAAAGGCACAAAAAGTATATTTGTGTCTGAACCCAATCCTAGAAAAAACTCCCATTAAGCTCACCTGCACAAGGAATGGAAGATTATCCCCAATCAAGTTTTATAGGAAGTCTAACCCCACCCAGAAAAAGAAAGTGTTTCCAGTCTTTGTTTCATATAATTATTTCTATCTGTCCTCTAGAACATGTGTGTTTCTTATGACTACAGTATATTCAGTCTTAGTTTAAACAGTGATAAGTATATTTATAGATCTGTGTAAAACAAAATATTACTAGCATGTCAGCATTTGGTTGATCTTCACATTCTTGGCTTCAAAATGGTTTAAAATAAAACATACACACAAAGCAGGGTTGTTTTTTTGGCTCTGGTTTCCTCATTTTTGCCCACAACAGACCTGGCAGATGTGGGATAGCTGGAATGTGCATATCTAACAATTCTCTTCTGTGCCATCATTTGAAGCTGTAGGAGTGCAGCTATTTGGCTGTAGCACGGAACAGAGTGATGAATGTGATGAAATACAGATTTCATTTATGACCAGGGGATAAATGCTGTTCAGGTCACGAAAACAGATTAGCGCGTGGGGACAAAAAGTTCATGAAGAATGCCTTTTTGGAGGTGGAGGGAAGGGTACTAAAGAACTGCAGCGATTAAACTGAAACGACTAGGTAGTTACTGAGAGTATATAAAAATAAATGCAAAACAGGAACCACAAAAGGATGCAGGTTTCTTAATTGCTCTGGCCTTGGGATGGCCTTGCTGGAGAATCACAATCTGATTAATCATGATAACAGAGAAACTGGATTGCTTCACAGAAGATTTTACATTCATAGTTTTGTGGCGAAGTTTAAAATTGTTTCAGGGGCCTCATACCCAAGATAAACGCAAAACAAATGAAAAGAAATCAGATAGCTGTAAAAATGAGTTATGAACCAAGACTTTCTCAGATGGCTATTAAGCGTTGATCAGTTTATAACAGATCAAAGAAAGTTCTTCCCAGTGTAGGCAGGACAGTTACAGCAGAAATTGTGCTCTTATCAGAGCCAAACCCTTATCCCAAATTCAGATGTAGATGCAAGCTTGATAAATGAATCTGTTTTTAAAGTTGACCGCTCACAAATCTAAATGTGAGCAAAGGTGTTTTAAAGATGGATTCATGGCATATAATGCCCTGCATCTGTGTGCTGGATCAACTTAAAAAATAAGGCTAAAAAGATACAGGTCTATGCAAGGTTCAAAAAGACAGCAAAACTCCCTACTATTTTAGGAATAGTAGGGTACTCTGCATTTTTCCCAAAAGTGAGTTCATGGGAGTTTTTCTTCAGTAGGAATATCAGTTCTGAATAGAGAGATATCTGATAGATCAGAGAAAAAACACCCATTACCACTGAGGTCTTTATTTAAAAACAAACCTATTTTCCAGTCTGTGTCTTGTTATTTTTTTTTAACAGCTTGATTATTTCTTCCAGGAGGCTATATCCATACAGCATTTTCCATAGAACAGGGCTTAGTGGCTGGCAAGTCACCGAAATTACGACTATCCAAGTCAGAAGCAGGGAAAGAGGAAATACTTTCCAAAAAAACTTTTACTGTATCCCACGTAGTTCAAAAAGGGTGTGTCTGACCGGAAAATCTTTCATATGAGAGAGCAACCTGATTGTGTGAGGTCCTTCTCACAGATGTCCAGGTGGGGAATAGGCTTGGCAGTTAATACTGGAATGATATGACCCAGCGAAACTGGGAGACAGAGATTTTCCTTCCACACTGGAAAGTTTAAGTATTGTTTTACCTTTAGTCAAAAATGTAGTTGATCAGGGAGGGAAAGAGAGCAAGACTTCACTCACTGCAGGCATGTGGACGCGGGGCGTGGAGAAGAGAGCAGAGGACAAGGAGAAGTGGAGGACTTTCAGCCTGTTCTGAACTTTCTTGCAGCTTTGGGCTCTCTGGGGGGTATTGTTTATCCCCATCATAGTCAGAGCGGTCTAACAGCTTCCCTAGTCTCACTAGTCCCCTTCCTTGAGGCAGCTCTTGAATCAGGGACACTAACCATAGGCCACCTTTCTGAGAGCTGTCCCTTTTGCACAGGGAATATTCTCCAGAGAAAGCTCCCACTAGTATTATGGCCCATTTCCACATCTCCAGAAACCATCAGAGTGTGCAGAAATGACTTGAGTCATAAAAAGAAAGTTTTCCAAACCATCGAGACATGGTATCTTGCTATTTCAATATAACATAAAGTACAAGAAGGACATGACTCTGGGCTGAAGGAACTCTGCTAGCTCCTGATTTCTCCACTGGCTTTGGTGGAGTTAGTCCAGGTTTTAACTGAGCAGCGTTCAGCATCTGGCAGGATTTGCAGAACTTGTTTAATCACATCCACTCGGATTTCTGTTTTCAACAGCTGAGACATGAAACCATTTCACCGCAGTCACCAGCTCCAGGATTCATAAGCAGGGAGTGAAGATATCACTTGTTCTGTAATGTCATGCATTCCCATGGGGAAATATATGTCTTTCTTGCTTTTTTTCCCCTCAATTCCTTAAGCTACCCTATGACCTGCGCTCTATAGTCGAATAGTTCGATGTGCACCACTTCTGAGCCTAGGATTTTTTAATCATCTAATGATGATGTCTGTCCTCCTCCAAAAACACTTAAATACAATGTGATCCAATTGGTCGGCTTCGTTGGAGTGCTGAGCCAGCATGTTGTTTGAGTGCCAAGAGTCAATGAAGCCAAAAATCAGGGTCAAAAGTTGCTATTAGTTGGCACATACCTCTGGCAGGCTTTATAGAATATCCTGATTAAAGCACTTGTTAAGCCTTGACTGAATTCTTTTTCCTCTTATAAATACAGTTTTGTCAGATTTCATTTTTTACTCTCCACATGCTTTTGTGAAGAGGCCTGTGATCAGGATGATGGAGTAGCAACCTGAAGCAAAAAGCAGGATTTCTGCCATACCAGAGGGATTTGTGTCACTCTAGATTATTAACTACTCTGGTGACAGGTGCTATCTTCTCCATTATCCCAAGATCATTTGCAAGGTAGGTCGAGAGCTGCTGCGACCACCGCTGCAACACTGAGCAAAGCGATTTTGGGAACTGCTGTTGCACTTAGCCTAAAGAACCACCAGATGGTGCAAAGAAATAAATCACCATCAGATGGAAACTCAGCCTGGGCTGGAAGTGGCTCAGCCACCACTTAGTGAAGCTTCACCTCGATTTCAGTGGAGATAGAAGTGAGCTCTGGCTGAGAGAAACCAGATGCGATTTTGTGGGCTTTCACATCAGTCCAGGCAGATTGGTAGCTAAGCTTAGTTTTGTTTTCACGGGTGTAGATGCAAAAATCAGATACAGACAGAAAGAAGAGCAATTGTCTCGAATTTTTGCAGAATGAAATGGAGTTCATTGCATGCTGAAATGTGGAAGGCACAATCTAGCCGTGTTTGGTTATCTTTCAAAGTTCAAATCCATGGTGAATCCAGGATTAATCGATGGATGAACTTTCTGCATCCAAATGGTGAGAATCCTGCTGGTTATTCAGGTCTTGTGCAGTTTCTACTTTCTTGGGCTGGATCTGGAAAAAATCCGGCAAATTCTTTTTTTTTCTAGTTTGTGCTTGGCCCGGACTCAAAAGTTTGGACTGAAGTTTCTATCCTTAGGTGTGAATCTAACCTCTCATCTAGGCCTTTGGCATTTGGCTTTTAGGTGCTATTTGGACCCATAGCTGATCCAAATATGATACAGTACAGCTGAGCATGTGCCGTTCTGTCACAAGAGGAGGTAATCCAACGGTATGTGCCTTCAGAGCCTTCCCAGTGAACCAGAACACCATTAAAAGTATCATTGATAACGCCTGTCTCTTCAGAACGAGTCTTAAATACCTTATTATTTGCTTCGTGTGTTTTACATTTGGGTTTTTTACCTGTGTGATGAACTAGGACTGCAGTTCATTATACACCCTTGGCTTAGGAATGTTCTCCTTGTGCACAGGGACTCTGAAATACAGTATTATGAACACTTACTATCGCAGGAAAGGGAAGTAACTGGAATCCACTCATTGCCTGTGATCAAACTTCATAAACTTTATTTAAACTTTATAAACTTGCTGAACATCATTTTAATTCTCACACTTTTTGGAATTTGTAAGGTTCTACCACAGTGCACAACCCTTTTTTGTATATATAAAGAAGATGAATCCCTATACAGACTATGGTCATTATCTTATACAATTTATTGAATATTGGACCTGTTGTGTATGTTCCTTTATAGTGGATTTTGGTACAGTTATAGTTAATGCAATGACACCAGCATTAGTAGTAATAATATTATGTTTCTGTATCACAGGATGCAGAAACTAGAGGTGTAGCCTGACAAACCTGCCCAGGATCACGCTTGTCCACCCCACCAAAACAGGTATTTCTGGCATGGAATGGCAGCACAAACTGTAGTGAGGATTAGACTACCTATGAAAATCTTGTGTTATTGTAATACAGGCTTTTATGGACTGAGGTCCAATTCAGGAAAAAGACCATCCCTCTTGAATGAACGAAGAGCTTAAGGAGCATACCCCTACCAACCTTTAAGCAGCTAATTTCATTATGCTCTTTCTTTACCCAATGCAGAAAGAGAGTACCTGCAGGGATTCGGACTGCTTAAGCCAAACACTTGTGCAGGACTTCTCTTTTAGGCACCCAGGTAATGTTCCCTATCCAGCTAGCATGAATACCTCCTATGATGCACATTTTCTTTAACGGTTTGAATTTTTTCATATTCAGTGTTATGTAGTAAAAAGGAACAGTCTTCCTTAATAGCTGTTTTCGAAAGAAGAAATACTGAATTACATTTAATTAGGATTTTTTTTTCCCTGGGAATTTGGAGGGCAAATGTTCATGCAGTAACCAACTAATGATGTATGGCTCCCTCTTTTAGGGGAGTTCACCCCCGATAAGAATAATTTTTGTTTTCTCTCTTTCCTTTGATGGTTTGTTCAGATACAAATTTTCCTGCCTCCTTTGGAAGAACCACAGGGCAATCAGAAGCCATTACAGCACTACCTGGCCTTTTCCTGTACCCGTAGCTTTCTACCAATTTATAGTCTCCCAAGAATTAAACCCATTTTCCATGAACATTGACTGCAGTAGCCTTAAAAACTCATAAGTTCAGAAGTCCAAGCAGTACTTGGGCATTTATCTGACTAGTGATATCTAAAGGACAGAATTCAAATGTCATCATTTCTATAGCAAATTACAGATATAAAAGGACCCTGTGGTGCCTGTGTAATTAAAAGAATAAGAAAACAAACCAGCTGCTTGTGCAGACTCCACATTTAGAAAGAAGAGATGAAATTCGTTGAATAAATTATTCCACTCAAAATAATCTCTTTATCCCCAGTCTTTAGAAAGTTTCCGTCCGCTTAGATCTTTGAATAGGCTCAGCCCAGGGTAAAAACTCCAACAACCCTGGATGTAAAACTTCTTTGTGCATTATTTTCTGGAAAGAATTAATTCAGAACTGCATTCTGAATGCCAAGAATAAATCAGAAAATATTTACTGATCAACATTTCAGTTCTCTCCAAATACATATATTAAATATGTTTTATTGTAGCAGGGAAATGAATAAGTAAGCACTTTGAATCAAGAACATCTTTGAATGTTATTGAACCTGATTCTGAAAATTGGAACAATACTAATGCTTGCAAATGAGAATATGAAACATGTCTGATGATAGGTGATGTCACTTCTGGCATAACTGCATGATACAAAATACAAATAGGTAATGTTCTCTGAAATGTGACCCATACGAATGACAGGAGAGGAAGAGCAGATAGCCAAATTGTATACGATGCTACCGCAGAGCAGTTAGTCTCACAAACAGTGAGACTGTGTTTCTGTCACAGACGTGAGGAAAGTTCATTCCTCAGCAGAAGACAATTACAAGTTGACAACTAGTACTTCGACCTCAGTTTGCAAATTGCTTGTGCATGCAAGCAACACCAGGCAATGAAAATATTTCAAGAGTTCATAATTTGTCAAAAGAAAATGAAGAAAGGAAAATATGTGATGGGGTCACTTAAGTTTTGTTGCTATGTTGCAGAAAAAAATTTCCCTTGGAAATTCTACAATGGAATGGTCAAGTTAAAGACTTGAAGGCCTAGTGTCTGGCTTATCCCACCTGACAAAAATCTCAGAAAGGAAGACTTAGTTTTTGCAGCAGAACTATATTCAAAAGGGTGAGATGAAAGGTACTTGAAAAATTACTTTTAAGTCCATTATTTGCTGGAGACTGTAAGGAGAACCAGAAAGACACCATCATACCAGGCTGTGATCCAAAAGTCCTTACTAAATTAACAACAAACAGGTGTTTTATCATGAACATCCTTGTTTTCTTACTTCTCTGGAAGTCAAGTTTCCAGGGAGTGTCTTGGATCAAGGTCAGTTTCATAAAAAAAATGAAGTCACTGCAGCAATATAGCCACACTGGATTTTAGAATTGGCTCAAGCTGAGCAAATTCTCAAACCTTAAGGTCCTTGGGGGCATTAGGATTTTATACTGTGTCCCTGAATCTGTATGGAAGCAGAAGAGCTTAGTTACACAGGAGTTTCTTTGCTCTACTTTCCAGTGAAGACCTGCCTAAATTGCTCAGCCCTACCTGCCAGGTGACTCCAAAGTGTGATGGGTGAGTATATCCACCGGTGCCTGCCACAAAACTCTAGCTGTCAGAAGCATCACGTTTTTTTCTAAGTACAGACTGTATGTTTGAACAGAGGGAACACTCTGATGGACTGGAATGGGTATTAGGCTCTTGAATGGTATCTTGAATGGATATTAGGCTCACTGTATGAAATGCTGAGTGCAAACAAAGGATTAACCACTCTAAAATGCCAATGCCATTATTTAGTTTTCACCATCAAAGTGCCAATGCTCCCACTGTAAAAGAAAGGCTGAAGGAGCTCCATCATCATAAGGTAATCACTCCCTCAAGGACCGGAGCCCTTTGGCTGGAATTCATGTCTCCTAGTGCTCAAGGGCTGTGATGATCTCATGGTATCTGTACTTTCATGTTTACTGCTTCTTCTGCATTGTTTAATAAGTGGCAGACATACATTCCAAGTCCTTTTTTTTATATACCACACGAACAGCACTGAAAGACTGCAAGACAGGTTCTCAGCTGGTGTATTACCTTACAGACATCTGCAGTACTATGTTGATTCACATTTCCTCAGGATACAGCCTGCTCACCGGAAAGAGTTTGCAAAAAGAAGGCTTATTTCCCTAAGCTTTTCAGTTTAGATTACCCAGCCAGAGGAACCCTTTGACTGGACTGTATTATCTTATAAAAAGCTATACTCTTAAACAAAAAGGCTAGGTAATCTTATTAAAAGACATCCTCTGTAGCTCCATCCAGCTGGGATATACATTCTCAGAGGGACTGGAGAACCACTGTCAGTATCTACCAAAGCCACGAAAGATGTAACTAAAGAAAAAGAATTGGTGAAAACGTAGAGAGAATTTACTTCAAATCAATGGCTTGTAGAGAAATACTCAAAACTACAGATGATTCTAGGGCTTAGGGCCCAGCCCACCTCCTATTAGTGGATCCTACAAAGGCATCAGGATTGTGTTCATATATTTTTGGCTTTTAAAGACGCTATTCCCTCTCCCCTGTGTATAACATACATCCAGATACTTCATATGGTATAACATGATTTAATGAACTTGTGACTACCCGTGATTATAAAGGAAAAAATTCTGAATGTATCCTCAGTAGAGAAATAGTATGCTGGCAAAGGAAGTTCCCTGACTACTCAATCATCATTTCTTGCCTAAGCAATGCAGTGGCTCCCTGTAAATTGTTTGGCCTATTGGAAACACCATAAGATTAATAAGAATGTATGTGCGCTGTGCTTGCAGAATGCAACGGGGAGTGTTTGTGTGTGGTATTAAAGAGCTACAATCTGTGGGATCTGGCTGAAGAACAATGGTCTTGTGAAGGTCCAGCTGGTCCAACCCTCAGCTTAAGATAAGAGGGAGAGCTGCAGGAGACAGCTGGTCTCACACAGGATTGATGTTGTTAATAGGTTTAAGAAAAAGTGATGCCATCAATAAGACCAAGAAAGAGCAATGCCACTGAAGTAAAAGATGAGTCAAGATGGGTAATTCTTCAAAGACCAGAGACTGAAATCTGCAAAATAAAGGACACTTGTGGGTGTTCTCCAGATGAACGTTGAAGGACCATCCAAGTGCTCTGGACAGCAATCTGGCTCCACTTCTCAGTTACAGACAGCATGGTGGGCAGCTGAAACTGGTGAATGCAGAGACTAAGTGAGTGTATGTTTGTTCCTGCCAGGAGTTTTAGCTAAAAAGAGGCTCTTCCTCTTGTAATAATCTTGCTTATTTAGGATACAATGACTACTAATGTTAAGAACTGTTGGCACCCGTTACTGTATTCAAAAGTAATTTTGTAACTTGGCATTGTACATACATCTCTCTTCTTCATGGTCAAACTTCTTTTCTTCCGGTTACTTTTGGACATTTTGCCTATGGAACTGCAAAAATTACAACCTGATCTGAGTGTTTTATTTTTGCTAAATGCTAACCACAATCATTTCACCACAAGGCACTATGCAATGTTTGACCCATTTGCATCTTGTGACATGACTGGAAAATTATTAAACATATATTAGGTTATATTCATGGAAGTGCAGTCTTGAGAAAGGATGCCAAAACTGATGGTTTGTGTCTCTTACTGTGACAACAGCTACCTGTAGCTACCAGTGTCTACAAAGTATTTTGCACATAAATATGAGCTCTTTCTCCCTGTCCTTTCACTGGGCACAAATCTCATGGCTAAGTTTTTGGGTCACTGAACCCCAGCTAACAGATAGGGTATTTTAGGCTTAGGGATGTATATAGCATAGCCACATAATTCTTGGTCGGTAGGCAGTGTGAGCTCATGCCTGTCCTCAAACGATTGTGCAGACATGCTTTCTGTTGCATTTCTGCAAGACCGAGAAAAAAGTTGAATGATGACCATCATTTACTGCACGAACAACCTTTGATATCTTAGGGGCTAATCTCATCCCTCCTGGTACCCCCAGTTCTGAACCAAATCCTTTTTAAGGCAACATCTGTTTATAAAGCTTGCTATTCTCATAGCTTGTTCAGCTTATGTGACTTTGTCAAATCACATGTTTCCTCTCCACCCTTTATCTGCATTCTTCATGTAATGTGAACCAAATGGCTGTATGTTTGGACAGCACGGAACTCCTATTTAATACAAATGAGATACAACGGAATGAAGGCACCTCAGTTCAGCAGCATTTAACCTCCTCTCAACACACCGCTGCGGCCTCCTACTCCTTCCTCTAGCTCTGATCTTTCATTGCTTGCAGTGTTCCACACACAGAGGCACAAGTCCATCAGTGTACTAAATTAAGTCTTGCTCTACCAAAAGTCGATAGAAGTTATACCTCAGTGCAAACAATTTTGAATACAAGACATAAATATATGCTCATTTGAATGCATTCAAAAAGGTTTATTTGAGCAATAACAACATAATTAAAAATCAAAACACATTGCAATACATTTTGTATCCAACAGCTTTTTTCTTTTCCCTCTCAATTCAGACTGCATTGTCTCAGCCATCTCTCAGTAATTCTCTTTTTTGGCCTATCATTAGCTGTCTACTCTTCTTCAACACTAAATAAACTTTTGTATTTCAGGATAATTTTCAAGCATTATTTTATTGGATAACAGCTAAACCTTTATCTTTGCTGACCCACACTCTACCTGAAAACAACTGGGATGTCCTTTTCAGACAAGCATTTTGGCAGTTAATGTTGGATTGCAGTACTTTCATTAGCACTGAATGAATCCCTGAACACACATCAACAAGTAAATGAGAAAGAAATCATTAAACATGTCTGTGCAACAATTACCCTAATGTATTGCAAACAAAAACTATTTCATGAGTAGCTGAACAAATGAAGTCTAGTTTCCTATGGATTTGTGTGTTACATGCTTTCATTTACTCAGTCCCCTCTCCTCCCTGCAGTGTAATCAGCTCCTTTGCTATCTGCTTTCTCTTCGACTGAACAAGAAGTAGGGCGGTGCATTCGTCAAATGGGCGCTGCACCACAGAGTAGAAACACAGCTATGTTAAAAATGCATTTCCTTAGTAGGAGAACTACTTTGGTCTTTCTATAAACCTCTAACTTTCCTAAAGCTTACAGGAACTAGATGTATTGAAGGTTTCTCTCTCTNGAAAAAAAAAAAAAAAGAGGGACAGACAGGCAGGATGTGTAAGTCTTGCTTCCTTGCAAAGCCTGGATACCCAATCTTACAGGAGACTGCATGAATAGTTCTCCTAAGTTCTCATTAAATTCTCATGCCAAGTGTTTAAACTGTCTTACCAAAATACACCTTGGAATTGTCAGAAATGTTCTTCTCAGTTATTTGTGTTACTGTGTAATGCTGGACAAACACATTTTAACATTTAACACCTCTGTCTGAATCATTTGGGAGACTTCTGCCCACTTTTTATTTGCAAATCAAGACTGGCACAAATATATTCCTACTGTAAAAAAGGTAGTTACAATCAAATGCAGTGTCAATGCAAGATGTTCAACAATGTATGACAACAGAATTCTTTGCTAACGTTTTTGGCCATAGTCTTGTGATTATGTCAGCTCCAACCTGGCCAAAGTCCTGCAGGACTACCACATAAAAGTCCTGTAGGACTGACCCATAAAAGCTAGTCCAGAAGTGCAGCTGGAAAATCCTCAGTGATTCCTTGTCATTTTCAAACATTAAATTAAGAAGTTTGTTCTGCCAGTTTTCTGGTAAACTTTCCAAGTTGATTTCCCAGATATTAGGGGAAGTCTTCTGCTGCTGGCAGAGCAATACAGAAATGGACGTATTTTGAGGAGAAAGAAGACATCTGTCCCCTGTGCTGCTCTGGGAAGAAGTAGGGTTATGGAACACCTGCCAGGAACCTACTGAGAAGAAAGTGGGCTATTGCTAATTCCGCTCTTAGCTGGACTGAGCACTTCCTTCCAGAGGTCTGCGGTACCACTGGATTCAAACACAGTGGGAATGTTTTGCCCATTTCTAATCCTTGCAGGAGCCATTCACTGTTGCTGGAAGGTATTTGCCTGTGGGCTAAGAGCATTCTTGCATATCAACTGGGTCCAGGACACTTTGACACAAAAAATATGCCCGAATAAGGTTGAAGAAATGACGTTAATTGCTATCCAGCAGAGAAAAAGTGACATTATTGGCAAGAGAAAGCATATTTCAAGAGGTGGTCTGGCATCTCATTTGCAGCCCATTTGAATGCCATTTCTTTCTTCGTGAGCAGGGATCATGCTGGATTTTTTCTTCATATGAAGGGCATATGTTAAATACAACATGAACTCTCAGCTCCAGATTCCTTTGTACTAATGGAAGTCTAGAGTTAACTCCACAGCCTTCTGAATCTGGTTTATAGAGCTTAATCAAGAGCTGCATAGCTCTTCTCATGTATTTAAGAGGATTGCAATATAAATAAAGTGAAGGAAAAAGTGGGTCACAACTTTGGCAACCCTTTTTCCTTCCCTCTATTTTTGGTCTCAGAGTTAAAGCCTTCAACATTTCCTTGTACGGACAAAACAATTAATAAAAACCCAAACCTTATAGTGGAGGCAACCATACAACTAAAACGGCTTTACTTCACCAGTGAGGAAAATACATAAAAATAGGCAAAGACCTTTAAAAGCCCCAATATCATACCACATATGGTGTGAACTGATAAAATTAGCGTAGGTGATCTGCAGATAATGTCTGGGAAATGTTAACAGTAAAACTGTATGTGCTGAAGGCCTCCAAAGTTTAAATAAATATTCCAAGTAAATGTTATGAAAACCTCTACTCCTTTCATGAGAACCTGTTCCAAGAAGGCTAAATGAGATATAGTTTATTTACATGAATCCCATTTTGATCTTCAGTAAAAATAAAGTACAGGCTGTGTTGGACAGCATGGTATTGCACACCCAGCAGGACAGGGCACAAATCCCATTCATCTCAGAGATATGCCCAGCCTGTGGAAACAGGAGGTATTGTCCTCCTAGGAAAGCAAGAAAAAATTTGTTCTATGCATTCTCTGGTTCTGCAGCTTCTCGAGTGCTTAAAATCGCAGGTTGGATTGATCCTTCTGTAGGAGGGAATCCAATTCAGTTTATTCCCTTTGAGAAAGCTATAAAAAGCCAACGGGAGGATAACAGGGTAACCTGTTCTGAAATACTGTCTCCACACACAAGGCCAAAAAAGGCCCCCTGGTCAGTGGGGACAGAGTTCCCCCAATCCTGGCTCAGCAGGACCTGTTCTTTGCTTTGCAGACCTAATGCTTGCCTTGGGTTAAGCACAGCCCAGCTTGGAAGCAAGAGAAGAGGAAGTTCAATGAGATGAGGGGAAGGTGGATTTGGGACACTGAAGCAGGTCCATGATGCTTCTGGGGCTAGTGGACCTAATGAAGCTTTAGTTGGGGATAGGGACGAAAAGAGGTTTTTGGCGCTGCAAGTAGGAAAACGTTTTTTGAGAAACTACAGGAATAAGGTTTCTTTCTTCATCTCCCATCTTTCCAAGAACTCTCTCCCTCACACAAAATGCCCACCCACTTTTCTGCATCTCCCCACTGGTGCGACATGTGTGGCCAAAGGAAGAGGACAGAGAAAGGAAAAGTGCAGGGTTGAGGACCATTATCCCTCATCAAGGGAGGGACAGAAACACAGCTGGGCTAGAGAGCAGCAGGAGAACCCATGGGGGATGTACTCACTGCTCTCCCTGTGCTGGTGGATCTCTACAGAGGACAAACCCAGCTGGAGGAGGGAGATGCAGAGGAGGAGACTTGTTGCCAGCCAGGGGTGGGCTGATTTGGAGTCAGGGTGGTAGTGCCTCTGCAAGCAGAACCACGGCCAGCCTTGCTGCTTAAAAGTCCCTCCAGGACTTCAGCTTGGGGCCAGGAGAAGCCCCCAGCAAGATAAATGCAAAGGCTGGCTGAAGCCAGATTTCCTATCACTGCTCCCCTCTACCCCTACTGCTCCAGACTTCATTTATGATTGAATGGAAGTCCCACTGTTTTATTTACAAATTAACAAATTCCTCTTAGGTTCTGGAGCAAAGTTTCAATAACTCCTGACTTTCATTGAAAGAAAATGATCCTTTCAAAATGGTGGATCGCCAAAGCATGTTGTAGGTTGATATTGATGGGCTTGGGCAGTGGGATTGGGCCTTGATACTGTCATTTCAAGATATTTTGAGGTGGCTTAGAGGTGGGGACAATGCAGAGAGCAAAGCAGATGCTGGGGCCATGGAGAGGGCAGAACTGCCTGCCTCAGGGCCAGCATGCTCTATTTTCTGTCTGAGAGAACTCAGCCATTTGATTCACCTCAAAATCACTTTTTTATAGGTTCAAACCATGGCACAAGAAAGCAGGTAGAATCAAACCTGAGTGACCCACATTTTCAATTCTTGATTTTTAAAGGCTTTAGTTTTTTCAGATTTTTTAAAAAAACTGAAATCCTAACAGAATCATATTTGACAGGTTTTAATTTAAATGAACATCTTCCATTTAATAAAGTAGTTTGCTTTTGGGCTGATGGTATGAGTGTAAGGTTCATATTTATGACTGAGTTATGGAACCTGAATTAAATAAAAAATATAGAACCATGAATGCGTTCTACTTTTATAGGAATTTTTACCTTGTAGAAATCTAAAAATAAATATTTGCATTTTATTAATAGGTTTTAGCTTAGTTGCATAACTGTGTCATTAACTTTTCTTTGTGTTTATTTAGTATAAATTACATGGCAGAGAAAGAGTATGTCTCATGAAAGCCACGTAAAATACTCCAACAACTGAGTTTCTCCATTTACTGGATAAGCTAATTGCTCCTGGGATTTTTGTGCTGCATAACTGATGAGGAATACCTAAAGACAGGTAATAAACAAACTTTTATTTGTGTGTCTATCTATAAACAGATCAAATTGATGGTGGAAATAACAGTGGAGAACGTTCAAAATAGCATTTTTTCACTTCTGGCTTGTGGTCATGCCTGTTTTGTGCATGATTCAGTTTTTAAAACCTGAATCCTAAAGAGAATGTGAACTGTACATTTTCTCTGCTAACATTATAATATGATAAAATAATTTCTGAGGATTTTTTTTCCAATATTAACATTTCAATGGCTATATTTTCCACAGGTGGGGTAGGATTTTCTTTTATTTATCTACACTGTTACATTTGATATTCCCAGATGATTCACCAAATATGGAAATTTTACTATCAGATGAAGTATCTTTGACAGAACAAACAGCAGCATTTAACTTTTGGAAAGCTGGTAGTTTCAAAAAACTCCTTTGTAGTACTTACAGATTGCCAACCTCGATGACCTTGGGTTAAAATAATATTAAGCTGAAATAAACTAAAAATATCAACAACTTGGGTATTACTTAAACATCATGCTTCCCTTGACACAAAAGCAATTTCATTCATCTGCACCATTTCCTTCAGTTTTTATTAGCTGTCCAAATCTTGGAGGCAGCTCTGCAAATCCCAGTCCTACTTTTTTCAATTTGATAGGTCACACTGCAAACTGATAAAAGATGCTTATGTTTTTTCCTGCTACATTTGCAATGCTGCCAACTGCAAACTTAAAGAAAACAATAATATAATCCCGATTGCCTTGAAATGACGTAAAAATCATGAAGAAGAAAAAGAAAGGTGGGTTATTCACATCTGACTTGGGAGTTTTTAGCTCTGAAACTATAATTGTCTCACATTCTTCATACTTTGCAAGTAAAAGAGACAGAAGCTTTGCTTTTAATGCAAGGGGAGATTCTTATGAAATAGGAAAGTTTTAGCTTTCTCTCAGACAGAACCTCGAGGCTTTAAGAAAAAACATAAGTCGTGAGACTTGTGATGAAATTGTGAGAGCTGGCAACACCTCAGTCAAGCTTGTTCTTCATTTCCATTGAAGTTGAAAGGAAAAATGCCAAACCCATACTTCTGGTGCAAAAACTGATAAACCAGCAGGAAACAGCCTTGCCCAGTCAGCTTTTTCTCTGAAATGAAAGACAAACGTCTTGTAAAAGGTCTGCTCAGAGTGCCAACGAAGTCAAATTGCAAAATTGGCTCTCACTGACTCCAGCGTTAAAATAGTGCGCTCACTTAAGGGGTTGTTCAAGGGAAGAGAAGGTACTCTGCTACCAAATTGAAATTTGGATATTCTTGGACTGTAGCTCTTTAGAAGCATGCTGACATAGACAAATGGAACAGGCTGCCCAGGGAAGTGGTTGAATCACCATCCCTGGAGGTATTCAAAAGACAGGTAGACGTGGTGCTTAGGGACATGGTTTAGTGGTGGTTTTGACAATGTAAGGTTAATGGTTGGACTCAATGATGTTAAAGGTCACTTCCAACCTAGACAATTCTATGATTTTATGAAATATTTTTCTTATTTCCTCCTTACCAAGATGAACTTCTGCTACTGGCTTTGCTGTGAAATATTCAAAAGTGATACTGAATACTGTGTTTCTGTTTATGTTTAAGAGAAACCGAATTTATCAAGCTAAATTAAGTGCTTCAGAGAAGTTGAAGTTAGCAAGCTAAATTATTTTTTTGCAATTTACTCAAGAAAGTGAGTTGATTGGGTAAGGGGTACAGACCTAATAGGATGAGATAAGTTAAAATACTGTAGCTTTAAGGGTAAATATGTCACCATGATGAACAGCATATAAAGCTGTACGCTCATTATCTTTAAAACATGATGGCAGTGCTCGTGCCAAGTCATATTCAGCATTACAATGTGCTTTCTACAGGCGGTGTCTTAATCCAATGCAAGGTCATGTTGCCATCAAAAATGCCTGTGCAATCATCTGTGCTCCTGTTGTGTGTGCCCACCATGTCTTTCTCATTAGCACTGGCAATTATGCAACCTCAGAGCTGTTAGATCTGCTTGCACAGCTGCCTGAAAACCAGCCCATGGGGAACAAAAAAAGCAAAAGGTAGGACTACACTTTCCACAGAAGCATCAGCCTTAAAAAGAAGCTTAAGCTACTCATTAAACTGGACCGTGACAGTACTACCCACTGCTCCTGTTCCATGTGGGAGGCAATGAATGTGCATATCGGAATGCAAGGAACATCAAAAGAGATATCAGAGCCTTGGGACAGACACTCAGGGGATCTGGAGCGCAGGTTATTTTTTCATCTCTACTTCCTGTTGTGGGTAATGACATTGAAAGGAACAGACGAGCTCAGTCTGTTAATATGTGGCTCCGTGGCTGGTGTCATCGCCACAATTTTGGGTTTTTTGACAATGGAATGACCTACACGGCACCAGGCCTGCTGGGAGCAGATGGGGGCTGGCTCGCTGCAAAAGGGAGAAGGGTTTTCGCCCAAAAATTATCAGGGCTTATTAACAGGGCTTTAAACTAGATTTGACGGGGGAAGGGGGTATTATTGGGTTTGCCCAAGACCAGCCAAGGGAGGTCGTACCAAGGAAAGAGGAGCAAGGTACTGGTGAGGGCCTGCAGCCCTTAGCTCCAGTATGCACTGCAGCAGGATCACAGTCTTGCGTAGATGAGCCAGGAGCTCGAGGACCAACAGGAGCCAATGGGGAGGCACCGTTAGTACACGGCAAAGGAATGCCGCCTGGAGAGCAGCGCAAGGTAAGTACAGCTGCTCCAACCAGGTTAGCCTCAACAAAGACAAGGCTGAAGTGCCTCTATACAAACGCACGGAGCATGGGGAACAAGCAGGAGGAACTAGAGATGTGGGCACGACTCCAGGACTACGATCTCATTGGCATCGTAGAAACTTGGTGGGACGACACCTATGACTGGAGTGTTAGAATGGAAGGCTACAGGCTCTTCAGGAGAGACAGGCTGGGGAAAAGAGGAGGTGGCGTTGCCTTGTATGTTAAAGAGCACCTGGAATGCATGGAGCTTAGCCTGGGGATGGATAAAGAGCCAACTGAGAGCCTATGGGTTAGGATTAAAGGGAAATCGAGAGCAGGGGACATTACGGTGGGGGTTTGCTACAGGCCACCCGACCAAGAAGACCCAGTGGATGAAGCCCTTTATAGTCAGATAGGGGTGGCATCACATTCGCAGACCCTGGTGCTCATGGGCGACTTCAACCACCCTGACATCTGTTGGAAAGGCAACACAGCCAAGCATAGGCAATCCAGGAGGTTCTTGGATTGCATTGAGGACAACTTCCTTCTCCAAATGGTTGAGGAACCAACGAGGAAAGGAGCTATGCTGGACCTTGTGCTTACCAACAAGGAGGGTCTGGTAGACAGTGTCAAACTCATGGGCAGCCTGGGCTGTAGCGACCATGAAATGGTCGAGTTCAAAATCCTCGAAGCAGCGAGGAAGGTACACAGCAGGCTAGCGACCCTGGACTTTGGGAGAGCTGACTTTGGCCTCTTGAAGAATCTGCTTGGTATGGTGCCATGGGATGAAGCGCTGGAGGGAAGAGGGGCCCAAGAAAGTTGGTTAATATTCAAGGACCACCTCCTCCAAGCCCAGAACCAGTGCATCCCTACAAAGAGGAAGGCAGGCAGAAAAGCCAGGAGGCCTGCATGGATGAATAAGGAACTCCTGGACATGACCAAAAGGAAAAAGGAGGCCTACAGGCAGTGGAAACAGGGGCGGGTAGCCTGGGAGGAATACAGGGGAATGGTCCGAGCAGCCAGGGATCGGGTTAGACAAGCCAAAGCTCAGATGGAACTGGATCTGGCAAGGGATATTAAGACAAACAAGAAATCTTTCTTTAAATACGTCAGCGAGAAAAGAAACACTAGGGAAACTGTGGGCCCTCTCCGGAAGGTAACACAAGAACTGGTTACCCGGGATAGAGACAAGGCTGAGGTACTCAATGACTTTTTTGCCTCAGTCTTCACTGGCAAGGACTGCAGCCACACTGCCCGTGATGCAGAATGCAAAAGCCAGGATTGGGAAAATGGAGAACCGCCCACTGTAGAAGAAGATCAAGTGCGGGACCACCTGAGGAACCTGAAGGTGCACAAGTCCATGGGACCTGATGAGATACATCCGCGGGTCCTGAGGGAACTGGCAGATGAAGTCGCTAAGCCACTAGCCATCATATTTGAGAAGTCGTGGCAGTCTGGCGAGGTTCCTGATGACTGGAAAAGGGGAAACATAACCCCCATTTTCAAAAAGGGAAATAAGGAAGACCCGGGGAACTACAGGCCAGTCAGTCTCACCTCTGTGCCTGGCAAGATCATGGAGCAGATCCTCCTGGAAACTCTGCTGAGGCACACAGAAATCAAAGAGGTGATTGGTGACAGCCAGCATGGCTTCACCAAGGGCAGATCATGCCTGACTAATTTGGTGGCCTTCTACGAAGGGGTCATAACGGCGGTGGACAAAGGAAGATCGACTGATGTCATCTACTTGGACTTGTGCAAGGCATTTGACACTGTCCCACACGATATCCTGGTCTCTAAATTGGAGAGACATGGATTTGACAAATGGACCATTCGATGGATAAAGAACTGGCTGGACGGTCGCACTCAAAGAGTTGCGGTCAACGGCTCGATGTCCAAGTGGAGACCAGTGACAAGTGGCGTTCCTCAGGGGTCGGTGCTGGGACCTGTACTGTTCAACATCTTTGTAGGAGATATGGACAGTGGGGTCGAGAGCACCCTCAGCAAGTTTGCCGATGATACCAAGCTGTTTGGCGAGGTAGACACGCTGGAAGGGAGGGATGCCATCCAGAGGGACCTGGACAGGCTGGAGAGGTGGGCCCAAGCCAACCTCATGCAGTTCAATAAGGCCAAATGCAAGGTCTTACATCTAGGTCGGGGCAATCCCAAGCACAATTACAGGTTGGGCGGGGAATGGCTGGAGAGCAGCACTGAGGAGAAGGACCTGGGTGTGCTGATCGACGAGAAGCTCAACATGAGCCAGCAATGTGCGATCGCAGCCCAGAAGGCCAACCGCATCCTGGGCTGCATCAAAAGAAGTGTGGCCAGCAGGGCGAGGGAGGTGATTCTGCCCCTCTACTCCACTCTCGTGAGACCCCACCTGGAGTACTGCGTCCAGCTCTGGAGTCCCCAACATAAGAAGGACATGGACCTGTTGGAGCGTGTCCAGAGGAGGGCCACGAGGATGATCCGAGGGCTGGAGCACCTCTCCTATGAGGAGAGGCTGAAGGAGTTGGGGCTGTTCAGCCTGGAGAAGAGAAGGCTCCGGGGAGATCTTATTGCGGCCTTTCAGTACCTAAAGGGGGCCTACAGGAGAGCTGGGGAAGGACTTTTTACTAGGGCATGTAGTGACAGGACAAGGGGGAATGGCTTCAAACTGGAAGAGGGCAGGTTTAGATTGAACATTAGGAAGAAGTTTTTCACTTTGAGGGTGGTGAGGCACTGGAACAGGTTGCCCAGAGAGGTTGTTGAGTCCCCATCCCTGGAGGTGTTCAAGGCCAGGCTGGACGTGGCCTTGGGCAACCTGGTCTAGTGGGAGGTGTCCCTGCCTATGGCAGGGGGGTTGGAACTCGATGATCTTCAAGGTCCTTTCCAACCTAAACCATTCTATGATTCTATGATTCTATGATTACAGGTTTGTCTGGGGTAACAAGGTCTGGCTGGTTGTAGCTGTGCTGCCTTTCCACCACCTTGCACTTCAGGAAACCCATTCCAACCTGGGCAAACCAGGCTGAAAAAAAACACAGCAAATGAACTGGCAGTTCTCCGTTGGCAGTGCTTTCTATCTGCTTCCTGCAGGGGTAAATCACTCCACCAGGTGCTAGGCAGAAAGCCCAAGGGCTGGATTCATTTTTCTTCCTTAAGACTGCTTTGTACTACTGCAGTAAAAATGTATGCGTTCATGGTAAATAACTGTTTGCAAGTCATGGCAGTATCTAGCTCAGCGTTAACTTCTTGGCGCTACCAGAGTGCAGAACTTTAAATTTTCATTTATATCTACAGATGTTTAAGGTGTTCATTTAGTCTTTGCTTTATTTTATTTCCACCTGCCTAAAATTAAATTAATTTTATATTAAAGACAAGATTTCCATTAGGAATCTAATTAACAGGCTGAAATAGATATCAACACAAGGTTTTGTCACTTACTGTAGCAGAGAGTTGTATACACTTCACTGAAAATCTTAAGCCATTGAAGAGTTTCTATGTCACAAAGCAAACTCTTTGCTACTACCTTCCTTGACAATAAGCAAAAACTCAGTGCTCAAAAAATTAAGGAAGAAGAAAATTAAGGTTTTCTACAATATAACAGGAAAATCTTTTGTGGAACAGAAAGAGGATTGGTCTATCAGTGCAGGCAAACACCTAATGAACAGTTCTGTATCTTTTACTTTGACACTGTAAAGGAACCAAATGGGGGCAGTGAAGTCAAAATTAACTATGTTTACTGTGTGTAAGTGACATGTCAAGTCCAGATACACAACTAGTTGTTTGATGTGAGCTATCGAATGCACAGCAGTTCAGAATTCTTAGACTCGCTCTTGTTGGGAAAGCAACTATTTTTCCTTGTCAGAAAAAAAAATACCATTGATAACTAATTGAACAATTAAAATCCCTTCTAAGACAAATAATTTACTAAACTAATACTTAGACCATATATCATTTCCATGTTCACTAGGCTTCTGTGGTTTGTGTCCTTTTTCATGGTATGGCAGGATCTTGTCTCTCTATTTTGCCCCTTTCTTTTCATACAGTATGCAGTCCAAAGGAATGAAGGTCCAAATATCTCCATTTATTCTCTGTAAATACTCAGTGTGTAGCGTGCAAGGCCAAGCAACAGACAAACACCATTGCTTTGACTGAGTTCTGGTGGCTCTGAAACAGAGGATAGAGTCAAGGTCACTAGATGTCTCACAAGCTGTGAAAGGGAGACTCCTCAATTCCTATCACTGCAGACGTATTGCATTAGTTTCAATAATAGGAGAGCTGTATTTAAAATCATAAAGTAATATTAGTCTAACAGGACCTCCAGAAGTCATGTAGCCCAAAGCAGGGTCAACTTAAAATTTACATCAAGTTGCTTGAGGTCTTGTCCAGTCTAATTTTTAGTATCTCTAAAGATTGTGGTGACACCACAGCCTCTTTGGGCAACCGCTTCCCATGCTTGACCACCCTTGTTGTGAGGAATGTCTGTTCCTTCCCAGAGATTCAATTCAGGAAAAGGGGAGATTACACCAAGCATTAGAGCTGAAGAATAGGGGCAGCACATGTGCAGGCAGACGCTGGAGGGGCAGGTGGCAGCAGAGGCACGGAGAAGATGGCTTCCAGAGCTGTGAGGTCTTTTGGGTCGTATGCTGGGTGGTAGTAGTGGAAGCACTAATGCTGTGCCGTAGGATGATGTCTGGGTCCATAGAGTGATGCAGAGCTGGTAGTTTTTGCTTCTATTCATTTGAAGGTAAAGACCTACTTCTATTTGAGGCCACTTCATCTTGAGGTCAAGAAGGGTATTCAAGCACTTCTGTGGCTCACACTGTGATGAGGGCTATGTAAAGAGTTTGCATAGCCAGTTGCAGCCTTTTTAAAATCCCTTGTAAACTTGGGTGGACTGACAGAAAAAGGCCATTTACAGTATCTTCCCTAGCCTGGGAGAGATTACTGGGAATTAGTGATCCTGCAGAGCCCCCCCAAGCGTGATGTAGCTTGCCACATTGTTCTGGGGAGCCGTATCACTTGCAGATACGGTCAGATTTGAAGCTCTCCAACGCAGCACCAGTCGTTGCAGCCATTCATTCCTGACATTGCGTTGCAGCAGCAGCAGCGTTGTAGACCTGAGGCTCTCTACTTGTCAGCTGCTTGTTTTTTACCGCCAGTAATAATTCAGTCCCATTAACAAACGTGCTACCTGTACTACATTGTTGCCTTGGGCCACAACCAGAAGTTGGGACTGCCTTGTGCTACGGTTTCTCTGTGTGCGTCATAAATCCATATTCAGGGGATCAGTTCCAGTCTTGCTGCTTTAACTGAGCTGTGCAGGGCAGTACTGAATTTAGACTTTAAAGCCTGGTGAAGTGTAAAGAAGTAGAACACCATTTTTGTCAATTTTTTCGGACCCGGTTTCTAACTGAGAGGGCCTGTTGATTTCAGTGGAGTCGTACAAGTGATTAATCTGCTTTTCGTGTAAAGTCCTGTTCTGTAGATAAATGAGAACTCATTAAAGGGCAGTGTTCACCTTCTTACCAAGACACTTCCAGGGGAGGTGGGAGTTGATATGTAAGGAGGTCAAGAAACCAAGTAACACAACGAAGCAACATTCTTTTTTTCCTTTAAATATTTGCAGAAAAGAGGATAGAGGCTCTTTTAGGCATGCCAGGCTGAAAACGTCCATTTTAAGAAACTGTTTTTTCCTGTAGAAAAATCTGCTTAATTCCATGTGTTTTGCAGCACAATCAGCTGCTGCCTGTGGCATCATTTCCAAACTGGTTTTCTTTTCCCCATAAATAATCAAGTCCATTTTGTTTGAAGTGTTTTACATCCTATGCTAAGGCACTCGTCTCATGCACACATTTAAACATGCACACCCCAGAATACGCTGGGAGATTTATTTTCGCCAAGGCCAAGACGGATGGAGGCCAAGTCTGAAGTCTCTTGGTGTCAGTGATGGAGATTCAAAGGTTACTGGATAAGCTCTGAACCTCTGTGTGAACATCTGAGATCAACCGAGAATGTGTCAAGGTCTATAAAGTTACCTAGAGACTTTAAAACCTCTGTGGATTAGGGAAATCATTCCCACGGCTTACTTTGCCCCTTGGGCACACATTGTCATCTCAAAATGGGATAAGTTATGGGACATTACAAGTCTAGAGGCTCTAGGATATTTTTTTGTGACAGTGCAGTTTGGTCTTCATGGGGTATTAGATAATTATTTCGATTTCATTCCTAGCTTCACCTTCATCATCAGTCTTTGCAAAATAAGAAAATGAGATGGATCAGTTTTGTTGTACTTATCTGTTGGTACCCCCATAATTCTAGAAGATAGAGTTAATTTTGGTAGAAGAGGTACTCTTTTCCAGAAATTCCACTCCAGTGATGAAACATGGATTTCTGTTAGGCCTGAGCAGAAATAAATAAGAGAGAAAAAGGATGTAATTCTATTAACAGTTTTGATATTTTTTCCCAGTAGTTTGGAGCACAGGAGAAACAGAAATGGGAATGGGCAATCCTGATACAATAATGATTGCAAACATAGCCCAGCACTGAACTTCAGATCAAGTAGGATTACAGAAATGAAGGAAAAAACAAGTAGGCTAAGAAACATAGAACAAAATATACCAACTAAAATTATACCTAAGTTGGAAAAAGCCTTTGTGTATCAGCTTGTTTGTAAAGCTGATGCACCACCCATCTCAGGCAAACTGCTGATTATTTTTCCAATTCCAAATTCTCTGATCACTTAGCCTGGGAGAAAATGTTTGCTGGAACTTGCTGTATTTCTACCAGCCTTTTAATTATCCTACTGGGATGCTATTTACAGCCAGCGTTTTAGGGCGAGTCTTGGAGGTGCAGTTCCCATTAACATTAATGATGTGTGCATGCTGTGAAGATAACTATAATCCCTTTGCAGATTAAATGCTTGATGCTGTCAAACCTTTTCCTAATGCTGTAAATCTGAAGGCATTCAAAATGGGTGTAGGGCTTTTTTTTTTTCCTATACAAGTGCAGTATCTTTGACTGCTTTGGATGAACAAAGACATCTCTGCAAGATTGATGTTTTGTGCCAGAAAGCATCATTATGAATGGGTGGCCTGGTTACTGTAGGTGTTCAGGATCTTGGAAAGTCACACCAAAGAGTCTCTACAGTATATTCTTGTTGGAACTAATGTAGTTAAAGTGTATAAAAACCTACAAATTTCAACTCTTCAATTTAATTTAAATCCACTGTGAGATTACTGGCAGCCCATTTTGCATTGATAGACATTCTGTGCAGTCAGAGGACGGTTCTGTGAGTTTCACAAGTTGTAGATAAAACCAGAATGTCATCCCATGAGAAAAGTAATTGCTCTCCTTCCTGCAATATAAGCTTCTCCATGCTCTAAGTGCAGTATATCTAGTTTTGCTCTCCAAGGAAATGTTATATCTCTAGCTAACCACAAAACTGATGTAAAGAATTTCAGCGTCAAAGTTGTAGACATGCTACCCTGGTCTACAATCAAATTAATATGCAGATAATCGCATGAGGAATTGATAAACATGTTCCAGACAGAGAGGCCTAAGTGCAGGTATCCTCTACCTTGGTGACCTCTGCTTTGTAACGAAGCCAATATGGGAATCCAGAGAGGGACAGAAATACAGCTGAAGTACATCTTCAAGCTAGATAGCAAAACAAGGCATTTAAGAGAAAAATATAAACAAATCAAGACACAATGTAGCCCTAAAATTAAGTATTTAATATCATGCAGTTACACATATAATACATACATTTAAACACAGAGGTATCGAGATAAATTCAGGCCCATGGATAAGTGGGTTTCCTGGGTGGGAAAAGCCCTCGCACTTGTTGGCACTGGCTGATGAGATATCTGTTCTGCTTCACCCGCTACGGGCAAAGCTGAGCTGCCTCCTGTTGAGTTTGGGGCAGTATCTGCCTTTGCCATCCATCCACCCCAACAGAATGTAAAACCGGGCCACATTTATCACCTTTTTCTTCTTCCATCCACTCAGTGGTAGTAAATTGTTAATTAATTTTTAAAAGTAATCTAAAGGTTTAGCTCTTTAAAATGGCTACTAAATACCTTGTAGTTATTCAGGGAGATTTTCTGGCATACCCAAAGCCTCATGGAAAACTGGGTGGGGATGGAAAACAAATGTACTGGGAGAGTCTAGGAGTTAGTTACTACCATCTTAGAACTCATCTGAAATACCCTTGAAGGAACTGAAGTGTCATCCATTTGCATCCGAATTACAATTTGCAGTTGTGTGATATCGAGAACAAAAGTTTTAAAAATGGCACAACAGTAAATTTGTGTTGGGGAGAATTTGGCTCAGGCTGCATGAACTGTTTGCGCTCTTTAGCACTGTTCAATACTTTATGATCCTTCTGTACGCCCTGGGTAATCTCCATTTAAGGTGACAAAGATGTGCCCAGACTGCATGTACACCAGGCCAGGCTCGGTGCTGTTACTACTGAAGAAGGAGTAAAAAGAGATGCACCCATCCTGTGTCCCGGCTCTGAACTGGAGGCAAACTCAACACCTCAGCAGAAAAGGTTGTTTCTCACTGCTTGTCCCCAGTTGTCGCACTGACTCCTTCCCTGCTTGCAGCTGCACCATCTGAGGAGACATATCTTCCAAACTTCTTTAATAATATTTGAAACTGCCTTTATAAAAAGGGAGAGGAAATACAGGTATTGCATGCCTGGAAGAATACCAGGAAGAAACCTAAATTCATTCAGGGCCATTTTATGCAGTGTAGAGCACTCTGAGAATTTCTGAGTACATGAACCAGGCGAAACACGGAAGGGCAGCTCTCCATGTAATAGCGTATTTCCATGTAAGTCACATGGAGTGGCACCAGCTGAGACTGGGGACTAACCTTTTCTTTAGAGTCTACATTATTTATCCTTAAAAAAATACACAGATTTTGTAAGTGGAACTGCAAAGCACTCAAGAATATTTACATTGCAGCAGGAGGACCTTTTGATTTTGTGATCACCGCTCCTGCTTGCACTTCTAGTTAGTGTTTCTATAAATAAGGAAGTATGCGTTACTGGTAGCCCCAAAAAGGAAGCACATAATAGTCCTCCCAGCAGGGTAAGTGCTAAGAAAACATCAACGCACTCCCAGGGCCTTCACGTGCACTCTGTGAGTCCAAGAGAAGCCACTTACCTCCTCAAGGAAAAACCTTCAAAGGTGGAGATGGGGGTGTACCAGGTGATAGGTCATTCAGGGTCTCAGGAGAAAATTTCTCCCAATTCAGCCTGCTGCCTCTGCCCACATGCCACAAACCCGTCACGTGCTGCAAGTGCAGTGGGTGCAAAGGGCCATTGGGCAGCGCCCGGCCACGCCACAGGCAGAAGCAGCAAAGTGGAGAAGGTGGTAGGAGGGAGAAGCAAGTCATGTTTGGTGGGTGATGCAGTCCTGAGGACATCTGAAGAGAAACTCCTGAGAGAAGCCTTGAAGGTCATGGTGGCAATGGAGGGATCTTTCTAGACTAGATCCTCCACTTGATATAAGTCTGCAAAGTTAATTGGTTTCTTGGCTTTATATGATGCATGTATTGTGGTTCTGTGGTAGCTTAGGCAAAGTATATTGCTATCGAGACAGATTTGAACACAAGAAGAAAGTGATAACAACTGGACAACTGGACTGCTTCTAAGATGATTAAGAAAAATAAATTGTTGTATGCTAAATATTGTGAGTTTTCTGCAGAGGTCTGTGCATCTAATGGAATATTTTAGGGACACATAACCTGAAAAAGGTTGAAAATGCCTGCTACTTTAAAGTAGAGCTACTTTAACTGTAAGTCATCTGCCTCTGCAGAATTGTCTGGTGAAGTGTTAAAAGCCTGCATTACACAGATGACAGATGACTGGAGATTTATTTTTTTTTTTTTCTGACAATAGGATCAGGGGCCATTTCATATATGCAGCTAGGCCTGATCCTAAACTTGACATGCCTTGCTTTTCTGGTCGCCATAGTATTGGATAAACTTGAAATTATAGAATCATTTTAGTTGGAAAAGACCTTTATGATCATCAAGCCCAATCGTTAACCTAGCGCTGCGAAGTCCACCACTAAACCATGTCCCTAAGCACCACATCTCCACATCTTCTAAATACCTCCAGGGATGGGGACTCAACCGCTTCCCTGGGCAGCCTGTTCCAATGCTTGACAACCCTTTTGGTGAAGAAATTTGTCCTAATATCCAATCTAAACCTCCCCTGGTGCAACTTGAGGCCATTTCCTTTCTTCGTATCACTACTTACCTAGAAGAAGAGGTCAACCCCCACCTCGCTACAACCTCCTTTCAGGTTGTTGTAGAGAGCGATAAGGTCTCTCCTCAGCCTCCGTTTCTCCAGCCTAAACAGCCCCAGTTCCCTCAGAGGCTCCTCATAAGACTTGTGCTCTAGACCCCTCAACAGCTTCGCTACCCTTCTAAACTTCCGCAGGTGTGTTTAACAACATGAGTAATTTTTTTCTTTTCTCTCTTTTTTTTTTTTTTTAATGAGGAAAGTGTGCACGTTTTGGTAGATTTTGGTCTTTTTTAGTAAACATACATGCCTTTTTTTATTTAGGCAAGATCAAAGAATGCAGTAGTACCCAGCATACAGAAGGAGCTTGGTTCTTTGGGAGACCTCTTGATTTCTGGTGGATTCCTCCACAAGTTTCTGTTATGGACGCTACTTCCACACAGATAAGCTCTCCCCTCGTAATGGAGCCCTCAATGCATTAGAGGAATTTAATGGTTAAGTGGAGTAGAGGCATAGTGTGGGACTGGACTTTGGGCAACCATGAAGAAAAAGATCAAGAGTCTGAGCTTGATTTGAGATTCTGCAGGAAACTGATATGACAGGGCTCCAGGTCTTGCCTCTTGGATGAGACTGTTACATACAGAAAAGCTTTTTTTATTTCCTTCAGACTGAATTAGGGCTCACAAAATCTCGCTGCACCTTCACCTGCATGGTGAGCGCACGTGTGTACACCCATGGGTAGAACTCAGAGTAGCGTACGGTCTGCCTCCAACGAAGGGTCTCTTAGAGTTGATTAGACGAGTTACAAAGAGGTGCCTTATCAAAAATCACATTTGCCCAAGTCCATCATCTGACTGAAAAGCTTTGTTCGCTGTTCTGCTCTTAAACAGCAAGATATGCATGGAATTTGGATGGGCAAAATAATTCAGAATATTCTAGATGCTGCAGATGCTAACTGTGTGCGGTTCAGAATATTTCTCTGCAGCCTGAGAGCCAAATCTGCCCTGACACAATTACACTCACTTACGTGAAATGACATGGCTGTAACTAATTGGACTCAGCACGCAAACTTTCACTGCACATAGCCAAAGACAAGCTCTGGCTCCAAATGTTTTTCCCCGAACACATTTTCATGGTACCTGGCCTCATTTTAGCCCGAACAATACGTTTTTGTCTACAGAGACTAAAAATAGTTCATGTACTAATTAAAAAAAAAACAAGCTGTGACAGAAAACAATAAAGGCAAGGAAATGGGAAAGCATTTTTACATAGCCAGCAGCTTCCCTGGCACCATTTCTAGCTATGAAGAGGGTTATTAGCAAGCCCAGAATTATATAAACAGTTTCCTCTGCCAGCCAGTGTACACCAGAATCATCATTTACTTTCAAATTATTCAAGTCAGCAAAATCCACCTTTTCATCAGAGCAGTGGAAAGATTGGCAGAGGTTTTTAAAAGTGGGATTATGATCAGAAAAATGACTCTCTTTCTCAACAGTTCAGTGCCCTAATTTCATAAACTCATTGTTATTCCTGCTGTCTTCATTGAGAAAAAAAAAAAAAGCGTGCTTATTCCTGCTAGCAGAGCGTGCTCATCAGCTGCAGGAGGGGGAGCTGCCTTCTCCTCTGCAAAACGCACCATCATCAAAATCGTCCACTGACTCCAAGATGCTGAATCTTTGCTACTGGACACGATAACTGAGAAAGAAACAAAGAGATTGAGTTTTGGGCTCTGCCAATGCTAGTTATAGTTTAAAACAGCGGGGCAAATCTGATCTGGAGTTAATGAGAAATAAACAGTCTTAGCCACTTTTTGCATGAATTTAAGTAACGAATTTGAGGACAACCTACTCATGTCTTCAGCTTTATATCCTGATGAAAAAGGAGCTGACTGGGCCTAAATCAGGGCTAATGTTTGCTCTAGATCTGGCAGAACAGTGTGGATGCTCTGGGGCTGTGGGAGGAGGAGAGGCTGGTGGCTGCAACGTGCGGCTGAGAGTGAGGGACCTGCAACTCGGGGAGCCCTCGGGCACACCAGGAGGCCCCGGTTCAGTAAATCCTCCAAGATTGCATAACTTGGAACAAGCGAGCAGTCCTACAGCGGGGTTATTATGTGCCTCGGGTTATGCAAGTGCTTAAGTGTTTTGCTGGAGAGGGGCCCTAAACTCTCAGTATCGTTTTCTCCTAGCTTTAAAATGGTAATAATGATTCCTCCATCAGGAAGGGAAGTAATTGATTTAGACACGATTACAGAAAAGAGGGCGTCTGTAACTACCAAACAAAATAACCCAAAAGCAGGAGAAACAGGGAAGGATGCGGAATAATGTCCTGGGATGCTTATTTTATAAAAGGCGGTTCAGTTTTGGAAAGCGCTGATGTGAAACTGCCACCTTTTCTTACTCTGGCTGATCATGTGCATTTAAAAAGTAAAACCACGTGGTAAACCCTGCCGGAAGATGGCTAACAAACAGGAGTCAAGTGGATTGCGTTCCTCACACATCACGAATAGATGCCTTTCACATCTGAGCACAGCCTTTGAAAGCACGAGCGCCCTATTTGGCCTGAAGAACCAGGACAGGTTGTCTGAATGACAGACTGACTTTACAGGACCAGGAATTAAGAAACTCACCACTTTATGCACCACTGGTTATGCTGCAAATGCTCTTCAAACACAGCCAGGTACTCAGCATGCTCGCTTCTGAGTGGTCTTGGGGCAATATTGTTCTCAACAGCACTAAGAGAAATGAAAATTGGAATGACATCATCATGATCCTTCTAGATTATAAAAGCATTTAGAATTAAGATAAAAACTAACATGCGAAAATGTACTTATGACTGCGACAGTATTGTTGCATAAACCATAGGCTGTTTATTCACACAGAAGATGTAGTTGTAGCCTGATAGAGTATGGGGAATGTTCTACTACGTGCACTAGCTGAGCCAGTCTCATCGCTAATTGCTGCTGGTGGAGGCAGTCCTGCTGCCCTCTGCCCGCCCTGCCCAGGTCTTCCTCCCCTTCCTCGTGCTGGCTCAGGTCCTTCATTTCAGTTCACCTCCCTGAACCTGTAAGAAGATAAACTTGGGGAAAAAAAAAAAACCAAACAAACAGGAAAAGGATGTTTTTTGAGCTCTGATCGACTTAGGCTGGGCATATAGATTTGTGTGACGTTTTCTGCATGGAAGCTCAACAGCAGCTCTGCGTTCATCTCAGCACTTGGGCATTTCTTCAGTAACTTACAGGGAGGGTGAAGGCCTTTAAAAACCAGCTGAAAGCATCCTGATAGATAGCTCTGCTATATTCCCACTAACCTGTAGAATTCAAGCGACTTCGTGCATCGTTACCACCCCCAACCAAAATCAACGGTTGTAATGGAGACACAGCAAGCCAATGCGTCTCCCACGGCAGGGTTCTGCCTGAGGGGACTGCCAGGGCAAAGCGGGTGCAAGGGGAAGGCTGTTTGCACAGCAAATGACCTCTCCCCAACGTAGCCAGGGACTCAGCATGCTTTATTATGAGCCATTCGATGTAGAACAGCTCAGGCTAGTCATTGAAACAGCATTGTGCTTTCTGAATAACAGCATGGGCTGTGAAACCATAGAAAACTTCTTTTATGTGTCATCTACTGTGTTCTTATACAGGCAAGTGAAGACAAATTACTCCTCATTTTTCTAACATACAAAATGTTGCTATTGCTTTAAGCTGTCAGCTACCCCAGCAAACACCATGATTTGGTAATTCACCTTCACAGGGATTACCTCTTATCAGGAGAAAGTCTGCTTTTTCAGAACAAGGGGAACAAGGGCCTCTTACGACCAACTCAATCTGTAGCTGACTGCGGTGCTCCCGGGGAGCGTGATCCTGCGTCGCGCGATGGAGACAGCCTGCAGCCTTTGTAGTCACGTCAGTCACCGTGTTGTCTCAATAGAAAATGTAAGCAGGTTGCTTTCGGAAGGGTATTTCTGTAAAATAAATAAAGCCGTGTGCAAACATGGGTCTAAAAGAAAAAGAAATGCCCCGCAGGATCTTTGAAGTGGTCTCATTTTGTCGCCACCGGGTTAAGCTCCAAGCGGCAAAGAAAAATGAGCTCTGTTTGTGCAAGTTAGGACCTTCCAGAGAGTTTGCTCTTGAGGAGGTGTGGGCATGTGGAATGCTGCGGGCTGAGGGATAATGTATTTGAAAAAGACTTTGAAGTTGAGCTGAATAGTCCTTATATCAGGTCCTCAAAGTCACGGCGGCTGTAAATTAAACTTGAAAAATAAAAGAAACGTATTTTACTACCAAACATATATTTCACTCCCAGACTGAAGCTTTTCCCAGTTGCAGGTGTTTTCACTCTTCTGCCTAATACTATGGGTAGACGTGCACCATAGGAATGGACAGAGAGTAAGAGTTCGGCTCTGCTTTACGTGCTCTATACAGAGAGAGCATAAATAAGCATGGTAAATAATAGACTTGGTAAGCATGGTAAATAGCAGAGACTAGTTCTCTTTCTAATTTACTGTTGGAACTCATTTGGCTCAGTTTTGTCTTTGTGGTGTTACAAACCAAGGAGATCTCCATGTAAGGCAATGGGGACACTTTGGTTGGAAATAAGAAAACAATGGAACGAGACTCATTGGAACTATTTACATGTTGGAGAAATTAGTTGAAAAACATGTTTCACAGTCTTGGAGTTTTTTTCCCTTCTTACCATATAATACTGCACTTAGGTTTTAGTTTGGGAATTTGAGTTTTGGGTACCAAAAGCTGAAATAGGGCAGAAAAGTACAAAAATGGATGGCAATTTGAGCTAGACCGTGGTTTTCAAAATCTCATAGCCAGCGGCAACACCTGCTTTTGAGAGGATTACAATACAGTCCTGAGATTTCTCCTCACCTCTGGGATTAAGAAGTATTTCAGCAGCAAGGGCATGTGTGGAACAAATGAGTGATGGCTTCTGCTCCATGCAATGCTCCTCTGCGGCTTGTGAAGAAGACAGAGCATGGGTACTGTCCATTCCCTATGCTTACCTACACATCCCTTTTATACCAGCCCTGCCCCAAACTGCTTTTCCTTGTAGGCAAAGTTATCTGCATGACAAAAAAGATAACCAACAGCAGGGCATGAGCAACACCTACTTTCTGTGGATGGTTTCATGTTGAACTAGAAAGAAATCTCTGTCTATTTTGCTGGAATTGCCTGTAAGGGTTTCATTGCTGCCTCATTGCCCGAGAACATGTCACTGTGTTTCTTTGTCCTTCTTACTCACGAGTTACCTTCTTACTCACGAGTGTTACTCCTAATAGTGAGGAACTAAACTAAAAAGGTTAAAACAAACTATTTGCTGGAACAAACTGGGTGAGCTTGTTCTCTCCTTTAATGAAGATTCTTTTTTTTGGTTGCTTTGCAGAATCTGCTTTACTGCATCTAGTAGCAATTTTAACATTTTTCATTTGTATTCTGTTTTCTTTTACTAGAACTTTGCAGACATCATTTCTTGTTTTTCTGTAAACATATCCACTAAGAGAAAGCCACTCTTTAATCTGTTCCAAACTCGTCCAAGTTTTACTGACATCCCTTCAGCATAAGTCATCCACACACGATTTATCTACTTATAAAGGTGGCTTCTGCATCAATTCGCTAATATTTCGCCTTTCAGGTGATCCACAGGAATCCAATAACGGAAAGGAAAACACAAAGAGGCATTCCTGCTCTCACACCACCGTTTACCGAGGCAGGCTGCAAGCCTTGCTCTCCTCTCACCCACCGCAGCAACTCCCGACGTTCGCTATTCCCGGGGTTCAAGTTTTAGGCTGGCAACGTGCCAGTGAGTTCATTAGTGGCACGCTGGATAACAGCGCAGACCCAATCCTCTGGGATTTAAACAACATTTTAATGGCAATGTTGTGATGTCTAGAAGAAATTAAACTCTGGCTGGCCCGAGCTGTCTCAGTGGGTCCAAGTACCCAAATGTAATAGGCTGTTGCCTCCCGTCTGTAGGCAGCTTTGGGAGACCAGATGTCTCTTGCCTTAGTAGCCAACTAGCTGCAAACTGGAGCCCGCAAAGTGAACATATTTTTGCAGTCACCTCACTACTTACTTTGGGGATTTGACTTTTGGCTAAAATGATCAGGTCCCATTAATCCTGAAAATCTCTTAGCACTGGAGATAACTGAAAGCCAGAATCCAAATCTTCATGTTTTAGGAAGTTACTTGGGGATCCATCCCGCTTTCCTTGTGCACCTGCAGATACAGCTTCTTTTGTTTGTTCTGGGAACAGAGCTTTTTCTTTTTTAAAAAAAAAAGAATGAAAGAAAGAAAGAAAATTAAAAACATAACACAAGCAAATGCTCCTGGCTGTGTGGGATGTGCCCTGAAATGAGAAAGCGCCTGTACCAATAAACCACATCCGGTGGCCCGAGGCTGTCCCCACCGGCTGGGCTGTGTGGAGGTGGATGGGGACACTCTGGGACAGCTGTGTGGGTCACTGCTAAGTGAGTCAGGGAACGGCTGTGCAGTTCACAGCCGCGCGGGTCACTGACGTGCAGAGCCCTGCTGGGTGGGACATTGGCAGGCAGGTCAGTCCTGTGAGGGCCACCACTGTGCAGGACATGGCTGTGTGACACTGCTGTGCAGGACATTGTTCTGTGGCTCACCACTGTGTGGGAAAAGGCTGTGCAGAACATCGTTGTGTGGCAGGGACATCACTGCTGTGGGGGTCACTAGAGTGTGGGACACTGCTGTGTGGGATATTGCTGTGAGTGTCATCACCATGTGGGATGTTGCTGTGAGGAACATCACTGTGGGAGACACTGGTGTGGGGGGCATTGCAGGTCATCAACATGTGGGATGTTGCTGTGAGAGACATCAGCTGTGGGAGATACTGCTGTGGGGGGCATTGCAGGTCACCACCACGTGGAATGTTGCTGTGAGAGTCATCACGATGCGGGACGTTGCTATGAGGATCATCACCATGTGGGACATACTGCTGTGGGGGGCATTGTGTGTCATCATCCTGTGGGACATTGCTGTGAGAGACATCACCATGTGGGACATTGCCATGAGGGACATCAACTGTGGGATGTTGCTGTGAAGGTCATCACCATGTGCGACATTGCTGTAACGGACATCAACTGTGGGAGACAGTGCTGTGGGGGGCACTGTGTGTCATCACCATGTAGGACGTTGCTGTGAGGGACACCAACTGTGGGACGTCGCTGTGAGGGTCATCACCATGTGGGACATTGCTGTAAGGGACATCGACTGTGGGAGACACTGCTATGGGGGGCATTGCGGGTCACCACCACGTAGGACGTTGCTGTGAGGGTCATCACCATGTGGGATATTGCTGTGAGGGACATCGACTGTGGGAGGCACTGCTGTGGGGGACATCGCGGGTCACCACTGTGTGGGTCCCTGCAGTGCAGGACATTGCTGTGGGGGGCTATGGCTGTGTGGGACGTGGCTGTGTGGGTCACTGCTGTGGGGGACATCACTGCATGGGACATGGCTGTGTGGGCGGCCGGCGCGGTCCTGCCCGGCCCTGCCCGGCCCTCCCTGCCCGTTCGGGCAGGGAGGGCCGGGCAGGGCCGGGCAGGACCGCGCCGGCTGCCCCCCCCTCCTCCGCCCCAGCTCCCTGCCCGCCGAGCCCGCCCCGCTCCGCCGGGTGCCGGTGGCGGCCGGAGCGCGTAGCGGTGGCGGGAGCCTCACGTCGGGGCGGCACGGTGATGGGCGGCGCGGCGCTGTCGGGAGCGCTGTGGCTGGGGCTACTGTGGGCCGGCAGCGGGGCCGGCGGGAGCTGCTCGGGAAAGTGCTGCGAGGGTCGGGACGCCGCTTGTGTCGGCGAGGGATGGAGGGAGGGAGGGGGCTACGGGACCTGCTATTGCGACGGAGGATGTCNGG
Source organism: Anarhynchus alexandrinus (assembly GCA_008711295.1). Classification (NCBI taxonomy): domain Eukaryota; kingdom Metazoa; phylum Chordata; class Aves; order Charadriiformes; family Charadriidae; genus Anarhynchus; species Anarhynchus alexandrinus. The sequence continues at coordinate 328,363 of VUYV01000050.1, read as the reverse complement.
CCGAGGGGGTGGGGGAGAGGGGAAAGGCTGAGCGGGGATCCCCCGGGCACCCCCCGCCCTTTCTCCAGGTATAGTCAGCTGTTTGCTTGTGGGTGCTTTGCGGGCTGGAGGTTTTCGTGGGGTTGGGGGATGGGGCATGGGGTAAAGGGTCTCGGCTGTGGGGGCGGCTCTGCAAAGCCAAATTCCTCCCCGGTGTCAGCAGCCTCGGGGAGGGGGCATGAGCAGGGACCAGGCTGGGACCAGGCTGGGGCTGTGTGAGGGAAGCAGAAGGCACAGGAGTGGGGAGAGCGGCTTTTCCCACACTAAACGTTTGCAAGGTTTCTGGATCAGCTGTAGCGCAGTGCCTGGGGTTTGCCTGTCTGAACTTATTTTCCCTCTAAAATATGATGTTACTTTTCACTCCCAAATACGCATCGATTACAGTGGGGATGAAGGATTACAGAAACAACAGGGAGATTTATTTAGCACCGTCTGTGTCTCTGAGCTGATGCCTCAGTGCTCGCCAAACAAGTATCAGGGAAATAATTGGGGAAATCCCCAGGGTGAGGTTTTGTCCTCATTTCTAGGGGCAGGAATCGGCAAGGATCCGCCATCGAGGCAAGGACTTCAAAATGAGCGTTGGGGAACGAGTGAGAGGGTCCTCTGCCTGGCTGCAGGGGAAAAACCTGGCTCCCAGGGGACCAGTGACAAAGAGGGGAAAGTCACCCAGTTCTACCAAACTGGACCCAGCAGCCTTGTAGGTATTTACACCCCCTCTTTCCATGGTGCTTCTACCCTTCGCGGTCTTCACAGTTTATCCTCCCTCCCTCTGTCTGCGACGAGGGACGCTGCCGTCGCTTTACAGGTGCAGCGCCAGCACTCGGCCAGCCTAACGCCTCTTCCCAGCCCGCTGGGTGCACGCCAGCCTACAGCCAAAAAAGTCATGGGTCTCCGCCGCACGGTCCTGCTAATTAGGGTGTATTTAGCGGGCTCAGCGCCGTGCTGACGTAGCCGCATAGCTTTGGGACCCAAGTTAGCTTGCGTCTGCCTGGTTTGGGAAGGGGGAGTACGACTGTGGGACGGTGTAGACCCGTCCTAGGTGATGTAAAGCTGCACTGGAAGACTCCGCAGAGCGGAACGCTGACCCCAGGTCTCCAGAGGAAAGACGGTCAGTTGTCTCCCTGCTAAACAATCTCTCCAGAATAACGGAAGGGAAAAAAACGTGCACCATGAGGTCTGACAGAACGTAGCATCTTTAAAATTAGCATTTTTTTAATATATTGATCTTTTGTTCAGAAAAATCAGTTGGGGGAGAACTGACAGCATGCTTGCTTGTCATTCACTCGTAGCATATTGCATCTTTTCAGTAAATCAAATGACATTTAACAGTCAAGTATAGTAGGAGAGAGCTAATAAAGGTGTGTAGCGCTAGCATTATATGGAGCTATAATCTGATAAAAATTTCTATGCTGATAAAAAATAAGCTGAAACTTGTGCTCTAAAAGTGCTGGTTTAGACTTTTTTTTTTTTTAACCAGGACTTCTGTCATGACTTCTGTCACCCGATGATGCCTTATTGTTATCAAGGATGGTATCTTTTGTCTCGAGCACAGCGGTGGTTGCCTCGAAAGGCACAGTGTTTGTGCCGTCTCTGTCCTGTACCCTGCATGGACAGTGGGTGCTCTAGATCCAGCCAGGGAGATGGAGTCTCAGTGAAGTCTCTCTCTTTCCTGCACCAGAGCTGGAATTTGACAGTCTCTGGTGGCCCAGTTCAGGGAGCTAAACCCGCAGGAAACTATTTCTATTTTGTCTCTTGCCCGTTGCTGGCTGGTTTGACTCCCTGCAGTGCTTCGCTGCCCACTGGTGCGAGCACCAATGCCAGTGCCAGCGAAGGGAGCAGGACGCTTTGCATGGGTGTAGCATGGGAGGAGAGGATTTTGGCAGCCAGGCAAGATGGTCCTGGAACTCGTACATCCAAAACCTACAGAACTGATCACAAGAAGTCATTCTTTTGAAGGTAAATGATCATAGATACTTCCTTTTGCAAGCAGCCACTAAGTTATGGTTCGTATAAACAGAAATTCCAAATGGTTCCAGTGGGAGTTTGCATCAACTTAGCTGAAAATTTTAAAGTTGTTTTTGTTCCTGTTGAACATTGAGGTCTCACCATTGAATGTTTATAAGTTCTGTCCATGTGTTTAATGACACCAAGGGTGTTTATTGGCATAGTTCACTCCGAAATGCTGTTTTGAATGTGGAGTTCGAAAAATTTAAAACAGAAACATGAAGAAAGGTGACCAATAGTTCTCGTGCTACAGCTAGTTTGTCAGCCTGTTTGCCACTCATAATTTCAGCACCGGCTGCAATGACATTTCATCCTTTTGCAAATATTTAACTGGACAAAGTATTTGGGGAAAGTGTGAAGTGCCTCAAGTGTGTGTAATCAAGAAATGTGTTAGGAATAATACAAAAACAATGCTCCAAAATAGTAGAAACCACTGAAAGGAGGGGCGTCCTAAAGCTGCCAATGCCATGGTTAAATTCTGTCATGCCTAAAAATTGTAGTCGGTCTGGTACTTTATAAATAGATAGTTCAGCAGAAGTCCATGGGCTGCTGAGCCTATGTCCAAGGGGTTTTAAATACATTTCCTTATAGTTCTAACAATGAAGAAAGAATATTTTTGTACACAGAGAGCATTTTAAATAGGAACTACTGTACAATGAGAAAGTTGGAAAAAGGAATGACCTCATCATTTGATTGGAAGTGGTTACTCTGAGAAAATTTTAGACTCCTTATACATAACAACATACGTTGTGCAGTGATTCAGTGAAGCTACTGTAATCCTCTTTTTTTCCAGAGATGCGAAAAAAATTAAAGGGTGTGACTCAGAAAAAAAATTCTATGATTCACAGTGTTGTAAATGGAAAAAAACCCCAAGAGTCCTGACCACTCAACTTTGTTTCATAGGATAGCAATGTAATTTTCCTGTGTATTTTTGAACTTCTAAGTGTCTCATTAGCTTCCATATTTTGGTAGGTCTCTGAGCACAAATCCTGTCCTTCAGGTTCCTTTGACTTGCATCCTTCTCATTGTTTCAATGAATCATCATCTGCCATCATTGTGTTAATTAAGATGGACCAATAGTAATGTAGACAGAGATCATAAAGATGTAGCTGTGGGTCCCTGATACTTCTTTTTGTATTTCAGGAGATGGGGCCATTCCTTTTATGTCAGATCTGAGACCCATTCTCTGTCATGCTGGGGAATTTGACATCTTTCCAATGAGGCACAAAACTGATGTACTGTCCCTTAATAGTTGCTGGGTACTGACTGCAAGAGCGATGTTATTGTCCCACTGGCTAAATTCCATTCTAGCAATCCAATATTCTTATTATTCCACATGACTAGGGCAATTCATGCTTCTTGTTCTAAATCTTGATGACCATAAAATTGCCATGTATTGCTGCAGATGACCAATGTGTAACTGTCGGCTTGGTTTAATTCCATTAAGATGTGAAGTCATTGCTATATTTGTTATGCAGCTGCTCAGTCCCTTGGGGAGTTTTCTGCATGGAAAATGGGATCATAGAATCATAGAATGGTTTGGGTTGGAAGGGACCTTAAAGCTCATCTAGCTCCAACCCGCCTGCCATGGGCAGGGACACCTTCCACTAGACCAGGTTGCTCAAAGCTCCATCCAGCCTGGCCTTGAACACTTCCAGGGATGGGGCATCCACCGCCTCCCTGGGCAACCTGTGCCAGTGTCTCACCACCCACACAGCAAAGAGTTTCTTCCAAATATCTAGTTTAAATCTACCCTCTTTCAGTTTAAAACCATTAGCCGTTGTCCTATCACTACACTCCCTGATAAAGAGTCCCTCCCCATCTTTCCTGTAGGCCCCCTTTAGGTACTGGAAGGCTGTTCTCCAGGCTGAACCACCCCAACTGTCTCAGCCTGTCTTCATAGCAGAGATGCTCCAGCCCTCTGATCATCTTTGTGGCCCTCGCCTGGACTCGCTCCAACAGGTCCATGTCCTTCTTAGTTTGGGGGCCCCAGAGCTGGATGCAGTAGTCTGGGTGGGGTCTCACGATGCTAGACCTCATGTTGTCTGCATATCAAGGTGCTAATAGGGGATTTAAATTACGTGGAAAATCTTCCGCAGGTCATTCATGCAGCCAACTTGGAAAATAGTCAACAGATAAGGCAACTGGGCTAGATGACACTTACTGTCCTTTGGGAACTCTAGGTAGAACTAAGATATGTGATCAGGCATTGAAGTCTATGCTTGTATTATTAGATAAAGTGGGGCCAAGGACTGTTTTCTGGCTCCGCAGCCAAGTGGAAAAGACTGTGATGTCCATAACTACATTTAGCACTTGTCCTGGCTAACTCATGGTGGAGTCTAAGACATTTTTACTATCACTGGTCTTCTTTTCTTTCTAGTTCAAAATGCTTGAAACAAATGTCTGAGGGTTGTCCTGCAACATGTTAGGGTGGTGCCTTCACAGCTGCAGAGACGGTGTCATGTCTCTTGGGGTACCTCGATGTGCCAGAGGGCAGTGCCTGGTGGTGCAGTGCCAGGTATCTGCGTGTGGCAAAGGGACCCATACACTTTTTCCATGTTATTTTCCAGTGCTGTTCTACAAATCATACCCAGGTGCTGTCAGGGAAGGTGTTTATCAGTAAGTAGAAGAAAATGCCAGAGAATGCTAGTGGTTAAGCAGGATGGGCAACTGGTGGCCCAACATCCAAGGCTGCTCTGTGGTTCTGTTTCAGTGGAGTTCCTCAGGGCGTGGGGTGCAGCATCCTCCGCCACTCGTACGCCTGGTGCTGTCAGGCAACTGAAAATTGGGCAAGTTTGGTCAGAACAGGTGCACAGCGAGAGGAAAGGAGGGGAACTGTAATAGTGAGGTAAGGACATCTGCCGGGTAGCCTCTGTCAGGGGCTTTATCTGCTTTATGATGTCCGTAGTGCTCCAAGAAGTTACAGCTGCAGTGACAGAGCAAACCCAGCAATTTCTGTGTCTTAAGAAAAGAGTCACAAACACCAAAGAGGTTATCACTTTTTACTCTTTCTTCCCAATGTCTTGTACTGGCAGAATCCCTAAAATATTTTCCTGAAATCGTAGTTTGGTCCCATCACTTTCCTGCAACACTGATACAAGTACGTAACTAGTGGTTGAGCTGTAAAGCTTCTTGGGGATTTAAATTGTAATCAGGAAATATAGAAAAAAAAATGGAAAACATGTGATACGGTTCATTACAAGCTAATGGGAAACAGCATACATGGGAGAGGAAAAAGCTTCATTTAACTAGATAATGAGACACGTGACCCAAACCAATTCAGAACCAAAGATAGCCCAACCATTGGTTATAACATATATTTTGTACCATTGTCTAAGTATCATGTTGAAGACCTGCCTTTATAAAGGAGTGGAAAAGCAAAGGGAAGTGTGATTCATGCTACATGGAAAATAATTTTAAGCCTATTTGCAATGTGCAATGAAAACAAGTCATTGAAGAACTGGGGAACTTCCATATCAATAAGAAACTGTAATATTAACATAGGCACCGTTAGGTTTTTATGCCACTATGTGCTACTATTTCAGTTACATGACATTAATTGTAACTTTATTGAAAAAGCAAGCCCAGCAGAGGACAAAAAGCAGCTAATGATATTAGGGAAAGCAGCATGGACTAGTGCAGTGCTGCAGTGTTTTGACCGCTTGTCTCATTTCTCAGTTAAGGAGAGCTGCAGACCCGGCCATTCCCCGCTCACCCAGCAGCACATCGTGCACGCGTGGAAAGCTGGTACAGCCGCGGCTGTCCAGGCAGAGGACATTCCCTCTGGACACACACACTGACAAGAGGGGAAGCGGCCCGGAGGAATGCGGCTGCCCAACCTGGAGCACCTTCCAGGTGGCCTTTGGGAAAAGAGGCTACTGGCAATGGACCACTGGTCGAGTTAAGTGTCCTCATAGGCCACAGGTTGAGGACTACTCATGTAGGGAAATCACTACTTATCCTCAGAGGATTCTTCCTCTTGATGGATGCCCATGTGTGAGACATTTTTACCTGTTCTTTCACTGCTCTGCCTATCGAGGCTGTGTAGACTGGAAGTTCCCCGTTGGAGGGGTTGTGTTTGTTCCATCAGGAAGCACCCTGAGATCATCCCCATCCAGCCCCTCAGGGGTCAGAGCTCAGTCCAGTTTTGAAGAGCTGTAGTATTCATTTTGACTGCTAAAATTGAAATTGGTAGGCCACACAGTTTTCAAAACCTAGGGCTTGGTGTTCCTGGCGATGAGGCTAAGGAAAGCTCAGTTTCACTGAAATGTGAAATGGCTGTGTGTTTTTTACTGTTGTATACTGTGTTAATGGACAAATAAAAGAAGACTTGTGTGTTATGGAGCTTCTTAGTCAGGAATAATGTGTCCATCACCTGTTTCTGTGTTCTGGGAATCAGGCCGCAAAACCTTTTCTTCCAGAGTAGATTATTTGTATCCACCTGGAAGAAAACCGACATACTGCACGTGCTTACATCATCAAGGTTGACACAGAGCTACTGTTTTGCCATAATATAAATGAGAAACACAAGAGAAGGGAGAATTATAGATTGGAAAAATGCGTATCGTGCCTAATGAGAACTAGAAGGAGCATGCCATCATTATTAGATGCACTGCAGAGAATAAAAAAAAAGAAATGGCTGGTAGATAACAGATATGATAGATCTGCGCATTTCTGAGCTTTGAGACAATACCGAAACGAAGAGATGCTTAGTCTGTTATTTACATCTCTCCTGGAAAGGTTAGCAAAAGTGACAAACATGAAATAAGGGCTCATTCTCTACATAATATGATGATTTAGTTTTTTTCTAAAGAACCTGTGTGTTATTTAATCAAAAAGGTGTTAGAGGCCATAAACTGGGCTAAAGGTTTCAACAGTTGCCAGAAAAATACCACAGAATACAAAACAAAGCATTTTTCTTTCTTCCTTCATCTGAGACCTTCAGTGAGCTCACCTAATATATGTGAATTTAACAGATGAAGAGAGAAGTTTTTTGCGCCTCTGACTGTTAGGCTGCGTTAGGAGGGACCAAAGGTACAAGTGTATGGTACCTGTACTATTGATGCTCTGTCTGAGGGAAATGCAGTTTCTTATGATTCAACGTTGACTTCCAAAATAATGATGGCACTTTCACCATAATCTTTTGGTCAAGTTCAGAGGAAATTTGTGATCCATAAGAATTAAAATTCAAATATCCAGTGGACTGTTCTATCATTGGGCATGAGCAAAAGAGGGCCCTAAAATCACACTTTTACACATTTTATTTAGTACATTTAAATATCTGCATTGTTGTAAAGCTCTATCTATCAGTAGCTATACAGACACAGAAACACAACTCTACACACATCCCTGTATCGTTCTGAGACTAAACGAAACCAAAATTATGACCAAAAATTGTCTTTGCGGCAAGGACCGTGGAGCACGACACCTTGTGTTAAAACAGGGCAACAAAGCTGTGGCAGTGGAACTCATCTCAGCGTTGAGAAAAAGGTGTTAGATATCAATCTGAGGGGAATCAAGAGGGCTGAAAGGCTTCCTGAATTCTGCTACTTTATGTTCCTGCCTTTAAACAAAGTTTGGTGGTGTAGGAACTGCCAAGGTAGGTCAGACCATGCACAGGTCTAGATAATCCGTGAACTGGTCTCCTTCGGGGCTAATGCTGTATGCTTCAGAAGAGGGTGCAGGAGAACCTCACAGCTGTAGTGAAAGGTTTCCACGAGAAGCTGTTTCTTTCTGGACAAGGGATGGAACGGGGAACCAAGCACTGCAGGCAGGACTGAAAGTTTAATTTGAAGATTCAAACTTCTAGAACAGCACTTAAAACCCTATAAATAAGAGTATGTAAGAAAGAAAAAAACCAGACACAGTCTTATTACTCAAGTTTTTGAATAAATTTGGATAAAACAGAAGTCTTGATTACTAGTAATGTTTTAATACTGCCTTGCAGCTCTTCCGTGTGTTGTGGGGGAGTGGAGTCATTGGAGCGGCTGCGCAGAACAATGTCAACCCGATCTGCGGATACGTAGGCGCTATGTACAACAGGAACCTAAAAATGGTGGGGAACCTTGTCCTGCTCTAGAGGAGAAGGCTGGCTGCCTGGAATACCTGACTTACCAGGGAGAGGACTGCGGCCATGAACACGGTATTCTCTCTTTGCTTTATCTGTACATTGTGCCTGTCAGGGCCTTCATAAATTGTACTGATGTCAATGAACAGAAAAAAAGGGCATCTATCTGCAGCTAGCTGGTTAAAAATACAATTTAAAACTTTACTTTCTACTGTCATATTGCTCTTTATTCTATTCTTATATTTTTTTTCCTACTTGGGCTTTTCTTAATTTCTATTAAGTAAACAATTAAGCTGCATCTATTCCTTCAGCTTCTCGATTTAAGCCCCTAAGTATAAAATTGTCTCTGTGCAAAGTTAGAACACAAATTCAGTACGAAAACAGGAGACAGAGCTCCTTGTAGGATTCCAGCCCATCCTGTTTCCTCACAGACTAGATGGCATGCATTTCTTCTGAATAAGGCGAGAGCTTAGCGGTAGGGAAGGGGGTCGAGGTCGATGCTGCCAACATTTTATCACTTTTTCAGTAAGTCAGTCAGCATCACGGTCCTCAAGCTCCTGATTCATTCACCCACTGTTACAGTAATTGAAATATGACTCAACGGTGCCTTGCTGCTTTACCGTAACTGTTTTCTTCCTCAGTCCCTGCTTTCATAACTACCTCTGAATACGGTAAAGAAAGAAAACGACGAGCAGCGTCTTCTCTCTGGTCTTCAGACAAAGAAGCAGCTGGGTAATCTATTTATCATATGCATGTGGGTCATCTTGTTCAATAGAAAATTGCTGGCTAGAGAAAAATGTAATTAAATTTGCAATAATTAAACAATAAGCTATAGCTCGTACTGTTTTTCTCTCCTGCAGTGCATTTGCATGTTCTAGCTGTTGTTTTTTTATTACTTGCTAATTGTCCCGAATCAGACATTGGGGTCATGGCAAATCTGAGGATAGCTGCTTTTGAAAGCAAACAGTAAATAATGCTAAACAAATGTATCCGTAAGTCTGAGAACAAAATGGGCTGAATGTGATTGGTCTCAAGAGACCTTTTTTTAAAATTGATTGACACAAGCAGTAAAAAATTTTGTTTGGTTACCCATAAAGATGGTTATGAAGTTTAAATTACTGGGTCTGTAGTGCTCATCATTCTTTGCCCTATGCAATAAAGCCTGTCGGTATTCTTAAAGCCTCTTTTCCATTTTCTCTTTTAGCAGCACAGAAAAAAAAATATGGGTTACTGAGATTTGTTTTTCAACATAACTTAAGAATACAGAACACAACCAGAAAGTGAAATTATACAGAAAACACTGGACTGGGGCATGGAATGAAAAATAGTTCATGTAATGTTTTTAAGAATCCATTAATTAGGTTAGGGTCAGAAACAGACTTGTTAGCAATGATGATGTTTAACTTGCACTTCACAAATACCACCCCTGTGATACGTAAGTACATTTAAAGTGTATACCTCGCTTGTGCTTTATCTATCGTAACTAATTCAGTACTTTTCCTTCTGAGCAGATACTGCGTGGAATTTAAAACAGAATCACTTTCACACCACTGTGCTTTGGAGAATCGGCCGTATGCTCGATGGATGCAGTACCTACGAGAAGGACATACTGTGTGTGTAGCTTGCCAGCCTCCAGCGATGAATACTGACACGCATCGTTGTTCTGGAGATGGCCATAACGCAGACGGGTAAAGAAAGCCATTTTTCTGCTGTCTCTTTGGTAGCAAAACACAGTACAGAAGTTAGGATTTCTCAAGGTCTCATTAAAAGCTGCATTTATTATACCTAAAAAATGAAACAGCTCATATCGCTTGCAGATTGGGAAACGTATTTCCTTTCAGTTCTCACAGAAATTGCCTTTAAAACCTAGATAAAATTGGGAAATCATTTCAAAATAAGAGTTCAGCACTTTCAATGCTTTATTTGCTATTGTGAAGAGATGGTGTAACTTCTGTAGTGCAAGAGGTCTTTTTACAGCTATGGGCACTTTTACTTAAAAACGGTATTTCCTGCCACAATACAAATCTGATTTCAGGTTTAACAGTGGTGGATCAGTACTCCTCTCTCTCAAACCTACACACCTGGTTTCTAGAACAGTAATTTTGAAAGCAGACATTTAATATTCAGAATCGATTTTTATTGAGCTATACATTTATTAATATTCATACTACTTAATACCTGTACAACCACCATCCTGTATACCATACTTTGGAATATAGTGCCTGCTCCAGAAGCGTTTTAAGAGCTAGATGAACTAATTAAAGTTTTACATTATTAAGCAAATCTAATCTTCTGACGTGTTATACAACACAACCTAGTAGCATGAAATATACCGTTTTCAGTGTTTTAATTCGTCATTTATTGTCACATTTCAGAGGTAAAATCTTACACTGGGAAGCAGTTGGCAACTCTCAGTGCAAAGGAACCTGGAAGAAGATTCGGCAACTGGAACACTGTTCATGTCCCCTTGTGCATAGCTTTATTTTTACATAAAAGTTTCAAAGACCTTTAAAACAGCAACAACAAAAAGATTAAGAAAATTAACACCAAAGTCAAGAAACCTACATCTTTCTGCTGCATTTTCTGGAGCCTAAACAAACTTTAAAGGAGTCAGAACTTTGGAAGAAGCATTTTGGGAAACCCTCTCTGCTTTAATACAAAACGCTAAGACTGATCTTTGTATTAGAACACTAGAAGTATGTTTCCACATTTCTCTTTTGTAATTAAAGAGCTCATGTTTCTAACCATAGTAGCTGCTTTTCCTACAGTTTACTGGCCGCGGTCCTGTCTACAGGCACTGCTCCTACTCAGTAGTGAGCCAGCCAAACATTCTCAAGTCTGAGAACAGTTACTGTCATCATTAAATAGCCAAGGTGAATAAAAATGAGAGTTTAAGAGCTAAAACCGGATATCAGTTTAGATCTTGTTCCTTCCCAATATCATCCGGACAGTTGTTTATACTACAAGTGGATAAGTATTCTTCCTTTACATTGCACTTTTCGTGTTCAGCCACCTTCATAAAGACGCGTGACTAGTCAGCGTTGTTAAGAAAGCAGTCTTGCTCAGAACTTCAAGTCCTAATACCCAATGTGAACTTGATGGCAGAAAAACCTAAACAAGTCTTTGTGACTAAAGCCTTGGCTAACAAAAAAAAAATTACTTATTACTAGTTAAAACTGCTCATGTACAATGATTAACATAGAAACCTGCAATATTAGAGCACTGGCAAGACTGCTATGCAGGTAGCTCAAATCCTTGTTTTGTTACCTGTTACCTTGAACTATTCTTACAGCATTAAAGAGGATGCATACTGCACTTTCTCATTTGTCAGATACCTGCTATGACTTTTTGAATTGTTGGCTTATGGCTGCTCTAGCATTCCTTGCTGAAGGACAAAGCCTGTATTTTATCAAGATCCTGGAATTCGCAATGTTTGCTAAAAAGAAATTATGCCTTAAGGTTGAGGAAATTTACTGTTAAGACATGCAGCATCTCTGTGGAACCTAAAGACTACTGATTGCCGCTGTTTCTAGCAGCTGCAAGAAGAAACCGTTGTGGCTGGTGGCAAGAATGTGGAAGGTGATCTGGCTGAGGTCCTGTCCACAAAAAGAGTGTGAAACAAACCTTTGTAACTGTACTTTACCATTTATCTTAATGGAAGCAAGCCTCCAAAACAGAAAGCAGAGAGATTATGTTAATACTTCCTGAACATTTCAGCCTTCAACAATATATATATTTTAACTGAAAAAAAAAAGGAATCAGTTTGTAACATCAGCAATACCAATACATACGTATTTTTTGGTATAACTTACTGATAGAGATGACAAGTCTGACCAAAATGTCAAAGTGAAGCCAATCAGATTAGAATGGGTTATATGGCAGAAAGTAAAATGATAAAAAGCTCAATCTAACCAGAGATACAACCCCGTAAAAATACAGAACACTTGACTCTTTATTAGCGTCTGTCAAGCTAAACATGTTGCTAGTCATTTAACATCCCTATGTACATAATTGACCGTTCTTAAATCACTGCAAGCATTTTCACATTTCAGAAATTAGGTCATCTATTGCATGTAGATAAAAGGACAGGCTTTGCATTTAAGTCATCGTTATCCAAGCAAGTGAGCTTACATGAATGTTTTACACCTATTATTATTCTGTTTCATGTATTAGGACAGCACCACGGCTGGGCATTCTGAGACTAAAATAAGTTATTATTCTGAAAATCTAGACTAGGTCCTTATGTAGGGAAATGTCAAGAAAAGTCGATTCCTGTAGTCCAACTTAGCCTTGGTTGATCCTGCACAGTGTTCTCCACCGGTCTTTTAACATGACACTAGTTCGGTTGTTGAAGTCACCATGGACCAAAATTTTAGCCCAGTTACCCACTCCAAACTCCCTTATTCCAGATTTCAGTTCCAAGTCTTCTTTGTAAGTCCATCGCTAGGGGAAGAACAGAGAAAAATACCAGCTATATGAACAGAGAAAGCTATTAATATAAGAGCTAAGCTTACAGCAAATATAAAAGCAAGTTTTTATACAGCTCTCTAGTTATTACAGGGTACAGATGTCTGAGGGTCAGTAAGGTCATTTTGATTTCTTCTGAGCCCCATAACTTGACACTAAATACAACAACAAAGGTTACAAGTCAAGTGTTACAACACAGTAGCAGACATCTACTGGAACAAGAACCACATGCTTCAACGTTCACAAGGAGGAAAAGAAAAAAAGACATTGGGCAAAGTTTTGCTTCATTCAAAACATGCTCTCTAAAATTGTACTTTATCAGCCGATTGAGTCAAGACAAACCTTGACTGATCCTAGTATGCATCACAAAAGAGAAAGCATTTCGTAATATATTAATCTAGGGACTAAGAATCAAGACACCATTTACCAACAAGAAAGGAATTTCAGTCTGCTTAGAAAAAAACAAATCCCAATATTTTAAATGCTGATGGAAGCAAAATGCACGTATTGCATTTGAAGGTGAGATCAGCCATAACCTCAGGTAACAGCTATGCATTTGTTTTTGGGCGTTTGTTGAGCCCACTGCTTAAGTCTTGCTGTCATGACCTACAAGCTTTTAATCTTTAGGGGATGACACTTCTCTCATAAAAGGAGAGAAAATTACTTGCAGTTATACATCTGTAAGCAATACCCTCCAATGAAGTTCTCCAGTGTACGAGTTCTTCCTTAGTTGCTTCTCAATAAAAATATCTCAATACAAACAATTTAAAGACTACACACAGTGAAAAAAAACTGTATTTTTAAAAAATCAAATACTTTCTTTTTAAAAGCTTACCTTTACAGTAAAGTGTGAGGGAGAATGGAGTATTAACTTTCTTTTATTGTAGCTTTATAGAAATACACATATATACAACAAAAGTTTACAGATCCTATATATCCTATCACGCCTATTTTTAATCACTGCATTTTTAATATAGGTGTATTACATACAGTAATTTTTTCACTCTGAAATAGCAATTAGCAACTTTAATATGAAATTATTTTAAACCAACTTATTCTGCTAGCATCTAGTCCTCCACAAATCTCTTAAAATCTTTGCTTGCTTAATACACAACTAATCATACTGATGTATGATCAGCACACCTCCTTAGGCAAAGTGAATTACATATCATCTGTGCAAATACAGGACAGGGTTCCCAGCTGAAACAACTCTGTAGGAAAACTGTTTCTAAAAAGTAAGTATCAATTTCTATTTTAAACTGCAGTTTGATAGTATGTTTTTTCTATATTTATTCCCTGAAATCTGAAATTACTTACAGAAAAAATGTAAACTTAAAAATGTTAATGAGATTGAGATGTACAAAGAATTGTATTGTGTAGCTGTTCCATTTAATTTATCTGTGGTCACTTCTGCTTCTTGGACTGGAGACGTCCTGCTGCTCCTGATGGTCTCATGGACCATAGTAAGTTATGAACGGAGACAAATGGTCAATTTTCACTGGTCTCATGCTGGCATTTCTGTGAGCACCAGCAAATTCCATATTAAAAAACATTAGTTACCAGACTTTTACAAAATCTGCATGTCTTTATGTGCATGTCATGAGCAAACGACTGCTGAAGATCCAACCAAGAAGAGCTGCTACTTCTGCATTTAACCATTGCCTGTGCTTTACTTATTTTGTAGTTGCTCTGAAATAGCAAAAAAGTCAGTGCTTCTGTTCATAACAGCACTATGAAATTCACATAGGCAAGTGATCAAAAGCACTGTAATTACTCATTCATGTTCAGTGTGTGAAAGCAAAATAGTTAATGTCTCATAGGCCTTTGCAGGCCTCAGCAGTTAGGAAGCATTTGCAGCTAATGGTCTTGCCGGTCAGAATGATTTAATTGACAGAGTGAACTATTTGTAAAAGGATATACTGTCTAGAGCCTCCTTGTCTGATGAATTTTATTTGCTGCTGTTACGTACCATATGCTGCTTATCTGACACAGTTTTGGTGAAAAACATGTTGTAAAAGTTATAGGCACTCTGTAGCTGCCCCAGCTGGGCAGAGTTCAGAGCAGCAGAGGCTGTCACTGCTGCTACCTGTCCTCACCTATAGCCTCAGCAATAAACTGCTTCTGCTCTGACCTGAGCTGAACTGCAATTCAGATAAGCAGCATATGGTACATAACAACAGCGAATGAAATCCATCAGATAAGGAGGCACTTTTTACAAATTGTTAAGGTCAGCCATAGCCTGATTCTCTCAGGTTCCCTCCTGCTTTTTAGCCAACACCATTCATCCATTTGGTAGTTGGAAGAGGAGGAGGTCTTGTATCTACTTTGGTAAACCTCTGTTTTCATCCCTCAAACTACAAAATCTAAGCCTTCAGCTTCAGCCGTTTACACCTCCTATTGTTCTTCTAATATTCTATAAACATTTTTTTATTTTTTTTTTCCCAATCCATTTTTTCCAATTACCCTGAGGTTTTATTAGCACAGGTCCCCTTTGGGAGCCCCCATAAGGCTCTACAGGTTTGGTTACAAATTTATCATTGTAGGCACATTAGCAAAGGATTAGTCCCCCACCACATAAGGATTATGTACATTTGATCTCAGGAATACTCACAACTCAACCAGATCCTGCTGGCTACAAAACTGCTAAGGGATATTAGAGGTGGCCACCTACTCCAGCAGCCCCAGCCGAGGACCCTCCTGCTATGGCTGCCCTTTACAACTGAAACTTTCAAAACTGTGAAGAACTGGCTAGAAAGGGAAATGCAATTGTAAAGAAATAGCCTCAACTTACAGAAATTTAAACTTGATAAAGCCAGCTAGTATAACTGAGTAGTACAGAGAATCTGTGAATTACAGGGGAACAAACATCACTTAACTCTGCAAATACTGTGCCCAGTAGAAATATAAGTCTCATGGCTGCTGTCATTAGACAAATGCATACCATGCTGCTTGTGCGCAAGGGGTACCTGTGCAGGACAATCCAGGACCAGCCAGTATGACTGTCAGTGGCACAAAAGGTCCATTTGTACAAGATGTTTAGACAAACTCCTCATCTATGGATATGTTTTTTAATTATTTTTTTAGTGTTTGGTTGTTTTTTTTTTAAAAAAAACAACTTTCTCCTCTCCTAATGACCTGAACCCCTTCTGGGCATCCTTAAAAGATGCCACCCTTACGAACAACAACAATTCAGGCACCAGGCATGGGCCAGGTGACAATTTTGAGTGTCATTCTGCATGGTTCCTCCTTTCCGTTGAATTTAAGCTGCTAAAAGTGGCAGCAGCACTCAGAAGTGAAAGGCGGGGGGGTGTTTCTCGGGGAGGAAAGGAACTTGGATAACATTCAGCCTGATCAAAATTGTATCCTGGTTATTCTGCAACAAGCAAAAATTTGGCATCTACACAAAATGAAAGCTGAGGTACATGAAGATCAAACTTCACATGTGGAAGCTGGACTTATTCCAGCTTAATGCAACTATCAGTGCCTCTTCAGGAAACTATGATCACTGATAAACCTCACGAAGCAGTGAAAGAATTGAGAGGTAGTAGTTCAGTTGTGTTTCTGAACAGTTAGAAACCTAAAACTTTTCTGAAGTTTTCTACTCTTTATCAAAAATACTTCCTTTTTCCAATACTTCCTGTTCCACAGTTCTGTTGCAGCATCAGCAGCGAATAGTGGTTTTTTTAAGCTATTGTTAAAAGGCCAACAATTCCATTGGAACCATCTAGTTCGCCTCATTTCAGAGCATGCCAGAAAAAACTTTCCTAAATAACATCTTTATTCAAGTAACACAGTTATGCTTGACCTACAGCACCAGATAATTAAAATACTTCCAGCAACAGAGATAATCACAACCCATGTTACTTATTGTAACGATTAATTACGTCTGCTGTTAAAAGGGTTGTTTTTTGCTTGTTTTGCTTTTAAATTGCTTACATTGAGGGTTTTTTTAAAAATAAACTTATTCAGTTTAAGATATAAACGAGGAGGGTGCCTGGTTAACCAGGTAAACCAGAGACTAACTAATTTTCTTTTCACCGAGAAACTGTATAGAGCATTAAGTTGCTCCCTCCCTGCCTCCAAATGCCTGTGCCCTCTGGGATGGCAGCTATGTAGACTCTAGCATTGCACTGTTACAAGCTACCAAGACGGGTTGAGAGACTGGACATAATGCAGCACTATGCTTGGGCTAACATAATCACAGCGCCTAGTCCAGAACAATGTGACATTTGGCTAGTGCAGAACGCTGGCAGAGCCAGCTTGAGTTTGCCAGACAGACTGTGTAGACATACCCTCATATATCTAAAGATCTTGTTATTCCTCAGAGTCAGTTCTGCTCTAGTAACCTGTCTTCCTTTGATTGCGTGTTCTGGGACTCTGCTCTGCTCTTTTTTCCCCCTCCAAGTTTAAATATATGGACTTTTTTTTTCCCCCCATACAAGCCTGACTAAATTCTGAAAACCCAGATTTTCAGATGCATTCTTTAATTTAAGCAAACTGTCAGTCAGATTTTAGACAACTCACAGGGCTTGCCATACACATGGAGATTATAAAGTTGAGTACAAACAGTTCCCTAAATTTTGTGACACTTGCATGCCCTAATTTAGGAATGAGAAAATAAAGTACACTTCCCTTCAATAGCACTGCAGATTGCTGTATGCAGCTAACTGAAAACACAGCAATGAAAGGCTGAAAACGGGCACTGAACCATTGCAATGAAATGCCATTTACAAAACAAGGGCAAACAATGCCAACATTGAAAGAGGGACTACATGGAAAAGGAAGTTCTAGAAGTCAACAGCTCTGACATTCACTGCATTCTTTCATGCATGCAGACAATTTTATAACCCAGATTATTAAGCAGAGGAGCAGATGTATTGTTTAAACGGCCAGTATCATTGCTTTGTATACAATATTTATGAGAGGTCTCACTGGCAGGGAGTATGGCATAAATATCATGCAGACAGCAAATGCCTACTTTTCTAAATGTTTAAAGAAACACAGTCCTGAATCTTAATTTCTTTCCAGTTTTTATGAAATTTTCAATGAGTTCACTACTATCAGATGTAGTTTTCTATACGTTTAGTCTTTACATTTCAACTAAGGTTGAACTATAATAACAGAATTAAGCATGTGACATCTATTTTTTTGTAGTGAGATGTGTGCACAAGCCCTAGACCTGGATATAGTACTTGTTGCTGACCCCATAAGAGACTACCTTAACATAACAACAGGTGAATATAAAGCTGTCATTATTTCTGTGTCAGTTGTGGTCTGATTAGTTTAAATCTTGATGTTGAAAACAAGATTGATGGAAGTGTGCAAGCTCACCAGCAACTGGCTGACAAGGCACCTATCCGAGTTTAATTAGAATAAAGTAATTTATTATGTTTTTGAAGGCAACAAACAAATCCAAGCAAGTGTTGATTTTTTTTTTTTAAGGGCACTGGTTGTATTTGCGGGTTTTAAGGGGGATCTCAGTGCTTTAACTATTCCTGAGATTTGTGAGAAGTGAAAAAACAGTTTATATGTAGCAGGGGGCTTAACCTCTGAGGGTAGATGAGCTCTCATTAGGACATCAACCAATTTGAGGACAGCATGTGACTGAAGATTTAACTAATACTTCAACTTCTATAAAAATGCCTAAAGAACTAGGAATAAGTACAGCTCTCCTCAAGGACAGTCTGAAAAAAAAAATATGCAAGTTTGTCCTTCCCTGTTATATGAAAAATGAAATGTCTAAATGAACTCCAGAAAAATGAAACAGCTCACACCCTCACACCAAAATGGATGTATGTTGATAACTTGCATGTTATGTAAACAGAAAGACTCCATATTGCTTCCTAAGATATTCTCAAGAGGAACTCAACAATGACAATACATGTATTTAATATTAATTTCATTCAGAAGTGTTTATCAGTTTGTCATGATAACTGAAGAAGATTGGCTATGTGCAAAAATCAGTTTTAACAGTTCACTCCAATGTCAAATCAACTTCAGATTGCCTTCCATTAAGGCACACACTTCTGTACTTCCCACCAATAGGGAATTCCAGCATTAGTGAACATAGTAGGATTATTTTGAAGCAATTCAATGAAGTAGGCTTACCCGTGAAAAAAATGCAAATAGCTATTTGAAATGTAGCATTATAAAAAGACCCTATTTGCTTATAAAAACTAGAAAAATTTCCCAAGTAAATATATGTTTTCACCTCATATGAACAAAGTATTGAATTACAAAATTGCTACATCTTGTCATGGCTTAACCCCAGCTGGCAACTACGCACCACACAGCCACTTGCTCACTTTCCCCATGGCGGGATGGGCAAGAGAATCAGAAGAGTAAAAGTGAGAAAACTCATGGTTTGAGATAAAGGCAGTTTAATAGGTAAAGCAAAAGACATGCACGCAAGCAAAGGAGAACAAGGAATTAATTCACTACTGCTCACTGGCAGGCAGGTGTTCAGCCATCTCCAGGAAAATAGGGCTCCATCATGCATAACAGTTACTTGGGAAGACAAACACCGTAACTCCAAATGTCCCCTCCCTTCCTTCTTCTTCCCCCAGCTTTATATGCGAGCATGACATCATATGGTATGGAATATCACTTTGGTCAGTTGGCGTCAGCTGTCCCAGCTGTGTCTCCTCCCAACTTCTTGTGCACCCCCAGCCACCTCGCTGGTGGGGTGGTGTGAGAAGCAGAAAAGGCTTTGACTGTGTAAGCACTGCTTAGCAATAACTAAAACATCCCTGTATTATCCATCTACACTGTTTTCAGCACAAATCAAAAACAAAAGCCCCATACTAGCTACTATGAAGAAAATTAACTCTATCCCAGCCAAAACCAGCACAATCTTTAACCTTTTAAGTAGAAAAACAAAGTCTTTGATGTTTGCCCAAAAATTCTCATGGCCAAGTAACATTCTGAATTCTTTAATCCAAACAGTGGAAAGATTTTTTTTTTTCTCCACATATTTTAAAAAGACTCAGACTAAGCTTTAGTAACAGTGTATTTCAACAAATTAAAGGCTCATAAGCATTAGCAACAATATTTGAGACTGCACAAATAGGGTCTTTTTCTCTTTTTTTAGAGACAGGAATTAGAACTTAAAAAAGAGTCTCAGGAGCTGTATGTAGCACAGCTTGAGTAATGTGGAGAATCTTAAACCCAGGCATTCTGGAGACAGAGTCAAATGAAGTCGGGAAAAAAATTCCATGTAGTGCAGATTAATTTTATCTCCATTTAGAATACAGATGGGTACAAACCTGTCTTCTGCGGCCACAAGCCAAATCATCTCCATGTTTTTCCATATTTTGCAAGCTGTTCAGACCTAGAAGACAGTTAATATACATTCAGACCAATGAGGAGTCAACGTTAAGGCAGAAGTTTTGCATTCTACCATTTACGTGAGACAAGAACGTACACTATTTTGATATGCTTTGACAGACTGGGAAAATTTCAGTGTCTGTTTATATATGAATATGCTTTTATATATGTATACACGAGTGTCACCTTAATCCAAGGACTCAAAGAATAGTCTGTTCAAAAGCGTCACTATATTTTCTATGGAATAGAGCTCACAAAAGCACATATTTTAAACAATTAGAAAAAAATTGGTACATAATAATGAAACGTTGTTATTTCATTTTGGTAAAACCATTTTTACTACACATACTGCAGTCATTTTACACAGAGAGAATGGAAACTAACCAGCAATCAGAGCTATGATACTTTGTATACAGGTTCCATCATTTCCACCAGACATGTGTCAGGCTCTAACTATTGCAAGAACCCAAGGCACCTTAAGATTTTGTCCTTCAAGTACAACATGGCCACACGCAGATGCTGTAATGTCATCTCTTTGTGGTAAGAGGGTTTTCAGAACCTACTTATAAATATTGTAAGTAGGACCTGGTTCTTACCAACAAGGAGGGGCTGGTAGACAGTGTCAAACTCAAGGGTAGCCTGGGCTGTAGTGACCATGAAATGGTCGAATTTGAGATCCTCGAGGCAGCGAGGAAGGTGTGCAGCAACCTGACCACCCTGGACTTTGGGAGAGCTGACTTTGGCCTCTTGAAAAATCTGCTTGGTATGGTGCCATGGGATGAAGTGCTGGAGGGAAGAAGAGCCCAAGAAAGTTAGTTAATATTCAAGGATCACCTCCTCCAAGCTCAGGAGCAATGCATCCCTACAAAGAAGGAGGCAGGCAGAAAAGTCAGGAGGTCTGCATGGATGAACAAGGAGCTTCTGGACATGACCAAAAGGAAAAAGGAGGCCTATAGGGAGTGGAAACAGGGGCAGGTAGCCTGGGAGGAATACAGGGGAATCGTTCGAGCAGCCAGGGATCAGGTTAGACAAGCTAAAGCGCAGATCGAACTAAAACTGGCCAGGGCCATTAAGACAAACAAAAAATCCTTCTTTAAGTATGTCAACAAGAAAAGAAAGACTAGGGAAGATGTGGGCTCTCTCTGGAAGGAAACGGAAGAACTGGTTACCCGGGACAGAGACAGAGCTGAGGTACTCAATGACTTTTTTGCCTCAGTCTTCACGGGCAAGGATTGCAGCTGCACTGCCCATGACGCAGAATGCAAAGGCAAGGATTGGGAAAATAAAGAACTGCCCGCTGTAGGTGAAGATCAAGTGCGAGACCACCTGAGGAACCTGAAGGTGCACAAGTCCATGAGACCTGATGAGATACATCCACAGATCCTGAGGGAACTGGCAGATGAAGCTGCTAAGCCACTAGCCATCATATTTGAGAAGTCGTGGCGGTCTGGTGAGGTTCCTGCCGACTGTAAAAGGGGAAACATAACCCCTATTTTCAANGACATGGATTTGACAAATGGACCATTCGATGGATAAAGAACTGGAGGACGGTCGCACTCAAAGAGTTGCGGTCAACAGCTCGATGTCCAAGTGGAGACCAGTGACAAGTGGCATTCCTCAGGGGTCAGTACTGGGACCTGTACTGTTCAATATCTTTGTCAGTGACATGGACAGTGGGGTCGAGCGCACCCTCAGCAAGTTTGCCGATGATACCAAGCTGTTTGGTGAGGTAGACACGCTGGAGGGGAGGGATGCCATCCAGAGGGACCTGGACAGGCTGGAGAGGTGGGCCCAGGCCAACCTCATGCAATTCAACAAGGCCAAATGCAAGGTCCTACATCTGGGTCAGGGCAATCCCAAGCACAAATACAGGCTCAGTGGCTGGAGAGCAGTCCTGAGGAGAAGGACCTGGGTGTGCTGATTGATGAGAAGCTCAACGTGAGCCAGCAATGTGCGATCGCAGCCCAGAAGGCCAACCGTATCCTTGGCTGCATCAGAAGAAGTGTGGCCAGCGGGTCAAGGGAGGTGATTATGCCCCTCTATTCCACTCTCCTGAGACCCCACCTGGAGTACTGCATCCAGCTTTGGAGCCCCCAACATAAGGACATGGAGCTGTTGGAGCAGGTCCAGAGGAGGGCCACAAGGATGATCCGAGGGATGGAGCACCTCTCCTATGAGGACAGGCTGAGAGAGTTGGGGTTGTTCAGCCTGGAGAAGAAAAGGCTCGGGGGAGACCTTATTGCGGCCTTCCAGTACCTAAAGGAGGCCTACAGGAGAGCTGGGGAAGGACTTTTTACTGGGGCATGTAGTGATAGGATGAGGGGGAATGGCTTTAAACTGGGGAGGGCAGGTTTAGATTAAACATTAGGAAGAAATTTTTCACTTTGAGGGTGGTGAGGCACTGGAACAGGTTGCCCAGAGAGGTTGTTGAGGCCCCATCCCTGGAGGTGTTTAAGGCCAGGCTGGACGTGGCCTTGGGCAACCTGCTCTAGTGGGAGGTGTCCCTGCCTATGGCAGGGGGGTTGGAACTTGATGATCTTCAAGGTCCCTTCCAACCTAAACCATTCTATGATTCTATGATTATATAACTCATGTTGTAAGTTTTTAGAAAGTAATACCAGGAAGACACACAAACATCTTAACTTTGTGCATTTTGCACGACAATTTGTTTTTTTCCAAATCAGCCAACCTCTTTAGTTCCTTCCCCTCAAAGTTATCTCGATCAGAAGTCAGAAAGAGACAAGTTTCAGTACTCCTCTGGCAACTTTCTTTTGCACAGAGTACCGTAAACCCCAGTAAAGCAAATAAAACCCCAAGGAAACCAGAAAATAGTGAATGATTTTGCAAAATGAGTTGCCAGAGAACCTTAAGTCATTTCACAGCTTTCTAAATGTGGCAACCACTAAATCTGCATTTGTGCAGAAACCACACACAACAACTGGGAGAGGTTTTTTTCTACCACAATCATTTTTATATTAATCCAATCACACTGGATAGCAGTTGTCAAACACCAACCCATTTATTGCAGAGGGAGGGAGAAAGTGTTTGACCCGACTGTTTTGAAAGTGTAAAAATAAGCCAATACTCACTCTGAACACCGCTGCTCACTCTGTGTTTCCATATTGAATAAGGCCTGCAAGGAGCACAAAACTGAAGTAAAAATACACAGAACTTCATGAAATGTCTATGACCACGAGCAACAACAACAAAAAATTTACCTTACTATGGGCTTTTTTATGTCTCCAGGTGACTGATCTGTAATACTCTGTTGCTCTTTCACTGATCTTTAAAAACAAGCAAAAAAAACCCCACCAAATTCTTAAGCAGCAACTTACCATTTATGTGATTCAACAATATTTAAAGGAAAGAAAATCCCAAGATTTCTCTACATAAAGTGGCATGCAAACACTAACTGCTTCAATCCATTAACCCTCTTAACCTTGCCTCCCTATACCTGGAAGAGAAATACACATGGCATTACACATTTAAGTTGAAGACATGAGGCATTTTGCACATCTATTTTTTCTCATATCTTTTTTATAATCTAGGAATTGCTTCCATAGGCTTTTTCATCAAGTCTTTCATCATATCTCTCAGATGTAATTGTGTCAGGATCTGTCCTAAAAAAGTGTCTTACGACTTGTCTTCCTGTATACTCTGTCTGCATCAGTTAATTTCCATAACTAAATGATGCCAAGTATTTCAAGTATAAAACTGCAGAAATACAAGCTCCATCAGCTAAAGACTACAATTTATTCTGCACGAAAAACAAGTGGTGATAAACCTAGAATATTAGTATTTTTCAAAATAAAGTCAGAGGAGGGGGGATAGAACTGGGCTTAAGTTCCCCCAGCACTTCTTAGAAAAGCATGTAATTGTTTTGAGGGTTCACATTGCTAGAATCATGAAGCAACATAGGTATTTCCCATCACATAAGTATCACTAAGTAAGAAAATCTTGTGTTTAGCTGTAAGGAAAAAGCAGTAGACTAATTCCCCTTCCTTATCCTCTTTCTTTTCCAGATGACCTATAGCCTGAAATTAGGAAGGCACAACTAAAAGGAGCTCAATCAAGCATAAACAGAACAAAAAGTGAAGTATTTCTATGTTTTTCTTTACAAGACTGACAGCTGTTTAAACTGAAAAATGTGCATTCAACAAGTACTTAAACTTAATGCCAAGCTATTTGATGTAAATGCCAAAATTAACAACCATAGAAAAGCCAAAACTTAAAAATAGAGAATGTGCTTGTAGTTAACTTTCTGTTGAACAGCAGTTTGGAATTTAACATCCTTCCTCCTACCTACTCTTAGTTCTACAAGTTTCAAGTTACTGTCCAAGCATGTCCCTCAGCATTAAAACGCTTAATACAAACCTTTGTTTTGTTTTCAAATTCCTTTTGTGGTTTTCGTTGACATTCACACTTTTGTTTTGCAATACTGTTGCTCCCAGTCCTTTAGACTCTACTTGTTTTGTGGCTGCCTGTGAGAAATGGAATTGATACTTTAAAATTAAAGCTAGCACCAAGATAATATTTTACACTAAGATTACTGTGTACTCTCTGTTAAGACTAAGAGTGCTTACTTCACAGAGGTATTATCATTAAAATAAGTAGTTTCCAAACAACTGTAGTGTGTCAAGTTGAAATCCATCAAGATCTTTATCAGCTAATAACTCTGAGAAATTTTAGTTGTAGCTGCAAGTGATATTTATACAGACACACAGAAATAAGTGAACACATAGATGTGTGAAATACATTGCAGAAATTAACTAAGACTGCAAATACTATCAAACTACTCCAAAGTCTGTTTTTTATAACTAAATTAGAAACTGAAAACTGACAGGCCTCACAAGTTCACCTAGTTCTGCAGCGCACGGCAGGATCAAGCATACATGTAACACTTTCAGAAGACACATGTCTAATCAGACTTTAGGCTTGTAACATAACCTTTGCTGTATGTAAACTTTTCACCACAAACTAAGATTATTTCTCCTCCATTCCTATAGCACATGCAGGGCAACCTGGTGATCAGGTACAGTCAGCATGGGTTCACAAAAGGCAGGTCCTGCTTGACAAACCTGATATTTTTCTATGAAAAGGTGACCCGCTTAGTGGATGAGGGAAAAGCTGTGGATATTGTTTACTTGGACTTCAGTAAAGCCTTCGACACTGTTTCCCACAGCATTCTCCTAAAGAAACTGGCTGCTCATGGCTTGGATGGGTGTACTCTTCGCTGGATAAAAAACTGGCTGGATGGCCGTGCCCAGAGAGTGGTGGCGAATGGAGTTAAATCCAGTTGTTGGCCGGTCACAAGTGGTGTTCCCCAGGGCTCGGTACTGGGCCCAGTTCTCTTTAATATCTTTGTCAATGACCTGGACAAGGGGATTGAATGCACCTTCAGTAAGTTTGCAGACGACACTAAGTTAGGCATGAGTGTCAATCTGCTTGAGGGTAGGATGGCTCTACACAGGCTGGACCGACGGGTCGAGGCCAATGGTATGAAGTTCAACAAGGCCAAGTGCTGGGTCCTGCACTTAGGTGATAACAACCCCATGCAGCGCTACAGGCTTGGGGAAGCACAGCTGGAAAGCTGCCTGGCGGAGAAGGACCTTGGGGTATTGGTGGGCAGCCGGCTGAATATGAGCCAGCAGTGTGCCCAGGTGGCCAAGACGGCCAACAGCATCCTAGCCTGTATCAGGAATAGTGTGGTGAGCAGGACTAGGGAAGTGATTATTCCCCTGTACTCGGCACTGTAAGGCCCCACCTTGAGTACTGTGTGCAGCTTTGGGCACCTCACTACAAGAAAGACTGTGCTGGAGCATGTCCAGAGAAGGGCAATGAAGATGGTGAGGGGGTCTAGAGAACAAACCTTATGAAGAATGGCTGAGGGAACTGGGGTTGCTTAGCCTGGAGAAAAGGAGGCTGAGGAGAGACCTTATGGCTCTCTACAACTACCTGAAAGGAGGTTATAGAGAGGTGGGGGTCGACCTCTTCTTGCGAGTAACAAGCAATAAGATAAGAAGAAACGGCCTCAAGTTACACCAGGGTGGGCTCTGGGGAGACCTTATTGTGGTCTTTCAGTACGTAAAAGGGGGCCTACAGGAAAGATGGGGACAAACTTTTTAGCAGGGCCTGGTGCGATAGGACAAGGGGTAATGGTTTTAAACTAAAAGAGGGTAGATTTAGACTAGATATAAGGAAGAATTTTACAATGAGGGTGGTGAAACACTGGCACAGGTTGCTCAGAGAGGTGGTGGATGCCCCATCCCTGGAAACATTCAAGGTCAGGTTTGATGGGGCTCCAAGTAACCTGATCTAGTTGAAGATGTTCCTGTGCGCTGCAGGGGGGTTGGACTAAATGACCTTTAAACGTCCCTTCCAACCCAAACTATTCCATGATTATACTTCTACATATGGCACCAGAAGAAAGAGAAGAGAGATTAACAGTTAAAGTTAGACTTTTTTTTCTGTAGAGAACGTAGGGTACACTGCTGGGAAACAATTATGTGTATCGCACAGAGAAGTGGGAACTCTTCACAAAGTTGTCTCCTCCATGTCCCAGAGTAACTCAGTTCAATGTAAAGATTTCAGAAGTAAGATTGGCAACACTGGTGCAGACAGTAGGATGGATGTGCAGGCAGTTGGGGGTGCAACACAGAGAGCCTAGGTATGCTAGTATGGAGTTTGGGGCCTTCTCCAAAACCTCCAAACCTCCATCTCCTCTTAGATTCAAAGAAATAGCCTTGAAAACTGACAGTCGAGTGAAACCATTAAAAAGTATTCCTTGTATTATACTTTGAATGCGTTTAGCATGTTCTCTAGTCTCTCTTTCTGGTAAGAAAATTAAAACCCTCGAGGAACTTCAGGTTTGTTTATTTATAATTTGCTTCTTATTACCTTTAGATGTTTGTGCTTTTGTAATTGAGTACTTCAATATTTTTTTATAGGAAGTAAACATAAGAGAAATTCTTTACAATCCTCCTGAAGATGAACTGCAGAAGGAATGTTGTTCTTGCAAATTTTAAATCACTTCTGAGCAAGACGGTTTGTAGGGAGCTTTTTTATT
Organism: Anarhynchus alexandrinus; assembly: GCA_008711295.1. Taxonomy (NCBI): domain Eukaryota; kingdom Metazoa; phylum Chordata; class Aves; order Charadriiformes; family Charadriidae; genus Anarhynchus; species Anarhynchus alexandrinus. The sequence continues at coordinate 301,394 of VUYV01000050.1, read as the reverse complement.
TACAAGGAAACAGTAATAATAGTTTTCTATCTCCTAAATCCTCTGACATTCCTAAAGCTTTTAGCCAAATTAACAAGTCTTGATCTTTTAGCTTTAGAACGAGAAGTCATACAGACTTAAACATTAAACATGTAGTTATACTATCTTTTAAGGAGTCTCAGATCACAACCGCTTGTGTATATTTAATTATGTCTTTTTCCTAACTATTTTTCTAATCAAAACAGTTGTGGAAAAAACATTCACAAAAGATATTTTAGGGTAGTCTTACTACTACTTTCTCCTAAACATATATTCAGCCTATTTTCTTTTAATTAATAAGATAATCTAAAGGACGATAAAGCTTCCTTTTAATCTAATACAATAACTGAATATTGTCTGAACAACTCCCTTGAAAATATAAATCTATTTAATCTTATCAAGTACCTCTTTTGAAATAAGCTTTAAAATAGTTTTGACATACCTGTATTAAGAAGTTAGTTTCATTTTCTTTCATAAAAAGTTCAACGTAAGACTTGATTTTGCTTGTCAAAAGATTGTAACTGAAGCTTTGGAGAAGGGGTACATACGGATCCTTGCTTTTAATTATGGTTGCCAGCTTCATCCTTAAAGGCTAAGAAAAGCACAGCTTTATACAACACAGAAATATATCCTGCAGTAAACCTGGCATCTATGCTAAACAGGACATACACCAAGCTAAACATGATTATAAAGTTTTCTGAATGTGCCTATACAGCTTCATGCTACAGTTTGAAGGGGTTCTAAAGTTAACTAGGCATAATGCCAGGAGTTTACGTTATGTGCTCAGTAAATGGTTAGGCATACCTCTTCAGAGATCCTCATTTTCATTCCTTTTATGAGTAACACTGAAAGCAGGGCTGCCAATGGAGCAAACACACCCAGAAAAGGCCACTCATTACTGGGTTCTCTTTTTCATTTGCTGCCTCAAAAAGACTACCATGGAAAGGGGTTTACAGCATTCAGGAAAAGGACTATTCAGTACAGTAGCATTAAGCATTTACTGATAAAACTTCACATTTTGTCTATCAACCACTCTGAATCTTACAGAGACCAATCTAGCCAAGAAATAACTACTACGTACAGACTGCATTTTTATTTAGGAATTTGTATACTATTACCACAGCCTACACTTTCCAAACATCTGAGTCCTCTGAATGAAGAGTGCATCTGAAGAACAAGTTATACCCGTGCTACTATTTACATACAACATGTGTCCTAATATACCAAAGGAAGACAGAGGCAGCATTTTGCATTCTTTTCTCTTTGCCTGCAGTCCTTTTGCTCTTTTCTCCACCCCATCAAATTGAGGTGTGTGCACTTTCTATTGTTTTAAAGAGATATGCACTCAAACTTGCATCTTTCTGAATGAGGCAGTCGACATCAAACCAGGAGGTGGCCAGACCCACATATGTGATCTTTTCCAGATAGAGGCATAACAATATCCACTCTATACTAGATGCTAATAAGCTTTCCTTCTCTGTGATGCTTCAGTATGTAGAACACTAATCAACAGAGATGGCACAGAGGGCACTGCAATGGTTCACAAAAAGTCAGCAGACTGACTATTAGGGAGTTACTATGTCTCTACCAGCATGTTTATGCTATCTTTGCTCTGAGAAAACAGCAATATCAAATTCCCAAAATCTGTATGACACCTCACTCCTCATACGAAGAGGGAAAGAGGATGAAGTTCAGACTGATGCTGCCCACAGTGAATAACAACTGGTGACAGAAGCATTTCACTCCCCCAAATCACCCATTATTTCTATCAATCCTCTAGCCGCAACTTTCCCTTTGTATTTACAAGCGCCACAGGTGTGTAAGTGACTGCATAGGCAGTAATTAGGACGAAGCTATGCACGTAGCATTTGCTAGCTCTGGAAACCCATTCCCCTCTTCTCCAAAAATTAGAGAACTTAATGCAAGTTAAGCAAGTTACTACCTTATCTGTTTCTGAGTCTGTAAATAGCCTTTCAAGAACTTCAGCAGCCTCCTTGAAATATCCATTTTCCATATGGACTGCTACAATCTACAACAAATATAGATACAAGATATGCTGAAATACATTTCACCTGAGATTCAGAAAAAACAAGAGAAGTCACACTTTTACAGTTGTGTAAGACTTCTAAAGTCCAGAGCATTATACATGTAAGGGTTACGAACAATTACCTAGTTGTAACAGCTAGTTCTGAAGTAATATTAAACCTCATGTATAAAGGCCTAAAATCTCTCCATCAGGCATTTAAAAGGAGCCTTATTAATGCAAAATGTCCCATACTTACCTACTAAGTACTGCTTTCATCTTTCCCTGAAAGACTTTCACAGTCCCAGTAGCTGTTAACATGTTTTTACACATTTCTCTTTGAAATCAAGTCTTCTAATACAAAGAATCATTTTAAGCAAAAAAAACCCAACAAAACCAACAACCAAAACCGATTCATAATATATTTTAAAGCTCAAGATATTAGTGTTTTGAAATTGATCCTTTTTTTTTTTTTTACAGATTGGCAGCTTTTGAAAAAATTTTGAACTGGGACAAACAGGAAACAATTTAGATAGGAAAAGGTCCCCTGTACAGATCTATTTACTCTGTACTTGAAAATACAACAAACTTAAAAAATTCAGTTCAGCCTGATGATAGCCCTAGCTTTTTGTAAAAGGTGCCCTATTTTATCAGAACGAATAGGCAGCATCCTGAAGCATTTTGAATAAGTCACACAGACCTGAATTTGAATCAAGCAACGAATCTCTTCATGAAGCTTTTCCAGTATAACTTCTTCCCTTTCAAGTAAAGTCCAGAAAGACAGAGCAGATTCCAAAGGCGAAATTCTTTGATCATTTTCAAAATGGCATTCTTTGGGGGGGAGGAGGGAGGGAAGACAAGAAAAAAAATATTTAAAAAACTTAATGAATAAAGATAAATATATTATTTCACACAATCAAGTAATAATTCAATGGCAGATAATTTCAATTCCTTTTTCCTCAAATAATTTTTAGTCTCTCTCTTCATTTGTGTTTAACAGACCTGAAGTAACTGCCTTCTTTTCAGAGAGACTGGTTCTTCCTACCCTTGCTAATAACATTACTGTTGCATTTTTAAGGGAGACTTAGTGAACAATAATTAGCAGACACATAAAATGCCACTTGCACTAGTGCTAAGTTTAGCATCATTGGGTTGGCATTAATAATACTCTTATATCAAGCTTGGCATCAGATATCAAAACATTTGGTATTCGTACTGTTAATTTTGTAATATAACCCCTAAGTGTTTTTTTTTTCCTGAGGCTACATCTATATTTCCACATCTTCACTTTTTGTTATATTTGAAGGGGTTAAGCTGAGAGGGAAATTCAAACAGCTTAAAACAGGAGTGTCACTGAAAAAGCAGAAGCAACCGCCCATGTGATTGTACCACTGTGCCAGCACCAAGGTTTGTGCAAACTCCCAGCAACCAGGATCAGTGACCAGTTCTGGCAGAAGTCTAGCGCAGCCAAATAACCAACCCCTCAACACTCCAGAAACAGTTTCCCAGTCTGGTCATTGCACATCTGTACAAGTGACCGTGCCAACATAACAGATGCAGTAGGAGCTGGGAGGTGCACAAGACTGCTTTTTTCCTATGGCACTGCCTGCTTAGCTCAAGATGTTGACTGAACTACCGCCTCATTTATTCCTTCATTTTATAGGACATCATAGCAGAGTATCTCTCAGTATCTTCTTATGCCTTACAGTAAGTATTTTTCAGACAGAAGTTAAGCAACACTGAAAATATAAAAAATATGATACCCACTACAGTAACAGACAAACACTAAAAATTTAAATAGCATTATATGTATATATACACATTAAAAAATAACACCTCTGTGTTTCTCTAATTATTGTTTCAATCAAGTAATATGACACTTCATATTAAGTTTATTTTAATATGAAAACCAAAGTGTTTAACTCAAAGAGCTGGCATTTGAAACAGCCTACTCTGTTTTAAGGCTCAGTACAGGTTAAATATTTTAATAATTGGAAAATAATTAGAAAAACTACCGTACAATATATTAGCTTTCCATGTCCATTGTGCAACTACATCTGATGTAATACCTACTAAGCACATGCAGTCTTCCTCACCACACAGGTCATTCTCTACACTGATAGATAAAAACACACACTGAAGTCATCTTCCCAAGTGTTATATACAATAATATAGTTTTAAAGCATTATCAGAAGAGTTTCATAATTTGTATATGATAAACTATTTTAAATATTATTATTTGATTCTCAAGTTGAACTAAATCAAGAAGAGTGTTATTACCTGACAAGCAACATAAGAAATTTCATTTTACAAAAACAAGGCTTTGTGGCACTGCTATGCTAGAATACACTTTTTTCTTCCATGCTTATGCTGGCAAGACTGCTTTCTGAAGTCCATAAATTCCAATGAGTTTTATCAAGCAGTGAAAACTTGCAGCAAGTTAAGTCTTCCAGAAACTTGAGCATGGAAGCAAAATCAGCTTGGCTAAACCAGTAAGTTGTGAATACAGCCAAATGGGAGACATGGTAGCGAATAAGAGTCCTAAGGACCTGCTGCCAGCTGAAAGTTTTACAGCCTTCTGCAAGAAACAAGGGCAGTAATCCTTTTCATCCATATTCTTATTCCTACTGTCTGGATTACTTTAACCTCTAGAGTTACATGTGCAAAAAGAAACATATTCTGTGCTTTAAACTTGCAAATATTGCTCACTAAGAGCTAGTCGATCCTTTCCAGTATGTTTCTTTTGCTGATGCTGCTCTGGCAGAAAAAGACCTGTAATTTAAGAAGCATATAGTCATTCAAACTCAAAGCAGCTAAATCAGTCATCACAGAACAATACTAGTCCTGCATACAGCTCAGTCACTTGTGGAATATAGACAGGTCAAAACGTAGAGTTGTCATTTTATTTTTTATATAGATATATATATATGTACAGTAAAAGCTATGTGAAAGCCTACCTAATACACCTCTGTGCAAATTCATGCAAATCTATTTAAACAAGTTAAAAAAAAAAGAATCAAGAGTATTTACCGAGGTTTTTTCCTTTTTCAATTCTTATCAAAAGCTGACAGAGATACACTGTTTTTTTCTGATGCGTAGGTATTTTGGAGAAGCCCTTAATAAGAGCTGGAAAGGAAGAGAAAAGTTAAGTCAGTCTTGCTCCAGCACTGCCACAGTGTGGCTAGAAACATACTAGACACCATGTTACCAGACTTTAATAATCTACTAAATTTCTAATTCATTAGGAAATTGATGAAGTACATTCAGTTAATATTCTTCCACATTAAAAGAACTTAAATCTCCCTTGAGAATTTGACCAGAAAAACCTATCCCTCTTGCAGTTCACAACAATAACCTAGAAGTGGTAAGATGCATCGCAGGCTTATATTCATCAAATTAGAAGACCACAGTATCTCACATACATAAACGAAGTCTTGTTTTGCTAAGTAGCGTACTACTAAAGACAACTGTCTGCTCCAGAGAACATTTATGGGGAATGCCCACAAAACATGAGCCACATGCAGAATGGTAACACATGTTGCTATAGCAACTGACAGACCAAAAGCAGTAAAAGCTACAAGGAGAGCTTAGTCAGAAATGCAAATCTACAAGGGAAATCCTCCTCACAAGGTTGGAAGGTCACAAGGATTATACATATTTTAGAATGGAAGCCATCATGAGATTATTTCCATCATGCTGGTTACTGTGAACTTCATCTTTTAACGTGCTGGATATAGTAATTTGCCTTCACAGCATAACAGAGAAACATTCAAAATGAAAAGTGAAGATGTGTCAAGTGACTTGTCTAAGCTGCAGACTGAACACCCTAGTTCAGGAAGTGTTTATGTACACATTTCAGTGTCAGCCTAGCAAAAGCCAGGATTCTGGACCACGGGACCCCCACGTTCTCCAAGGACACAACTAGAGCACATAACACATTGATTTAGTCAGATCTGAGTACTCAGCCTACTTGCTTATTAGTGTATGATCATCTCTTACGAACAATGGATAAGCATTAAGTTACAAAGTAATTAGATAGTCCCGAATGATTACCTAAACTAACATTAAGCAGGATATTGTCATTTGGGCTTGGAAGAACACATTTACAACCGCTTCAGCGAGGACAGGTGATACAAGAGCTTTTAATTCCTATAGTCTAAATAGGAAGTAGAAAAAGAACATTGCTTAGAACAGCAGTAAAGTGCCACTCATAATAATTGCAAATTCATGCATCTTCCATAGCAGACAATTTCAGAAAGAGTTAGTATGGATTCAATGATAAGAGATAAGCACCATCGTCATGCCCTGAAGATGGAGCCAGAGCTTGGAAATTTTGGGATTAGGCAGAATACTGTAGCTGAACGACTAAAAAAGGGGTCATCTTGGCAAGCAGCTTGATAACTTTCAGCTTTCTCTGTTCTTTTAAGGTGCACCTACAGTAGTGCTTTAATTCAGAGCAGGTGTTTATTTTTAAAGCAAACTTCCTGAGCTTGGTTTGTACAATGGAGTAGTCTTGAGAACACTGATTGAATTCCTTTAGAGCTAGTCCAAAGAAACAGAAACCTTGAAATGTTTATTGTGTGGATACCAGGTTCTTAGCAGCAATTACTCACAAGTAACGCAGACAAACAGAAAGAGACACAGCCTTAGTCATCTTTTCTAGACTGTTTTCCCTCCCCACCCCCAAGGCAGTTTCTCCATTAATTTGTCTGTCAATAGTGCCTTCAATCATAAATTGCTTTTCTCCCTACAGCCGCTCAAACGTATCTCATCTTAGCCTTTCATTAGAAATTCTAGAAATCCAGTTCCTTGCCATGTAGATACCTATGCAAGCTAGTTTGGGTATAGAGACCATAATATCCTGTCAAGGCAGGATAAGGTAGGCAAGGCATGTAACCCTGCCATGCTGTCTTTAAATCCTTAATCCCAGGTAACCTAGCTGTTTCTACTTGGCAATGTACTGAGCTACACAGAAATATTATTTATCTCCTAATAAAATAGTTTATCTTGTTCCCTTAGCCCTCCTACCTTTCTGCACTTGCTTCAGTTTGAACTGACCATCTTGTTGACAGCCCATCATTATTTCAATAGGGTCTCATTTTGACATATGCAAGAGTAATAGTTCTGTATTTCTATTAAAAAAAAACCCAAAACACCCACTTTTCTGGTGCAACCTTATGACTGTGCTTAGCTTTTCCCATAGACTTTCACACTTCTGACTTTGTAACCTTATAGCACCACTATGACCAACTCTTTCCTCTGTGGCTGAACACAGCAGGAACAAATTCCAAATTTGCTATTAGTTCCCAGTTCCACATGACCTTGCATCCTGTACAATTTATTTAATTGTTTCTACTCATATGGTCCTCAAAAGTCTTCCTGTTCTTCTCAGGAGATATTCCAATCTCCTTCTGTGTTGACAGTGTCTCTTCTTCCCACCTACATGGTGCTGAAATTTCAGTACAATTGTCCCACTGAGCCATAGTCCCAAGGCCAAACACAGAGAAGCACCATTAATGATTTAATCTAGCAGCTCCCCATTCGATGTACTTCGATGTTATCTTTGGATTTCTTACCTCTTACAATTTCTCATACCAATCTCACTAATAATTCTGCGTGCCATTGTATTCCGTTCTTTGTGAAAGTTTAAAAGAGGCATACTATCACATTTACTTGACTCTAGAACACACACACACACAAAAATATATCCCCAAAAGCTCTAACCTGGTATCTTCAGGAAGATTCTAACAGAAAACCCATCATAAAGCCATCAACTTTATCTGAGACCTAGACATTTGCTTCCAGCTGTTAACAATCCTAACTCTTAAGTATTTCTTACATGTTTTTCCATTCAAAATCCAGTCACCACCTTTGTCTGCTAGACTACAGTTCCTTGAAATACTTCTAGTCTTCTACCATAATCCTGAATATAATCTCAAGGAACTCAGTGTATTTAAATAATTCTGCTCTGTTTTTTTAACGTTTGCGTGTCTTCACTAAATCCTCTTCAACTTTTCAGTGGCCTTGAACTCTCAGCAAGGCCTCAGCTTCAGTTTACTGTTGATGGTATACAGGCAACCACGTTATACATTCAAGCATCACAGAATCAAGATGGTAGATTAACATCAATGCTTGTATTCACTTAATCACCTAAAAGTCCTCACCCCTGTCGTGGTTTGGGCTGGGCTGGCCACTAAACCGAATGACAGATGCTCTCTTTTACTCCTCCCCTTCAGAGGACAGAGATGCTCTCAACTTCCACAACACAGGTCATGGCATTTCATCATGGTTTTGGTCCTTTGAGCCAGAAACAAACCATCAACCTAAAGATCTGAGGTTCCCCGTCCCCTCAGTAACCACTGTTTTCTGGGAGCAGTTCTGTTTGCTTCCCTCCCTGGTCTCATTCAACCAAAACACATACGTTCCCCAAAACTGTGATGACCCTACTCCAGCAGAACTGCCATTGCATGCTAAACTCAAACACCGGTGGACTCAACAAGCAAACAAAAGTACAGCCTGCACTGTTTTATTTCCACCTAGTGCAAATGTTGCCGATACCATTAAATCGCCTCCAGAGACTACCCTGTATTCTAGGAAACTTCTGCAGTCCTCAAGAGCTGAAAACCTCCTCAGCGCTAGCGACCACGACCACCAGGAGGCCACACGCACGTATAAAACACACTTGCATAGACCAAGAAGTAAGCGCAGAAGCACTATCAGCACTTTAAGCACAACAAAGAGTGCGCTATAGAAAGCTGCCCCTCGCGCTTTGCAGGGACACTTTGCCGTCGGAGCTGTTTGAGGGCCGCAAGGCCCCGCTCCCTCAGAACATCGACACCATCATCCGCCGCCGCCCCTCACCCTGCGCCACGTCCCCCCATCGCCGGAACTCCGCCGCGCTCCCCTCCCTGAAGTGCCGGCACAGGCAGCAGCAGGCGAACTCCAGCATCCAGTCGGCGGCCACGGCTTCCACCTCAGCCGGCGAAGGCGAACAGACGCCGACACCACCACTGCCGCTCCCGCCCACCTCTCCCAGAGAGTTCTCGGCCATCTTCAACGCGCGCGCCTAACGGCAGCCGGCCGCGCTCCGCCAACGGTCCGACTCGCCCCGCCCCCCCGCAGCCCCGCCCACTCGCCTCCCGGCAGCCATTCAGCGCGACCGCTTCCTCCCGTCCCCGGCTGCCGTCACCTCCGCCGGTGGGCGGGGCCGCGCCAGTCAGCCCTCTGAGGCGGGGGAGAGGGGGAGCCGGGGCTGGGCGTGGCGCTGACGTCACTGGGCGCGCGGCGGGGCCGTTGGCGGCCGCTCGCTGCGTGTAGGCCCCGGGGGCAGCGGGTCCCACGCCGGAGCGTGTCCGGCGCTGCCTCGCCGGCCGGTGGGCGCCCCTCCGCAGGGCACCCCCTTTAGCTAGCGACTGAATAGATGACGTGACGCGGCCCACGCGGTGGAAGCGGCTCACAGCGCCCTTCTGTCCCCCGGCAGGATTGTTGTGGAAGGACTGGGCCGCGCCCCGGCTGGCTCCTGGCGATTTGAGAGCTTTGCCCTGCTGTTGCCGCGTCCTGAGAGACTTTGGTGTAGCGATGTGCATACAGATGTCTTTTGGTGTCAGAGGCTGAAAAGTTGAGGGAATGGGTGTGGGAGTGGAGCTGGGAGTGGGTGGCCGTGAGAGCTGCCACGTCCCCCAGTTTCTGGGAGACCGAAAGGCAAAACAGAGGTGTTTGTGCGTGCGTGAGGTGGAGGGCTTCCCATTAGAAGACTGCTTTGACATGGATTCTGGAGAGAGAAGGCTGCTGGGGGAAGAAGGGGGAAGATGTCAGTGTCACAGAGCCTGGACGCTGACAAGTGGAAGCCGCGGCTTGGTAATGAAGCCCGGGATGAAATGTGAAGGGGGACAAAATTAGTTGGAGTGTGAAGTGCATCTCTCTGAGAAGGTGATCTTTTGTACATTTTTAAATGTTAAACCTAAGGAGAAAGAAGGTAGTCTATGATGAGATGAATTTAAGGCAAATGCTGAAGGGCAGAACAGTTTTCCTGTCTGAGACTTGGTGAAGGGTGAAACAGTCTTTTGGTAGATATGGTGAAAGGGTTTAATGTGAGCTTAACTTTACTCCTGGGATGAACAGTATGATATCAAGAGCAAAGAGAGCGAACCGGTAGGCTCTTTCTGCCTTTGACTCCTGTGGTCACATTAAATTTACCTGAAACAGTCTTGGGGCATAAATAAGTTGAGGTCAAGCAGAGCAGAAAATACATAATTTAAGATAAAAAAGATAATCTATTTTGATATCTTTATTAATAGAATATAAGATTTAAATTTGCACTTTCAAAGAGACTTAATGTTTGGCAGTAGTTGTAAGCTTATGTTGTAGTAAGTTTACAGATGCATGTTTGCATGTGTATCTCCAATAACAACTTCAAGGACATGAATTCTTTAGACTGGGTAAATTTCTGTTATTTGCTGTACTGCTTGACAGTACTTCAGGATAACAGCAAGCCCCAAACTGTGACAAGCTTTATCAGGCTGCTGATAATCTCAGAAATCAAAATTCTCAAAGTGTTAGTATAAGTGATAACATGAATCAGTTAGACATAAAAAATGAGATCATAATGCATTAATCTTTAACTGGGCATGAGTTTTGGGGGTTTTGTAGTAGAAACTGTGGCAGGAAGGTATATCAAAGCTCAAAAGTACCATGATCGAACAGCAGCAGGAACAACCCTGCAAGCTGTTCATTTTTTTTGGCATTAATCTTGTTCAGGCCTCTGCCTCCAGAGGATTCTGACTGCAGTGGTTCAAATGGAGAGAGACCTGACAGTTTCTTGAAAATGTACTTTGGGAAACCACAGCAGTCGCTTTGACCTGTTAAGCCTCAGCAAATACCCCAAAGCAGGGCAATGTCTCTGCACTACTTTCTGTGACAAACACTTCAGTGTTGTCTGACTTTCCTTTAGTTATCATCTTTCTTTATGGGTGATTTTTTTGTATTTAAATTATCTCCACCCCTAAAACCTGGGAAGTCCAAGATACCTATGCACCTTACAACAGTACCTTTCTGCCTGCCTTGTGAGCAGCATTAGAGGACAGTGTTTTAAAACAGTCTCTTCAATCTGAAGACAATGTGTGAAGCTGCTTCAAATGCAATTTACTTTTCATCTAGGAAAGTACAAATTTAATGCAATTTTCAAACTCTTTCTTGCAGTCTGTGCCCTTCTGTTGTTTTAAGGTACTCCGTGTTATGTGTAACAGCTTGTCTGCACACCCACAAAGGAGCACTGACAGACAGTGATGGGGCAGGGAGAGCCCAAATAATCCCTTGCCCTGGATATTCACAGGCCCACCTCCACAAGCCCAGAGGAGCACAGGACACTATGGCAGGCAGGAACCCAAACTGCAGACTCCTGGGAACCAACACCATATCTGGGCCCTTCCCAGTGCTGCCCCAGGAGACTCTCAGCGCCCCTAGCCCCATGTCCAGGCATGAAACCCGTCACCATCAGTCATGGGGAGCAGCTTTTTGGATCGCCTTTCAGGTGCTGCTGAGGGGTGACAGACATGATAGGATGCAGGGGAGCAGCTTTTTGGATCACCTTTCAGGTGCTGCTGAGGGGTGAGAGACATGATGGGATGCAGGGGAATAGCATTTTGGGGTTGCACGTGACATATGGGAGGAAACAAAGGCAGGAAAAGGGAGCGATTTAGGTGATAGGGAGGAGGGACAAGTGAGGGAAAATAGAGGGGCAAGGGGATAAAAAGGTTGCATGAAAATAGTTGGCTGGTCAGTATGGTTGTCTCTGCTGGATCAGTGCAGTCTGTCTTATCTGCTTATTAAATTAGTTTCTAATGCCTTGCTGGGAGAGGGCTCTTTGTGTGTGTGCCTGAGTGCTGTGAACCTCCGTCCTGCTCAGCCAGAGGGGAGCAGAATGAGGCCATTGGTGCTATCAGTGTTTGCGTGAGTTTCCTGAGTGTCTGTCTATGATCTGTGTGGCTGATCATGTATATATGTGTATAGATGTATGTATAGATGTGTTGTATACATGTTCTCTGTGTGTGGGTGCCTACTGCAAATACATCTTTTGCGTGTTTTTAAACGGAGCATTAACATTACGTAAGTGCATTTTCTACAATTATTTTCTGGATTTTATAAGGAAACAAATATGGGGAAAGGAAGGATATGGGTATAGGTCATGGGTAGCCTGAATTATATTTTAAATGGGCCTGACAGAATTCGCTGCTGCAATGCAGAGGTTCTTGAGCTGGCGCGACAGGTTGGTTGGTCAAAGTTTGTAAACTGCAGCAGTGCAAGATTAAGTACTTTAAAAAAATATTTATTTATTTATTTATTGGAAAATAAGCTGAGAACCAGTGGCATTTCTTACTACTGTTTGCCTTGCTAATTGATATTTTTCACTGTTGTCCCAAATGCAGTGTTTTGGAATACATTCTAGCACTAAAGCAGTTTTAGAGTCCTCCCAAAACATTCTCCATTGTTTTTTTCCACAAATAATACAAAAATACAGCAGTTTCCTTGTTCTGAAGGCATTCCTTTTAGATCCCTGTGTGAATTGGTATTTTCATCTTAACTTTGACCAGAATCGAGTCCCATTAAAAATACTTACCAGAGAAGCTAGTGAGGTGGAAAAAAAGAAGTCCTCCACTGAAAATTCCAAGGTCCCCTTCGCTTACTGAAGTTTTTGTGGAGTTAGTCCACTTTATCCCGTTAGCTGTCTTTTCTGCCTAAAAGGCACACTTTCAAAGCTGCTGAGTTTTTTCAGGCCTGTTGTACTACAGTCTTTAGTTGCATGACAAAACTGCTTCTTAGCTCACAAACTGTAATTTCTCCTGAGTGTTATAGCATAGTTTTTTTTTTTTTTATCTTACTAGCAGTGCTGAGCCATGAGACCGATCGAACCAGTAGACTTTAGAATGAACTATATTAAAATCCTCACAACCATGAAACATACATTTAGGTATAGTAGCAGTTATATAATATTATATGCAGTTACTTTTGAACAAAGGTGAAAGAGATGGTTTAGTAGTGTTGATACACATTTAATCAGCCAAAATGTTGCTCTACTGTAATATACTTTATTAAATTAGTTCAATGGTAATAGTTATGCAATATAGAATGATGGAAAAATCAAAGTAACAGAGCCTCAAAAGTCCTGTTAAAAGAATATTACTGAAGTTATTCATCATATATAGAAATAAAGGATCAGACCAGAATTCTGATAGAATACTGTCAAAAATCTTGGAAAATCACATCTGTCTAGAAATTACTGTCAGTAACTTTCCATTTAGTGAAGTATTTTATTTATGAGTATGCCCAGATTATGCAAGCATAATTTCATATAGACGTTTCACAGATTTATGGATATTGTTCCTGAGCCAATCATACAGAAACAATTAGATAAATTTCTGAGAGGACAAAAATACAATGGGTGAGGTTGGTCTGCAATAGGCAATAGTTACAGCTCTGCAACCGTGTTCTGCCTTTCCTTGATCCTATGGGTGTTCATCTGCTGTGGTTTCAAAAGGTTTGGGCTTTGCAGGCAAAAGTGGCAAGCAAGGCTGAACCAATGACTCCCTTGTCTGCAGTCACAGGCCACATAAGTGCTGGGGAATTCCCATGGTGAGGTCTAAACCCAACGTTTCTGTATGAGAGCCTGTTTAGGAGATCTGGAGGTCACTGCACGAGCACATGGCCCCTTTGTGGATGCATACTGTTGCTTCCAAGGGAACAGATTCCTTATGGAACTCTGATCAGTGGGAAAGGAAGCTATTTCTGATTAATTAACTAGAGAAAGTGTAAGAGAAAATGAGTGGAATTTCCTGGGACCTGATCAGGAGCAGGGTATTATGCAACACACATGTTCCTGTTTTGCCTTTCCTAACTTAGATTACTTGATTCAGTATTACAGATTTATCCTGCTTTCTTTTAAAATAAATGCGTTTTATGGAATAGAATTAAAGGGGAATTTAAAAATAAATGAAAGGCTAGATTTCTCCTGTTGAGAGTGCTACTAGCACTTGGAAGATATTTGGATGATTTCTGAAGCTTAAACTATAGATCTCCTCACTGTATGCTTTAAATACAAAGCATTTTAATGGCTCATTAAGCTAATATATGCATGAAAGAATAAAGGTTGCCTTATTCTCAGTTAACATAATGCACTTTTAGAGACAAATGTATTACAGTATTCAATATCATGAACTCAGCAGGGTCTCCTCCCCTTTGCTGAGATTAGTTCACACACAGAAAAAGAATTGATAGGCATTTTATTCTGCCCCAGCTGAGGAGCTACATAGGAGACTCAAACAGAGTTAAAGGTAATGTAGCTGACTACATTATCACCTTCCATGCCCATTGGCACGTTTGCATCACCGAGTGTCACACCAATGTTTTACCACAGTGCGTGAGACTCCCCTTAGCAAGAAGAAGAGTAACTTGGCATGCTGTATAGCACTGAGCGTAGTCCATCTTGCTACCAGAAGCAAACAGTTCTCACATTTTGACTTTACTTGATGTCTCTTGTTTTAACCAGGGACATGCTCTCACAGCCCATATGCCAAACTCCTGATGAGGTTATATGGAATTCTCCTTGGCTAAGATCAAGGCATTTAAATCAATTAAACAAATCCATGGTGTTTACATGCTTTAATGAATTTAAATGATCTTTATGGATTACATTTTATGTAAATGAAGATTGCCTGATAAAGATATGCAGAATGAGTCCTTGAGTCACTGGCTGGATACTGGTATCTCTGGTATACTGAGTAATGACCGACATTTGGCACTGTTTTCTGTGGAATTATCCCTGAGATACACAATTTCAGCTTACGTAACTATATTTCCATGAAATGATTCTTAGAGACCTCTTGGAAACTTTGCTTGTTTAGAAATAATAATTTATTTATGTGTTTATTTATTTTGCTTCGTGTGCCAGGAACTAACTGCTTTGAAACTGTTCCCAGTGTGAAAATAAGGCCTCAGAAATATGATTCTCTGGCTCTACTGATTAGATGAACATTGTATGTGTTTAGCAGACTGGGAGAAAGAGAATGGAGTTGCAACAACTTTAAATATTTTGAAAATAAAAAGAGAAATACTTTCCTGCATATCTGTAAAAGTGACAGAGAAGATGAGCTGTGGTTAATATCCAAAAACCAGACATTTGAGATTGAGCTGAGTGGGCGAAACTAAATCTGCACTGTTATCAACCCAAGCTTCCAAATGAAAAGGGAATCATTTACTGTTGTTTAAAATTTAGAAGTGGGAGGTTGGTAGACTTCATTAGATTTCTAACACTGTTTTAAATAGCTATTATGACAGGCAATACCTCTGAACATATGCACGATAACAAAGTAGTTTGCCCTGATCTGACATACCACAATGAATGTCAAATTAATTTGCAACATTAATACACCCCTGGAATTACAATTTTATTCATTCAGAGCTCTGGATACATTGCTGACAGTCTCTGTGATTTAATTCTGCGGAAATCATGATTAGAAATTCCAAGGAGAACAAGACATGCTGATTATCCAAAAATCACTTTCATTGTTAACTGTGGGGAAATACTGAAGTGAAACTTTTCTCACAGAAAGCAGAGATAGCTGCATATTTATGCAGTGGTGCCTCTATAAATTTGTTTTTTCTTTGTCATTTTCATGGGTGAGAATGAGGGCTCAGACATGAAAAAGAGTAGCTATTCTTTTCTGTTACTATCTCTTCTCCCTGGTGACGAGTGATAGGTCGAGAGGAAATGGGTTCAAGTTATGTCAGGGGAGGTTTAGATTGGATATTAGGAATTTTTTTTCACTGAAAGGGTTATTAAACATTGGAATAGGCTGCCCAGGGAGGTGGTGGATTTGCCATCCCTGGAGGTGTTTAAAAAAAGGGTGGATGTGGTACTTGGGGACATGGTTTAGAAGTGGTTTTGTCAGGGTAGGTTAATGGTTGGACTTGATGATCTTAAAGGTCCCTTCCAACCTCAGCGATTCTATGATTCTATCTAACACTATACAATCATTATTTTTTTTTTTTTATGTACTAAGCTCTTTATTCCTTTTGATTACTGGGAATCTTATTTTGTCCTCCCCAAGAAAAGCGGGTAACTTTCAATTTAGTTTTGAAATATTTCATAGAAAAATTAGCACTTTTCTCCAGTTCTTACTCAGGTAAACGTACTTGTAGAACTTGCTTGAAGTGCTTAAACAGGGCTTGCTTGTATGGTCCTGGTGAGAAGGGAGGGGTCAGGCAAGCAAGAGGGGGTCATAATTGAAGGAGTGGTTCTACTACTGTTGCTGCCATAAGAAACTTCTTGGTTTGGAGATGTAACATTTCATGCCAGAATGAAATTATTCTAGTCTATGTATGCTTTAATTTACTGCCAGGTTTATAAGCCTCATAGCAATCATAGCGATGTGCAGGTGTTAACACTTCCATTTTTCTGTGTGCATGGAAAATGATGTTTGGGTATACAACTTCTTTTGGCTCAACTATGAATTAGAGCAGTGGGAACTGCGAGATCCTCCTTTCTGCTGTGCCTTGGTGAACTGAGAAATCTCTTTAGATTGCAGATATATTGTAGCACATAGTCCAGGTATAGCAGGGTTTCGGTTTGCAGAGTACTGTGCTAAGACAGTGCCAGACTGTGTGCTGTGTGTATGGGTGTTCATGTGTGTGTGTATGTGGAGTCACTTGCTCAAGTGGTCATCAGACTTGTCACTGGAAGATGAGTCAAAAATACAAGATGTTTCTGTCATGTAGCGTCCTGGTGAGGGATTGGAGAATGGAAGGCAGTTCTTTTCTTTTTGCTACAATTATACCTGATTCTTTATATATTTTAATTAAGTCATTAAACCAACAACAGTAAAACATTAAAATGGAAAAGGTGGTAAATACAGGCAGTTCCTTGAGTGGCTGAGCTAATGAATTCTACTTTATGGATCTGTGTTTTGTGGTTGGATGCCTTAGTGTTTAGTAAGGTAGAAACATTTCCTGCAGTTAAGGCATTCATTTTGGCTCTTTTCACTGTGGATTATCCAGAGTCTAATCGGAGTAAAGTTCACTTTGAACCCTTTTCCTTAATGAACGCACTAAGTTGTAATAATCTCTTAAGAAGCTTTTTTAACTTTAATAGCATGGGTATGGATACGGTACTGACACTTCATAGTCGACAGCTCATCTCTTGCCATCTAGTAGAAACAAATTGACATGGGAAGAGGTTATGAAGAATAACTGCAAATTCCCATTTGAAAACTGTAACATAAGAGAGCAAATCATAAAAATAGATTTCTTTTATGAAGTAAACCCATAGTTTCATTAGTAGTTTAAATAACAGTGAGTGATAACATAACTCAACCTGAATTTTTTGCAGTAGGAATACCTAAATGGTAATTTAGTAGAGATTAGCAATAAATTGTTGCTGTACTGATTTCCAGTGTGGGAAAGATGATCAATTGTAGAAAACATGAGGATGGAGAGTGAGAAATAACACCACAAATCACGCTTATTTATTATAATTTAAAAATTTATTCCTTTTGGCACTGTTCATGTTTGGTTTGTCTTTACTTCTGCAAGAAGATGTATTTTATAGTTATAGTAGTTCAACATGATTAAATGTTTTTTAAGATACTGATTAATGCACTTGAAGGCACGTTGGTGATTAACAAATATTTTTGTCTCACTGGCCTTGCTCCTTGTGGTCGTGTCTTCATTAGGGAGAAGAAAATATGTGGTTAACTACATCTTAGTTCACCTGTAGCAACTAATGCCAGATAAAATCCTCATTAAGACAGTCAGTTTGTAGTTTTAAGCCAAGTTAGCAGCTTTGAGTAAACTCTTGTTCCCTCTGGGCCCTCTGATATTCTTGGCTAACAAAATTGGAGACTGTTTTTTCTCATTATCTGATTATTAGTGCCTATTTTTCACTCTGTCAAGCATCAGTAACTTTGGGTGTCTAAATAGTGAGTGTCCTCTGATAAATTAGTTACCATGAGCCAATAATGCAGTGATTTTATATTTTCACAGGGAGTATGTAGCCTTCTTGTTTGTGCAATACTTTTTCCCAAAAAGCTGAAAAGAAAGAATTTTGTAAATGTAGAGTTCCACTTTGAATCAGTTAGGTACACAAAACTTCCATTAAAGCAGGTTCTCAGTCTTCGTTGGCTCATAGTGACTTGTTCAGTAGTAGAATTTTATTAACACATAATGACAAAATATAAAAAGTCCTGCTGTGGATAAAACAGGTACAGTTTTCATAGATATTGGGTCATTATGATTGGATTTCAGGTCAATCAGGGCTTCTTGTATATAATGTTGGTTATCTATAGATGATGGCTTTAGGAGGACCGAGTAGAATTCAGTCTGGTTTTAAAAGCAAGCATCGGAAAATGCCCAAATGCCAGGTGTGTGCTGAAGGTCAGACTGTGCTTCCCTCTGGTTGAGGCACCATGCTGCAGATTTCTAGTTACAGGACCCAAGTGAGGGCCATGTCCCCTTAGGTAATCCATGAGGGCAAAGGAATAGGCTCAGTGCCTTCCAACCCCAGCCAACAGACAGGTAAGCCCTTGAAGGAAGGGCATTAATTGACCTTTATTAATTGGCCTTTTATGCCTGATCTGTGGGCTTTCAGTGACAATGTCAAAGTTCCCATTTTTTGTTCTGGGGTAGAACAAGAATATGAGTCAAAAACCTCTGTGTTTACTGCAAGATGCAGTTACAGTTTTGATTAGTGTTTTTATCATGAATTGATGAAGAGAAAGTAACTTTACATTTTGCAATTCTGATATCATTTCAGCGTACGACTGAGGAGCAAATAGTGCTGAAATATTGAAAGGTGGCAGCTTACGTGAAACTGATTTGAAAATTCAGTGCCCATTTATGAAGGTAATTTCAGTTGTGGATTCTGTGGTGCCCATAGATTAAGTCTGCTGGTATTTCAGTGCTTGAATGAAAACCTGTAAGTACTGAAAGTGCTGTTTGAAAGGTAATTTGAGTTATTTTACTGGGGGAAAGTTTATTGGCTGACAGGCTAAAAATGAGTCAGCTCTATTAACAACCAGTCTTGAATATAACCATTAAAAGTTGGTATTTCGTTTGGAGAAAGCCACAGTTTACAGAGTTAACTATGCAAACTCTTTTCAGAAGACCAGAGGCTGGAAACTGACCTGCTGTCACCACAGATAATTAATGAATTTTTTTGTAGACACTTTCACCATTTGCTTAGGCAGGTAATTGAGGCCTGTGGCCTGTGAGGTACTCTGAAACCTTTAAANTAGACCAAAAAATGGTCTGAACAAATTTCACTCAGCTTTTGATTTATTTTTTTCCATACTCAATGAAAATTTGCCTTCAGAGAGTCAGCAGAAACATGATTTAAGCCTATACAGTAAATTCAGGTTTAATGTAATGATATCCTCACTATTTAGGTTTTCTTTCCTAATACTTACATTAGAAATGCTTGAAGTTTTCCTCTGAATAGGTTGGAGAAGGGTACTTAAATGCTAACTTACTGGCATCTCAGTACTTTGTCAGTATGATCTCTATGACCTGCTCTATTCCTTGTCTGCCAAGAATATTTCTTTAGGACCTAATCCCAGCCACATATCACATTTGCAGCTTTACATAAAATAGTTTGCCTGCTTTCTAGCTGCATTTGTGTTCAGACGTGGGTCTGATAAAATAGTGGAGATTTTCTGTATTTTATTTTCTTGCTAGCATCAAGTCCGTTCCTTTCTTAGGCTGCCAGGGAATTGGGATGAGATGCTGGGGTGCTAGATATTTTTTTGAAATGAGCTTCACAAGAAAGAATAGAGTGAGAGGAAAAGATGGGAAAAGATGAAATAGCTAGAACAGAAAAATCTCCTAATCTCACAGCTTGATTGAAGAGATTTTTAAGAGATTTTCAGCTGTGTCTGAACTGCCATGGTGTATCCTGGTCCCTTGACTGTCCAGACTCAGTCATTATTGGAAAATGCTCCCACTGTTTCTCCTGCGTGGCTTAATCTCCTATCTATGCAGTCAAAATTTGGAGGGTCAGATGATTTACAGAAGGCCCAGGTCTTGCTGCAGGGTGGAACCATGGGGCACCTAGAACTGCAGTTTTGGAGACACTTTTTAGGTACCATGGGTAGATTGTGGGCTGCAGACTGCTTGGTTATTGAATCATATATAAAACTCAAAATCCTTTATTTGCAATGCAATTATTCCAATCAATGCCAAGAAGAGACTGGGAGAAGCAAGAAGAAGGAAGTGGGTTTTGTTTTTAAGGAAAGAGGACGTTGGGAATGTGTTTGAAGTAGAGCAGGAAGATGGAAGAAATTTAGATTTATGTACAGTGCTACACATTCAGAGAGGGAACCCTTAGATTAAAAGCTGAAAGGGGAGAAGTTCTGCAGTGCAGTGAACTGTGTCTTGAGGTATGTATAGCACAATGGTTTTGTGAAGCTGAAGTGTGCCTCTAAGCTCTCTCATAACAACTGTAATCAGCATGCTCACCAAAGGGATGAGTTTGGTCCTCCGTTTTTATTTCATTGTAGTACTGTTCAGATGTAGAAATTAAAAAACAACTTTCTATTTTGAAGATGAGAAAATCATATTCCTTATTTTCTGAGCAGTAGACATGCTCTATTATAGTTGCATTTGCAGCAAAACTTTGCCTGTAAAAAAAGCAGTTCTTTCCATGACTCATCTTGAAGGAGAAAAATAATTTCCAGTACAACTTAGATTTTCTCTCACAGTTTTTGGGCTATAAAAAATTGGTCAACTGTAGGCAAAATGGTGCTGGGGTCCAAGCTAGGTTGTTGCTTACTAGTAAGTTGAACAACAGAGTGGTTTATCCACCACCTCTGAATATTAGGCTGAGATACCTAGGCTTGACTATGCAAAAAAAGGCTGCAAAATCTTTCCATGCTTCTGCTTTTCATCCTGAAGGCAATAATGTTTACTCACCCTTGTAAAGTCATTTGAGGTCCTGTGTCTATGACAGTGCAAGTAGTAATTAGCAGTAATGCTGAACAGAGAGGAAAAAAAAAGGCTGCAAGTAGTAATTAGTGGTAATGCTGAACAGAGAGGGGAAAAAAAAAAAAGGCTTAGAAGCATTGTATTTCTCTTTTTTAAAAAATAATGGATTCTGACTTTATTTGCATAGCCAAATGATTTAGTTCTGTACACGCTGTCTGCCAGAGATCCCTGTATAATATTGTCAAGTAATGAAATCTAAAGACACTATGGATTATTGTTTTGGTATATATGCAATGTTCAATGTAAAGTGGTTTCATGCAGAGAACTGAAATGAGACACAGATGATTCATTTACACATTTATTTACTATCCTGCTTATTCTATCAGACTGAAATGGAGAACAATGCATTTATTTTACAGACATTTGACATAAATTAAACAGATATTTTGATGTTGAACAATTGTACAGACTACAACATGCATATTAATATGTAGATTGGTGCAGAAATATTTAGTCGATCAGCAAAATCTAGTATGACAAAAATAATAATCACATTTCCTTTTTTATGAAGTTAAAATGCAGCTGATATGGAGACATTGATACAAATACCACTAAATGCGAGAAGTTATTAGTCTAATGGAATCAGATGGTTAGCTGAAAAAATAAAGCTATTGTCAAACAGACTTATCTACAAAAAGAAATTAAATCAAAATGTTTCTAACAAATACAATAATAATGAAAAAAAGCATGTTTGATGCAATTACCATTGCAAAATGCCCTATTATTCCCCTGCCCCACCCCCAAATACAAACAATGCACGAAGCAAAAGCAGCATATTCTCCCACAAAATGTCTGGGGCATTTTGTAAAGGCAGATGAATGAGATTAGACAAGACTTATCACAGATGCTTTTATCTCCTAGTGACAGTTCTTTTAAAGAAAGATATGTTGTTAATATAGCAATTAATGATGAAATGTTGCTAATTCTGTAAAATTGAACAATAGTGAAGACACTGCTATCGCGCCAAGAGAACTTGAAAAAATACTGTTGTGCTTTTTTTTTGTTTGCAGCATTCAGAGCATTCACGGAGGAATACAAAGTAAAGTTCATTAAACTCAATAAAACTAATAATAGTCATGCTACTGTATCTATGAAACTAACACAGTAATAACTTATAAACATGAATTAGTACATATTTTTAGTTGATATTTACAGTGATCTTAAAGCAATAGGCTATGTATTCAACTCTCAGGTTCTTTGTACACTAATCCCTCCATGTTTCAGTTTATCAGCATGGCTCCTTTGACTTTTGAAAGAGTTATATAGGTAAAACTCTGCATAACTCTTTGAAAATTTAGAGGTATAAATCCAGAACTCTGCATCCTAGAAGTACCCATGATTGTCCCCAACAGTGTTTTTTTTCTTTATTTTGTAATATGTGTTAGAAACTGTTCCTTTTGCCTAAAGCTATAATATATTGCTCCATCCTTCAGTTTTATACAGGCAGAATTCCCGTTGGCGTTCTGCTTAAGGACTTCAAGAACAGGCATAAATGTTTTGTATTCTGAACCTCCACTGAGAGATGCTATCTGAACGAAACTTTGAGCAAAAATATCAGGCTAAGACATATGTCCTTCACCTTGAAATTGTTTAAAAAAGATAAGGAATAGGCTTTTTGTTTCTTGCATTACCTTTTAACAAGATAGGTCCTAGACATCAGAGCAACTACGCACATGATCAGAACCCTACTAGGCCCCCAATTTAAATAAATTTCAACTGATGATACAAATGGAAAGATATCTAGTCATGGTATATTGGCACAAAATACTCAAGCTGGGCTTCTGCTCCTCCATCGCTGCTTAGCCATCTGCACAGCCATTTGCTGTACCAGTATAAACCAAGAGTTACTGTTAAGTGAAATAGGGCTACTTGCTGTCAGTTTAATCATTCCACTGATTTAATGATTTTGGAGAGAGTGTTGATCTAGTGCTGTCTGTACTGTCTTAATCAAATGTAACACCAACTTTACAGTAAATTGACTATAGAAATATGCAGTGTTTAAGAGTGTGCTCCAAACTCCAAATCACAACTATCCAAGGGTTATCAAGAATTTATTGCTTAGATGATTCCACCTCGGTTAATTTGGAGAACACACTGGGGACAATTTAATCTTTGGCAATATATTGCTCTTTTTATGCAATACCACCAATGACAATGGCAAAGTTGCTTGAGTAAGGGATTTAGCCAAGACTACATGGACTGGACGTAATAATCACGGTAGAGATAGTCTATTAGCAAGTAGTACAACACAACAGAAGCAGATTTGTTGAGGAAAACAGTTTGCGCTGACAATTTATACTATGTGTATCAGGGCTACTATTTTGGACTAGCTGTAGTACGGTACCAAGGCCTGAGTGCTTCATACTGGTTGCAGCACAGGAGGTGCCCTCAAGTTTTCTGGTTCAGCTTCGTCTAAAAGTAGTCCAGTTTGCATGGTCCAGGATTGCTCTCTGATGTGAACCAAAGCACGAGGCACAGGGATAGCCGAGAGATTCACGGCGAGAGAGCTGTCCTGATTTCCACTAAGATGCCAGTATCAACATAACCATAGACTTCCAGATTTAGAAGTGTACATTACTCCTGTTGATGTTAAATATGTTTTTAAATACTTATTTGAGGTAAAAAAATACCCTAATGAAATTAACTACCCAGACTGCTCTTAGATTCAGGGTTTACATTAACCACAGGACTACAGTCAATGTCTAAGGTAACAACATGTCACCATTCTGTTTGCTTCACAGGTATAATTAGGATAATCTTATCTTTTTGAATTAAATGTTAGCTAATAGCATGTCCTTTAGCTACTTTTAATTAAAAAGAGCAATAATATTTGTGTGCTACTTCCTTGTACAATGGGATCCATCTGGATCGGTGTTAGGTGTCATAAAAGAAAATTAAATAGCAATCAATAATCATATAGGACTATACGGTATGACTGCTGTTTGGAAGAAATCTCCGTTGCACTAAAGGGTAATACTTCTTAAATATCAAAACACAACATTTCAAAAAAATATTATTTAAACCTGCAACAGAACAAATACAAAGACAAGTATGTTACTCCACCTGCAGATGTCACATGGTGTATGATTACTGAACAAGAAACCATAACACAATGCAGACAATTTTGTCTCTACCTGCCAGTTACCTAACCTTTCTTCACTGAGGAAACTGATAGAGTAGCTGCGAAGGATTTGGCTCCCAGAACACCTGATCTGTTTTAGAATATGAAAGCATTTCAGCTGGAGTTTAAACTGAGTCCCACGAAGTAATAAAAACTGATTGGACAAGAGACACATATTCACACTTACACTGATGACTCTCTTAATAGCATTTAGCAGTCAACTGCTTTAACAAAGGCTTTTGCAAAAGCACTGAACAAACGCACTGAAACATCTTGCAGGCTGAGGGGGACACTGGAGGAGTTGGAGCATTTTAAAACTAGAAAACATGTGAAGCTGTGAGATGGTACAGCTGCAACAGTAACAGAGAGAAATGACACTCAGTTTTTCTTGCTCCTTGGTTCAAATGCAATACAGACCATTTGGCCATTTGCACCAGCCTACCAGAGTGCTTTCCTGATAAACAAGACACACCTATCATCTCGTTTGGTGGGTGGTCTTCTAACTGCTCCCAAGAAGAAGAGAAAGTTGGTGTTTGGAGGGCAATGGGAAGTGATCCAAAGATCAACAAAGATAAGAACGCACAGTATCTTCTTTTTCAGGAAAGTCTTCTGAAAAATGATTACAGATCAGATGTTCGTGTAGCTGGCGAGTGGATAATAACATCACTGAAAATCTCCGTAGAGACCTGTTGGTTCTAGGATAAAAATTAAAATGGGGTAGGGCTGGAATTAAATCTTTTGCTACTGACATTTTTACCAAGTGTGAACAAGGACCATTTTATATGTTTTATTATATGTCTTGTTTATATAGTATATTAAAACATGCCTTGTTTACTTACAGTTTTCTGCCTTTCTTCTCCCTCTGTTGTATTTGCATTTCTTGCTTGATCTGTGCTGGCTACTTTGAAAAAAAACATATTTCTTGCATTTTTTTTCTTTTAAAATATTTTTTGCACAATCAAAATGTTAAACTTCATTCTCTATCAAAATGATTCCAAAATTATATGAATGAGAAAAGCCAGTCAGGTAGGCCCTGGACATTTGTACCAGGGTGACTGTATTTGCAATAGGGCTTAAAAAGACAGCTGGCTTTTGTACTGGACTGCAGTTTAGAGATCTAGAGGTTGAAGGAGTTAATTAAATAATATGAAGGTAAACCATGTTTCAAATAGACGTAAGGAAACAGAAGCTCAGTCTACATGTTAGGGAAGAGACTTACTTTTAAAAGAACTAGTTATTTTTCAAGGAATAAAAATATGTTGCCCAGTGTTACCTGTTAGGAAAAGGCTCAAGAAGCCAATTGTCATTTTGATTTATGTATGTTATAGGCAAAAATACAATTTTCTCTGCACACTTCTGGTTAGGTAACATTGTGCTAAAAAGCTCTTCAAGTCAGTTGCTCTAGTGTTAGATCAGATATCACCTCTCTAACATCACTAATGTTTGAATTTTGAGACCAATTTTGAAGTGAGGACACAGTGCATTAGATTGCTGCATTAGCACAGAGGCTCCTACGTTCTATACAATGAAGCATTAAAAGGCCTTTTGTGTTTTTATTTAAAAAAGTGTATTTTATATAAATTCTGTAGTGCAATAACTTCCTACACCTTGTTACATTCTTTACATTATATGCTTCCCCTGTAAACAGCTTTCCTGTACGAACTTCCGTTGCAGTTTGTGCGATATATTATTCCCCCCACCCTAGATTTGGATTAATGTGACTATTTACTCAAAAATTTTTCTGATTACTCTGTGAACATCTTTTAAATGTGTACATTTGGTTTCATCATTGAAAAGGAATTAAAACTTCGATTCAGGATTCTGCAGTTAGTATAAAATATAAAAAATAGATTGATTGCAAAGCTATCTCCCTGAACAATCTTCATTTTCCAGTGATACGAAGAGTCAGACCCCTTTCAGGTGCACAGGGGAGTAACTCTCCTTAAGTTGTTTTGAAATTCCACAACTGTTGGAAACTGACTCCAGTATTCAAAAACAACCCTCCCCTTACTGTGGTGAATGGGTAATAAGTCTGAAATGGCTTCAAAGTTTTAGAAAAACAGAAAAATACACTCAGGTAATTTTGCATAATTTGCTACATAGCAATTCATGATGAATGGAGTGATCCTGGACTGCACTTTCACACGTGCTGTAATGGAATGAAAGCTAGGTCCAGTCCTGCAACTGCTCAAGTCAATGTTTTGATCAGGAGTTATACATGAGCTCGGGTTCAGGACTGGATCCTGCGTATACAGTTAAGACGGGAAAAATCAAATGTCTAAAACTGTGCTTCTGGAAATATATTCAGCATAGTCAAAAATACGTAACGAAATTATACCAAAAGCACTTCTAAAGCTTGATCCTTTTGCTTCCAAGATTTCAGAAAACCACAACATCTATTAATAAAGAGAATTGCATTTCCTTTGCTTGTACAATTTCAAAATAAATGTGCTTTTCTGAAAACATTTAAAATACGGCAGTCAATAATGGCCTGGTCTTCTCATCTTAAATCTCCTGTAGATGTTAATCAAGACAGAGAGACTCTTGCTGTCCTCATTTATATTTCAGTCAGTCCCTTTTTCCATCAGACTCCCATTGGTTTCAGGGGAAGTTCATCTGCACAAGGTTTGAGGCTTTGCTTTCACCGCTATTGAATTAGTGATTTTAATAGGGCAGAATCAGGTTTGCATAAAGTTTAGCTCAGGAGAGCTTAAGGAATCAAATCTCTGCTCCTGCAATACGTTCCCTATGGCTGGACTCCTCCCTTTCCACCAAGTGGCACAGATCTGAGAGGGCTTTTCCAAAGCGTAAGGGTCACCTGGGAGAAAAAGCACATGATAGGAACACAAGACAGACCTCAGTCTTGCCAGAACAACATCATTGTCTTGAACGGGATTTTTCTGTGGATCCAGAGCATGGGATCAGATCCCATTTGGACTTAATTTGGTCTTCATTAGTTCACTAGGATGTAAAGGCAGATCGAACAGGCCCACGTGATTTCATAAAACTGCACATAGAAAATACAGACCAACACTTTAGGCATATAAAAATTGACTGGCATTTAGTTTTAGTCACTGAAAATATGTAGGAAGAAAAAAATAAAAATAGAAGATTAATGACTATAAAATACTCAAGAGATAAGTTTTGAAACAGTGAGACACAACATGATTGAAAAATGTTAAGCAGAATGCTATATAAATAGGTAAAACTGAATGCAGCAACAAGTTGCAATAAACCGCAACTAAGGACAAAAAAAATAATTTTTATTTTGAGAATTAATGACCAGACATTGTTTGGAAAAAATAACATTATGTTCCCGGTTTTTCAAATGATTGAAGAGACACCTCAACATTCTTTTTATGGAAATCAGAAGACTTATGGAAATACAGAAAACTTTTTTTTTTTTAAAACCAAAGGATTGTGCCGTGCTCATTGTTTGGCTCAGCCACCAGAACCCATATTTTGGGGCTTTTCAAACTTGCCTCTTTTCCATGGGCCAGGCTTGAGTGAGGTCTGTGGCATCGGCCCGGCCATTTCAAGCAGAGGGCAATGTTGCAACGAAAATGCTTGCTCTTTTACCATAAATGCATTCGGTGCCTGACTTTTACTCATTTAAGTGACAGAAAATGACACTTAAGTAAAAATTAACGTAGGTCTACTGTGGGAAGTAGAAGCCTGCTGTTCCAAACCACATGTTGGTTGGTGTAAAGTGCTTTTAAGGCTTCCATTCTTGCTGTCCCAGTGTCTTTGCAGTGCTTGCTGTTACAGCGCTGGCCGGGAAGAAGCATTCGCTCCCTTCTGTGTACGGGGAAGCGAGAGGCTCAGCAAGCCCACGGAGCAGCAGGGAACTCATGCTAGAATTTCTGAACAATATCACAAGAAAATCAGAGGACAGCAAAAAAATACCTCTATTCTGTTTTCCTAAAAAAAACCAAACAAACTTATGATTAGGTTTAATGAATTGAATAAAATTTTTATGATTTAGGGAATTAAAGTGGCCTATAGGTGTTTTTATATTATAGCATAGGAAGCTATTGGTGCTGGATAAAAAAATAATAGCTTTTTTCAGACAGTGGTTAGATGGGTACTTCGTAATGAAGGCTTTGGTTCAGCATCTCTCTTACAAAGCTGGAGAATATCAGAGAAACCAAAGATGCTTTGGCAGGATTGAAACTTCCCTTTATTTCAGTATAGGGGAAAGCCTATACTCTGCTTTTGGAACAGCTATGGGCATATGGGTTGAGGCAAAGCTGGTGAGTCAAGTGATACCTTCTGTCAGTCCAAATGATTGAACTGAGAAACAGAGACAAGCTTCGGGGCATGGAAGACCTGGGGCAAATCACATGTACTTGAAACCTGTTTTTTCCAGCTGTATGATTTGTGATAATAAAAGGTACAACTTCCTCCTACAAAGCTTGTCTCTTACATCTGTACACCATAATGACTTCAACAACATCGCCATTATTAAAGTATGGGCACTACATGTAAAGAAAAGGGAAAGAGAGCTCAAAGATCATGTGGAAGCAAATGTTGTTAAATCAAAGGAAAAAAAGAATGTGGGTAATATTATTTTAATAGCAACTTAAAAGAAATATTCTAAGAGGCTGAGAACTTTTGGATATGTCTATATAGCCATTTGGCACTATTTATTGCCACAGAAATAACTCTTATGGTTTTTTTATTTTAAAATGGAACTTTTTTTTTTCTTAGTTATGAAATGTTGGCAGTTTTCTATAAAAATGTCAAATGCTTCAAGTTCTGGTCATTAAATCTTTGCTCCTCCTCACAGGATCATTAACAAAACTGACAAATGCAATAACTAAAATTACGCAAATAAAAAAAAAATAATCATGATTTACAGCACAGATAAACTAAAATACTGTAGTCCTTAATTAACAGATATACTCATGAGCTTTTTAACAGAAAGCAAGATACGCGAGATGCTTTAAGTAGAAGTTGCAATTTTGCAACATAAGTCTGTACAAAACCTCCAGGCAGCACGCTGTGAAGGAAGTACCTGTGTCCCAGGAAATGCTTTTTCCATAAATCCTTGTTAACAGTAGCTTTCCCCCAACCCCAAACTATTTACAAATATATGCATTTTGCAAGCTCAAAGCACCTTGTTTCACATCTTTATGAATGCATGCATTGACATTTCATCCTTTCATGTGCAAATTCTAAAATTCATTGTAACCAAGAAAACAAAAAAAAGTTAAAAGAGTTCAAAATCTGTCTACAATCATAAGTGAAAGGATCAAAAATGTCAGATGTTGCAGAACACTGGCTCCTAACAGAGCTCTCTTTATTTTATTCACTGTTCTTGAGTCATTTTTTTCCCCATTTTTTTCAGTTTGTTACAAAAAGCAGTCTTTTTTTTTTTTTAAAATTAAACAGTATTTAAACTAAACAACTCTTCATGCCATGCAAAAATAACATTTTATGCACTTTTTTTTTTTGAGGCTTTCCATGTTTTAGTTCATAGGCATTACTAACTGTGTTTTAAGAAAAGTTGTTTTTATTGCTTTTGTAACTAGTCACATGCTAGTTTCGCGTGTGGGACAGTAACCAGTTTCTCCTGGACTTGAATGAATTTCTGGGGCAAATAAATGGTTTTCCATTTTGTGACCTTCTTGGTTACTGTCTTTCTTTACCTCACCCACAGCATGGTAAATGTCTTGGGTACAGTTGTGGCTCATGCTTTTGGGTGAAGAGCTGACCTGTGGCTCCTCTGTTAAATGGTTGCCATCACTGTGTTTATCCCCACAGCAATTTGTCTTGATATCCTGTTGCTTTTCATGTTTTATACCGTGTAACTCCATAAACTCTTCTTCTTCTCCAGTGTCTATTTCAGTGAAGCTCCTCCTCTCTTTTGAAGGGAAAGTGAAAATCTTTTGTTTGGGAAAGAGAGGGGATGGTTTTTTAACAGGTCCCTGACAAAGTGCGGATGCGTCAGCACCAAGTAGAGGTCGTTCACCCTGGGGTGAATTTTCTTCTAGGAGAATGGTGCTGATGTGCTGAGGGGTGGCCTGTGTGAAGTCTGCTCCTGCCATTACTGGCAGTGGCCTTGCGGTGCTCGGTGGAGTTTGTGGAGCACCACCTCTATTGTCTTTAAAATTAACTTTAAGGGATCTAGATTTTAATGGGTTGCTACCTTTCATGGAACTTTTGGGGCTTTCCATGGCAGTGTCTAAATGCAAATGACCATGCAAAACAGTTTGGGATCCACTGCCATCACTGATAACAGCTCTGTCGATTGGATTATAGTCAAAGGTGACATCGGTTGGAGAAAACATTCTGTCTTTTGTGAACGGTATAAACTGAGAACTCCTTACTCTTTGGTTGTCTTCCAGGTTAACAGCGTCAGCTGGAAATCTCATTTGCAAGTGAGAGCCAGGAAACAGAGAAAGGGGAGATCTCTCCGTTTCCGTGAAGTCGGTTGCACAACTGGCAAAACTGTCGATACTGGATGTGCTTCTCATGTCTGGTATGATGTCCGTAGGTCCAGTTGGCAATGGATCTCTCTGACCCGTAACTTCTTCCATTTCTATTTCTTCTTCATACACAGGTGGCTTTGCTGACTGGTCTTGGTAACCAGCATTAAGATTAGGCTGAGACTGAGTTTTAGTAATTTCATTATACAACATCTCCAGTTTTTGGGCACTGAGGTGCTGCGGGCTGGAGGATGCTGCGGCATTGTTTAATTGCTCGTGGGAGTCCTGTTGACTAACTTCTTGGTATTTGTTCTCATAAGACTTGTTTGAGCTTGTTTCAGACATTGTCCTTCTGGCCCATTTCCACCGACTTGGGGACAAGTGGTTGTCATCAGGTGTCTCCTTTGGATTGGCTGCTTCTCCAGGCTTACCTGAATCTACTGCTACATCTATCATTTCCATACTGCGAGCAAAGGCATCTTTCAGGTTCATGGAGACAATACTACCATTTCTTTTAGCTCGCTCAAGTGCTTCTCTCCTCTTAATTGCCTTCTCCTGTCTTTTCTGCTCCTTATAAAACTCTGAGAAATTGTTCACAATAATTGGTATGGGCAGGGCTATGACCAGCACTCCAGCGATACAGCAAAGTCCTCCAACTATTTTACCTAATAACGTCTTAGGATAAATGTCACCGTATCCTACAGTAGTCATAGTGATTGTTGCCCACCAGAATGATGCAGGGATACTGGTAAATTTTGTAGCATCCTCATCCTTTTCAGCAAAGAATACAAGACTTGAAAATATCATTATTCCCATGGCTAAAAATAATATCAACAAGCCCAACTCATTGTAACTCCGCCTGAGCGTAAACCCTAAAGACTGAAGGCCTGTTGAATGTCTGGCGAGCTTAAGAATCCTTAGGATCCTCATAATACGAAATATCTGAACCACACGTCTGACGTTTTGGAACTGCAGGACACTTTTATTGGACTCCGTGAGGAAAATAGTGACATAGTACGGCAAGATAGCCAGTAAGTCAATGACATTTAATGGGCCTTTGAAGAACTTCCACTTATTTGGTGAGGACAGAAAACGCAAAAGGTACTCCATGGTAAACCAAGCAATACACACAGCTTCAACGTGTGCTAGCTGAGGGTTGTCATTTGGCTGCCCAAATTCATCTATTTCTTGAAGCTCTGGCAGTGTGTTAAGAGACAAAGCAATAGTGGACAGTACGATGAACAGAATGGACACAATGGCCAAAATCTGTAAAACAAAATAAACAACGTTTTGGTTAGACTGATACAAGTGTATTTGTCAGGGCTTGCTTAAATCCTTTCAAATGTGCATGTGGCAAATAATCTCAGAATGATGGAAGCTGCTTTGGCTGCTGCATTTGCTATTTTGTTTTAATGTTTTGATTTTTGCATAGAGAGAAAACATTAGAATCATCTTAGGCACGGTCAAAACCTGATGGTTTTGCCACCTGCAGTAAGCCAATTCGTTTCAGAAAGCAGGCCATGACTGGTCTTACCATTTTTAAATTACAATGGGAGGTGTTATGTATTATTACAAGTTACCAAGTGAAGGATATGAAGTTCCTGCTAATATGCATTAATTTTCTGCATTAAGTGTAATTATGTAAAACTTCACATGGTACGGAGAAGTGATTGGGAAATACCGTGTGTAAGCTGTCAATTTAGTACTACATAGTGCACGCTTCCCTAGCCACGCATAAATTTATGAGAAAAAAGCCAAAATTAAGAAAAATAAACAAGAAGCACTGGTCAGGAGACTAGTCCTGCCGAATTGTCATGTCTAGACAAATTCCAGGTGCTACAAGAATTGAAGATATTTTATAGCCTTGAATTAGGTTGAGAGCAAGATGTTTAAAAGGAAGCAGTTGTGTGAAGGTGAACCCAGTTTCTCATCATAATTAAAACGTGTAAGTAGATGAATGCTTCCTAGAAATAATGTTTCAATTTCTGTCCGAGGAGATAGGTTTTCTGAAATATTTTGTCATCTATTTTGATAAAGTTCAGGCGCCTCAGTACCTCACAGCGTTCTATTTTGCCTGGAATAGTAGTGACAGGGCATGTAGTGACAGGACAAGGGGGAATGGCTTCAAACTGGAAGAGGGCAGGTTTAGATTGAACATTAGGAAGAAGTTTTTCACTTTGAGGGTGGTGAGGCACTGGAACAGGTTGCCCAGAGAGGTTGTTGAGGCCCCATCCCTGGAGGTGTTCAAGGCCAGGCTGGACGTGGCCTTGGGCAGCCTGGTCTAGTGGGAGGTGTCCCTGCCTATGGCAGGGGGGTTGGAACTCGATGATCTTCAAGGTGCTTTCCAACCTAAACCATTCTATGATTCTATGATTCTATGATTCTATGAATAAGTGGTCATTCTCATTTACAGAACCGATATTATGAGAAAAGAAATGAATCTATCAGAGAACCTAATGGTTTTGCTACAAAGTTAAGTTATTTATATTCAAAGGAATATGGGCAGCTTTGAGATAGTGTGTGAAGTGTTAAAGTGATGCAAAAATTATTGTAAAACTTGGAAAAAAACATATCGTTTTGGTTAGAAGTCCTAAGTAAATCCAGGTTTCTATTAGAAATACTAAAATAAATTGTTTTCTGTTTTAAAGCTCAGTTTAAGCTCGTTCATAAAAGCATTTGCTCTCATTTCTCAGAAATGGTACTGTTAAATCTATTTGGTGATGTTTGGTGTACTTCCAAGGACACACTAAGTCTGACAAAGTTGCTGTAATACCCAAGAAGAGGGAAATGCAGCTAAGCAGAATGCAGATGTGATGACTATATGGGGAGAGATTGGTCACAGCGGTGGTAAGAGCTCCAGGGATGGAAAGGCCACATCACTCTAACTTTGAGAAAAATAGCAGTAAGCCTCCTTCATCTAGGGGTTAGTAAGAACAAATTCAGCTCTCTATGCTCAAACTGAAATTGCTCATGGTGTGAGGGTCTGTATTTGGCATCATCTTGTACTTATGTGCTATCTTTGGCCTTTTTCAGCTAATAATAGTACAGAACAGGTAGCACCTTTCATATTTTGAAGTATTCCAAACAGATTTGTATCTTCCCCTACCAGTGCAGCTTCTGCCTTTTTTTTTTTTTTTTTGTTTTTTTTTTTTTTTTTTTTTTTTTTTTTGGACGTATTTATTGGAGGAATAAGATCCATTTTTTTCTCCTGCCAAGTGAGTTGTGGACCACCTGTCTTCATCCTTCATACGGCCCATTCAGAAAACATACTCTGGTTAATCTAGCCTATTTAGAAGGGCTATACATCCCTTTAAAACAACAGCAAAAGAAGGCAACAACACTGCATACCTGTGCAGGGCTGAATAATGCAATTGGTGAAGTCCTGGAGCTAGGACAGCGGCAGACAAAAGGCCACGCTGTTGGAGAGCAATAACTACCTTTCAAACTGCAAAAGTTGCCTATATCAGCTTTCACAGTGAAAAACTCTGAAGCTTAAATAAAGTATACTAAGTTCTCCACTTCACTGAAATTACTGTGGAATAACTAATGCGTGCACAAGTTCTACAGCATACTCAGTAAAATAATTATACTTTCAGAATTCAAAGAACAAATAACCATGGCAAGGATTTGAATTGTTGAGCTTGCAGTTTCTGTCAAACTGATTGCTTCCTCGTTGGGGCCGGCATCACAATGTAAATAACAGCATAGGAAAAAGCTGTACAATACAAGGACACAATGACTTGACATGTGTTGTTCTTAAAAAATGAAGTCATGAGAACAGATCTGCCTGATTGTCATCAAACTGGTTTTAATTAGGAAACACTGGTGTTGCAGTCTGTCATAGGGAGTTTATTTTACTCCTGAATGTTCACCAGCATACAAAAGAGCCTAGAAAAGAGGTGAGTCAACGTATAGCATCCCTTCTTACACTGTGTGACAATGCTAAAACTCCCTGCATTTTATAGGTCTTGAATACAAAACTTTCCTGTTCAGAGTTGCCACCCAGGGTGTTTTATTGACAACAACCATCTATCTGTTTGTTCCAGCCATTCATTTGTATGCTGGTAACACGCAAGCCTGAACACTGCCAGCTATTTCAATAAAATTTACAGAATAGCAGGCCTGGAATTTTTAGTGAGATATATATATATATATCATCTATAAGCATGAGTCTGTTCTTGGTGAAAAAAAATTTACAGCAAAAGAAAGTATTTTGGTTTCTTCTAATGTAAGAATCTCAAGCTTTTGTTTGTCTGGGACTTTGTTGTGTAATTAAAGTTCTGCATCATTCCACATAGAATATGTTTTAATTATTGCAATTGATTAGATTTTACAACTCATTAGGCAAAGAATGGCAGGGGATCACTAGGAAGAACAATAGCAACTATGAGAAAAAGCAAGAGAGGAAAAAGAGGGGCTCCTTATTCTGAGTCTACATAAAGAACACTGTGCAGATAGTATTACGCTGGTAAATCCTCATGAACCAGATGTACCTTATATTAACAGAAGCACTGAGTTTGTAAGAAAGACCCGTAGCAATCTGCTCGGCTAGCTATGCTGATACAGAAGAG
The DNA here is from genome assembly GCA_008711295.1 of Anarhynchus alexandrinus. Taxonomy (NCBI): domain Eukaryota; kingdom Metazoa; phylum Chordata; class Aves; order Charadriiformes; family Charadriidae; genus Anarhynchus; species Anarhynchus alexandrinus. The sequence continues at coordinate 266,204 of VUYV01000050.1, read as the reverse complement.
TAAATAAAACCTCCACTGACTGAATCTTTACCAGCAAAACTTCCTGTGTTCTGGGCATGTTTCTGGAACTGTATTCTGGACTGAAATGCCTGGAAAATTTTGCATACGCCAGGTAATCAGTCTATGACTACAGTTTAGCTATATAATTCTGGACATAATATATTTAATCTGCATTTCAGAATATAAATGGTATTTTGTTTAAATGAGAGATTCTGGCAGTTTATGTCATTTAGCTATGGTTCTACAAAAACATAAAAATCCCACTCTTATTAAACTTTAAAAATATTTCCTTATAAATTGCAAAATGCATCTAAAAGAATGGACATGTTTAAATTCCTTTCTTATAGGCTGGTTATGAGACGTTTGAATCTGCTGCTGAAGCAATGAATAGTAAAATATTCCTTGAGTTACCGATGCAGTCTGAACAGGCTGCTCCAGATACTGTTGTTTCTGATTTTTGTGGGGGCAAGAACTAGTAGCAATCTGAAAATGTAGCGGTTTCTCAGTATTAAATTGCCACTAAAAACTGGCCTTTTTTTTCCTGTGCATTCATCTCATTACTCATTATTGCCAGCACTGTGAGGATTTCTGCATAGAATGAGCATACAAATTGAGGCAGAAAAGAAAGGTGTAATGGAATAGGCTTCAAATTGCTCTTTGCAGTTCTGCAACAACTGATACTGTGAAAGGGCTCCTGACATAACTGACATGCCAGTGGTATTGTTATATAAAGCAGAGAAAAAGTATACATTAGGTTCAGACTCCAGTATAGGTGCTCAGGGAAAGTTCAGTTGAGCCATATCTAACAGCCAGTGAAGTGTATTTGATTAATATAGGTTTCAGTCTGGTAAAACTGTATTAACAATGTTGTTTCCTTTTAGTTCTTGTTCCAGGGTGGGATCTAGGGTGGGATCTAGACCATTTAAATAATAGACAGCAATATCATCTCATTACTTTTCAAAACTCTAGCCTCCATAAGCACTGAACTTTATCAGACTGTTACATATTCTTCTCTTTCTGCGTTTAAATGTATGATATGATCTTCAAATAAAGTGCTCTGGCAGCATCTTTAGCTCTGGCTTTAGAATAAACCTCAGGAAAAATAGTCATCATTCAGCTTTTGAAAGACTTCTGATAAGTGTTTCTGGAGAACTGCACCAAGTTACTCGGGCACTTGGCTATATATTCTCAGAAGCACCTGCTCTTGGGAAAGAGCCGTCTGGATCTAGATTTGGGCAAATAGATAGCTGGAGTTGGTCTAGGTTCTTCAGAGAAACCGGTGAGCTCCCAAGTGCTGTAGCCAGCAGGCCATGCTGTATCTTCCACAACAGTGTCCTTAGCCTGCAGCACAGAGCTCCCAGCTTGCGCCCAGACAATCCATCGACTCACAGCCACACTGGCAGAAGCAGAAGGTCGCATCATGGAGTTTTTCATTCCTCTGAGGGAGTAAGCCCATGAAAGCCGAAAACATAATTGTAGGCTTGATGGGAAGTTTATGGAAATCAGTTTAAATCAGCAGCACCCTTTACTGTCAACAGTCTCCAGATTGTGATACTGAGTTTGCAACTGAATGGAACAAAAAGTTTTGCTCAGTAGGAGCACTGTCTTATACATCTGCCGAAATCTCTGTGTGTCCTGTACTTGTGTCCTGTACTTGACACCTGAGACTATCCAAATGAGATGCTCATTGGAGCAGCAAAGACAACACTACAAAATGAGCTGCCTTCCAACAATAACCATTATCACATGAGGAATTTCAAGAATAGCCAGAACATCAGTCTGTAGGTATTTAGGGGAAGGGGCCATTATACTTTCCTTCAGCAATGCAAAGGAGAAGCACATTTTTACGTTTGTGCAAACTGGATAAGTGCAAGGATATTTTACCAGCTAATAATAGCACTTACCAGTACAGCACCACGGCACTGCCTTCAGCAGCTGCCAGCGCTGTTCCTTGCTAGACACCGCAGAACAAGGTCATGAAACAGCATCTCTGTCCCTGGTCTCTTCATTGTCTCCCTTCATTGTGTCCCTGGGATTTCCCAGTTACAAGCATCCTCTCTTGCTTCTGGCCCATGATTCTACATCGTGCTGCTCTGCAGGGAGGACTGTATTCAGCTCACACCTGCCTTCTGGCAATTCTGCACTCAAAATGTTTCCCCGTGTGTCACAGCTCACATCATGAACAGTCTGGAAGACTTAGAAGTCTGTTACTTTGAATCTCAGGTTTCAACAGGCCACAGTGAAAAAGTTCAACAGAGAGGCAAGGCACTCTGCTACTGATAACAGGGTATGGCTCTTACTGTCTAATGTCTTTATTAACATAAGGTCCTTGGCCAGGAGACATAAAAAAGGAGACAAATAGGGACAAAACCTACTTGGATTTGGTCCAAACTGGAATGTGATGGAGTTACAGCAAGCCTTAAGCATGCCAATTCTAGCCAATCTTAACAGTTCTGCAACGCTGAGAATTATGTAGGGATAGAGGTATTGTATATGCTTGCAAATATTCCTTGTCTTGGGAAAAATTCATTTCCAGTTACTAAAATTAGACCTAGGTACCAATTTAAAATTATCCTAAACTATTATTGAGAAATAAATAAGACATCAGCCTCCAGTCAGGTCAGGTACTCTGACCTCAGCCTCCGCTTTGCCATTATTCGAACTGAGTCAGTACTTGCAAGAGTGAAGACAGAACTTCATGATATGGTAAGAAAGAAGTTGATAACATTCTGTTATAAAGTCTCAAAACAGATGTCCTTTGTAGTTATCTTACAGGGCCTGCAAACCATTATTCCAAGTGGAAAATTGCCACTGCTGATGCACATCTATCCTTTCAGAGTACACCGTCTCTTTTTACCTCTCTAGAATAACCTCTGATTGCAGACACGTAGAATACAGTGTTTAATTTTTGAAAAATAGGATGGAGGCGAGGGGGATAATTTAACAGAATAACATAAATTTAGTTCATCTTACAGCTCTATCACAGTTGCCCTTTCAGGAACACATCTGATAATTGCTCTGACAGCATGTGTAATCACTGAACAGCATCTCTCTGCTACTCTTGGTCTCCTTCCTTGATGACATTATTTAGAATTCTGACCTTTCATTTCCACTTTCTCCTAGATCATTATTATGAATATTTCTAAGGACTCAATTTGAATGTTCTTCATTGATCTTTCTGGGATATTCATTAAGTCTGACATTAACCTCCATATATGAAGATTAAGCTCTTGGTATTGTACTTATCTGGTGCCTAAATGATGCACAGTCTTTTCTTTTTGTCTCTTTGCATCGGGATGACTTGTCACCTTAAAAGCTTAGTCTAGAAATGCTCATTTAAGAGGTATTCACTAAAGATTTAATCACTAGCTCCACTGACACTCCCTATCATATCTTTAAATATGAGAAGTGGCTACTAGTTCATCAGTAGATAAGCAGCCACTGCTCTATCTGAAGTTCAGATTGACAGACCCACGTTCCCATTAAGCTAGTGAATTCAAGTACTTCTAGATGTTTATTTGTGGGTCCATGAAGTTCAGTGGTGACTCTGCCTAGGTAGTTATTTCTTAAGTGGCATACGTTCAGGGATGTGCTGCCCTATCAGGATCACCCAGACTGGGAGCCAACGTGTAGTAGTGAAGCTGAGGGCAGGTAGTCAAAGGGACTGCCTTTGCTTCTGGAATGGGGTGTCCTTCAGGTCTCTGTCTGAGGAGGCTCAAGGGAGGCTCAATGGAATTGCTGCATACCAATTCCAGTGTGCATGGGAGACAAATGATGGTAACAGCAGCATGATCATAACAATGTTAAGTCTAGCGGGAGGGGTAATAACAGTTAAAGCTGAGCTTTTACCACTAGGTCACTCAAACTTCTTCATGCACAGCTATACCTAAGCAAGGTATTTTGAAACTGGCTCCGGTAGGTTTACCTGACCTGAGAAACTACTACTGTGCTGGCACATCCTTCACGTCAAAAGTTTGGTCCTAAAGCCTTTCTGTGTAGCTGATATCCTTCCTGCTTGAGAGCCCTGCGTGAACTTTTTCACAAAGCCTTTCCCTCTTCCACTTTGTGCTGATCTTCCCATTCCATAGACTAATATTTGCCTTAGAAGACTGAAACTCTCAGAGGGAATAAATCTGCTTAGGAAAGGATCCTATGTTCTTTGAGAGCAGCCTGGTATACTTCTGGTTTAAATTAACAGTAATAAAATACATCTCTCCTGCATTCTGTTACAGGTAAATTACTTTTTTTTTTTGGTTTTATGCTATTGGGATAATAGTAATAGAATAACTCCCTCCTGTGCTCTGTGGTGGGTGAACTGCATTTACTTCATGTCTTGATTATTGCTTTAGGGAAGGATGACCTTGGGGTTTGCACCACCTAGAATTTCAGCCTCAGGATTTAGTAAAATGTGAGTTTGAGCATTCGATTATGGCTGAATATGGAGGTAGCTTGGTATAAGGCAATCTTCCAGTGGATAAAATGGGAAAATGAGAACCCTGGGAAAGTGGACTGAGTCTCTATGAATCTGAACACAAGGGCCATTAAAGTCTATGTCATGGTTTCAGCTGGAATAGAGTTGATTTTCTTACTAGCAGCTGCTATACCACTATGTTTTGGATTTAGGATGAAAACAGTGTTGGTAAAACACCGATGGTTGTTGCTAAGCAGTCAAGGCCTTTTCTGCTCCTCACACCACTCTGCCAGCGAGTCGGCTGGGAGTGCACAAGAAGTTGGGAGGAGACACAGCTGGGAGAGCTGACCCCAACTGAACAAAGAAATATTCCATACCATATAACGTCATGCTTGCATATAAATACGGGGGAAGAAGAAGGCAGGGGGGGCGTTCAGAGTTATGCCATTTGTCTTCCCATGTAACCATTAGGCATGATGGAGCCCTGCTTTCCTGGAGATGGCTGAACACCTGCCTGCCCATGGGAAGCAGTGAATGAATCCCTTGTTCTGCTTTGCTTGCGTACATGACTTTTGCTCTACCTATTGCACTGCCTTTGTCTCAACCCAGAAGTTTTTCTCACTTTTACTCTTCCAATTCTCTTCCCCCATGCCACAGCGGGGACAGTGAGTAAGCGACTGTGTGGTCCTAGTTGCTGGATGGGGTTAAAGCACAACAGTCTATTAGGACACTAGTGGCACATTAGCTACATAGTAGAAAATCAAGTACAGCATGGCTAAAATTTCCAGGCTGTATTTACTAAACATTGTGACCGTGAAGTGGTGACAAAGATCTTGGAGACCAGAGAAATTGCACTGGGAACCAGTAATAGGCAATGGATTGCAAGTGTGACTACTAGCTGGATCTTCAGCACAGCCCTCAAGAAACCTGCTGTAATTAATTATGAGCAAAAGTTGAGGATAATACCGGGGTTATCTGTTAGACTGGCAAAGATGGGAGACCTCAAATAGTCACGGATGAAGGCAGTCTTCATAGTTTGGGAAGAGGCATATGTATTCAATTCAGCATCAATGGCGACAACCCTGAACACTGTTTATTTAGCGCAAAAGTATTGAGCGTTACTTTGGGCTTGTTAACAGATTAAAATCCATATCAAGTCAGTTCTAATATTTTTTTTGTTGAACCGCAAAAGGCTATCTCAGCTGGAGACATGAAATCAATTATTTCATGATAAATAGCAAACTGCCCACTAGGACTTAATGGACAAGAAATGGCAGATCCAGAGTCAGTGTAAGTGAATGGATATTGTTTTATTTTTTTCACTAGGAATTGGATAAGCCCATGAATTTTTCTGTCATATTATTGACAGAAATGGAGCTAGTATCTGCTTGAAATTATGGTGTAGCTAGTTTAATCAATTAAATAATTTAATGTAATGTAGGTTACAATGAAAATAAAAAGTATATCTAGGTATAGCTTTCTTTGCTGTATAAGAGGGGGAGATATTTAACTCCCCATTACAAATAAACACAAAAAATTAACTTCAAGAATCATGTTAAAGGCTTTACTTGTAAAATAGTTTTGTGTCTGCAGAGCTTTTTGACTTCCCTAAATATTATTTTTAGGTGAAGAAATTTGCCCATGTATGTAAGAAAAGTCAGCTAAATTTATCAAAAATGAATGAGATGTCTTTAATAATGTCCCCACTTGTCCTCATTCAGAAGTTTTCTAAAACTTTTGATGATCACAATTGGCATGTTTCTTATGTTTAAGTTGTGTTTTGTACTATCTGTCTAATTTTCAGTGGTGGAAGCTGATTATTATCGCATAGATGGATGTACTAGAATCTTTAAAATTTCCATCTAAGTCATGACTAACAGCATGCAGTTTCCAACTCTTTTGCGCAGCAGACCATATGCAAGACCTGTTCTGCACTCCTTGCAGGCAAAACCCATTGCCTTCATTACCAGGAATTTCATTTTCAAAAAAAAAACAACCCACCCCACAACCTCAAACCACCATCCCCTCCCCCCCCCCCAAACACAGAGGAGGAGGTTATCCCCAGCAAGCAGCTGGGCGGAGGGTCAGAGGGCTGGGAAGAGCGGCGGGGAGCGGGGCGCTAGGACCCAGCGGGACGGGGGGACGGGCCCGGGAGCTGTCCGTCCCGCCCCGGTGCTGAACGCGGGCCCTCGGCAAAGCGTCCCCAGCCCTGCGCTGCCCGTGGTGCGCCCAGAGGCGCCGCGGAACCCCCTTATCCTACCGCCTTGAATACAGGAAGGTATGGAAAGTATACCATTCGTAAAGATAGTACTGGCAAAATAAAGAAAATGCTGGCACACTATTTGCTTCTCAGAGAAAATACCATTGAAGTAGGCTGGAATCTCGCCAGAGGTGACAAATTTCTTTTTACTGCTTGCCAGTAAGTAAGTTATTAAAAACACCTGGCCAATCACAGTGGAGCTAACCAAGCAGGAATAATGAAAAATCAAAACTCAACTGAGAAGTTTTAGTATAGGTTGTTGAATGGATATAATGGGGGAAATCAACACACCTGATGTACAGATTTAGCTGATGCTACTGTTTTTGATGTTAACATTCAATTTAAATCAGAAAGCTGGGTGTAGCTGATTTAAAAAAGAAATTCTGTGGAAATTAGAAATGAAATTTCTTGGTTCTCACTGTTTGTATTTGCCATTTAGTTTTAATGGAATTTGTTTACAGCTGAGACCTCAGATTATAAATGAGGACTGTACACTTGACTCTGATTTGCTGACAACCATATTGAGATTTTAGTTTAAACTATTCTCATTCTATCATCTTTTTGCCATTGATTGAGACTGTCTTTTAGTGATGTAATACATTGAGTAAGGATGACCTCCCACCTGAAGACTTCTGTTACCTGTCAAAGAGATTTGCTACTCAGCCTTATTTGAAATTATGACAGGCACAAAATTCAGACATAATCTTTACTCACACTTCTAAAATAATTTTTCTATCTTGGCGTCATGTCAATTTCTAGATATATTTCAGAACTGCAGCTCTATGTAAAACATCTACATCAATCTATAGGTTTACATAAAGCTTATGCCAATATTTCCCACACTAGTGGAATCAGAGAAATTGTTAAGGAAATGAATCCAGTCTGTTTCTTCCTCTTTTGCAATACAGTCATGCGTAGTTAAAGGCCTGCATCTCTTAGCTGTCTTCTTTTTTACGAACTGTAAGATGACTTTCCTTTCTTTCTCCCTTTTCCCTCATAACCAATTTAGACTTCCACTGGAAATATATGCAATATGATACTTTTTCTCATTACTACATAGACTTGCATTTAGGACATTTAAAATATTAACTATAGCTTCAACAGAAATATATGAACCTTTCATATCACATCATGTGTTTTATGACGCTATCAAATTCTAGCAGACATTGATTAGTTACATTCAGTTCACACTTCAAAGACTATGCCCATAACAATGGGGACTATGGACTTAATATAAATCAAAAAAAAAAAAAAAAAAAAAAAAAAAAAAGAAAAAGAAAAAAGAAAAGAAGGAAAAAAAAGAGGGAGATCAAGCTGAAGAAAATAGATAGACCTGTTTATCAGCCTTTAGTTTTTTGCATTTTCTGGAGGGAATGAATCCTATCCCATTGGGAGAAATTGCCATCTATACATTTTCCGTTCACGATGTAAAAGACTTAATTCTCTGTGGGGTTTCCAGCTCCTTGAGTTAATAAAATTTACTATAAATATAGCTAAAACAGAACATTGATTTAACTTTAGAGTCAAGTCCTGATATATAATATTTTTATTTTATGCCTATCTTGTTATAAGTCATTAAACAATATTCAATTCCCCATAATCCACATTCTCCTTTCAGCGCGTTTTATTAAGAAAATATTTAATATGCTTAAATTTCTTTTACAGTAAGTTTAATTATTCTAACTACACAACAATCCTACCAAAACATACTGAGAGTACAGTCATCAAATGATATGATGATTACTTGATAATCCATTCATAACTTCCCTATGAAAGAAGGAACTGCTTAATTGTTCCATCTTCTACTGCTATTTTAAAGTATTTTTTCTGTCCATGGTTCACTGCATATTGCTCTTGATTAGCTTTTAAATTTCAGAATCTCTTTTCTTAAATAAAACCCTAAAAGTTAAATAAAGTGTTAGGAAAAGTTAATTCCAGGGGTCAAAAAATGTGCAGCACTTTAAATAAGATTCTAGTCTTAATCCAATCAATAAAGAAAGAAAACTGATTTGGTTGGATGTGGATGAATTATAAAAATTTCCCACCGGTTTTGGTACCATGAAGACATGTTACTAAGAAGGAAAGCTGATAACTTGAGAAACCAGAAGAGAAGAAACTAAATAGTTAGTAAAGCCAAAGTATTCTGTAAATGTAAAATAAAAGGTAGCATTCATAGGCTATGTCTACACTTCAGACTGAGGTGGAGAGAAGCCCTATTTAGACTAGTTCTAAATAAACCATCAAGGACAGCAAAACCAATGTAGTTGTTGCAGCATGGAAATTGCGATTCTCACATCAAATATTTAAGCAGCTTAAGTATCAACATCATCAGAAATCAGATGGAGAACTCAAGTGAGGGCTGTTTGGAGTAACACTATAGCAGAAAGCAGTCTGCTGAATAAACTCATGAACTCAACCTCTGATTTCCACTACCATGATCCAAAGCAGCTGGAGAGTTGATTAAATTAGTTGGGTGGGACTTAGCCTAACACAAATCATTTGGATGATGGATCTTTTGTAATTTTTTTGCCTTAATCTTGTTTCTTTTAGAAAGGCTGTTGTTCAGGAAAAATGGGTTTTGCCACTAATAGCTAAAATGGCACTCCAGAGCATTAGACAGTTTGGTGGAAAACAGGACACTTTAAGAAAGGCCTAAACTAGACACAGATTCAGAGAGCCTCTGAAGGTACAATAAATATTCATCCTGCACATCCTGACCTTATCAGATCATGTAAGCAGGTAATATAATCAGAGCTTATCACAATTACTGGTAGTGAATTGAGTGATTATTAACTTCTAAACTTTCAACTTCAGCAGCTTCTGAAATTCCAAACATTCAGGAAAAGATGGAGTCAGATTCTTTGAAGGCCAATGCAGAGGATGGCCAGCCTTTATTGGAGTGCTCCTATTTTGGACTTCTTTTAACCCATGGGAACACACCGCTGGTAGAGTTACCATGACAAGACTGATGGGATGGATCTGGGAACAGAGCTATATATTTTGAGTAGACTTCGTTACCCTCCTTCTCAAGTTTGTCTTTCATGTGGTAAGAGTGTTTGTTTTCTCCAGTGACTTTGAAAGCTATGCTGCTAGGAGCTTTACCTCCTGCTGTGGCTACACAGCCAAAATTTGCAGCGTTAGGCATTAGATTGAGAACAGTTCTTTGGCCGGGTTTGATGCTGAGCAACAGAATTCAGATCCAGAATTTGGGTTAGAAACTTTTCCTTATGTTAAGGAAATTTCCTTCTGAAATTTCATCTGCAAATACTTAAGGTGTGATGTATTCTGTAACACATCCACAGAGTACCGATGCTCTCCAAACAAACATATAAATGTCCTCACATCATATTTAGAAAGGTCAAATTGCAATTGAATAATGATCTGATGCACAAAATACATTACCTATTATCAAAATATTGCTAAAAGGTACTGCTCATGCTGCTGTGAGCTCAGACTAACAGCACACAAAATAGGAAAATGCCTGTAAGTTATGTGAACCTTCCAATTTAGGGCTGTGATTTAGACTCCGTTTTTAGCACAAATAACTTGGGCAGGTGCTGAATAGGGTGTCCAAGAAATGTCTGTTTTCTCCTAAACTATGGATTAGCCAGAACAAGGGCCTGTCCTGGTTCCGGCAGGGATGGGGAAAATTCACTGCTCTACAGAAAAGACTGTTTTTGTCCGGTCACATATAAATGTCCGTAAGGCTTCAAACACTCATGGTCTACCTGCGTCACAGGGCCTGGTTTTGTTCCCAGGAAATCAAAGGGAAATTTGCCGTTGCCTTTAACCAGAGTGCACAAGTGGAGTTTGGATATTTTAGTAAGCTTTATTGGGAATGTGCTGATCACCGAGGGAAGAAGGGTGTCTATGTAAAGAAGAGCGGGTTTTGGACGTCAGCAGTGGAGTGAGGAAGCAAAGGAAGGAAGTCTGACAAGCCTTAGTCTAGCGTTCCACAAAAGATGTTTTGGTATTTTTCTATTTCGTATTTTAACCAGTAGATGTCTCTGTTTTATCACACAGTTGTTGACAAGGACACAGTACTCCTGTTGTCACAACACATATTTAGTAGAAAAACATTTGTTTCCCATGGAATGAATATACGTGAATGTAAAGATGCCGACTTAATGCTCTTGGCGTACCCTGCTGATTTCTGACCAACCTAAGCCCCTGGAAGCTTTAGTGAGAGCTCTGGCTGCTAAGCAACTTTGAAAATCATCCTTACGGAAATGTCCTGTAGGATTATAAGAGGACAAAAGAGGAATTGGTGAGATTCTATGGACATTCATCTAAAAATGTAATAAATTTAGTATAGCTTGCTTTATCACATGGGAAGGCTCTACCGAAGCAGCTTACAGAACAGTATGAGAGTATTCAGTTTCTACACAATGCCTCAGGAAATTCCAACTTGTGATAGATGAATTCTCTTCTCTGCTTCATGAATGCGTAAGATAATATTATTTCTGTATCTATAACTATCAAGAGTAATAAAGTAGATGATTTGAAACATTCACACCTAACTGAAAATATCAGCAGGATGTAATTCTATTCAGACGTTTGTATTTTACTCATCATTTGAGAAACATATAGGAGAGATATATATATTTATCCTAAAATCTTTACAGAGGAGATCCTGGATTAGCTCATCAAAGAGAAAAAACTCTAGACTGGATCTGCTCTGAACCCTGAACTGCATCAGAGCTTTTTGTTTGCAGGTTGTTCCACCCTGGTCACATGCTCCCTTGGTAGAAATCCCTACAGAAGCTGTTAGGATTTGTGGTTGCGCCTTATACTAATTAAATTACACAAGCATGTTATGTTAGAGAAGAAAAATGTTGCCTAGTTTAGATGATAGCTGTGCCCACATGAACCGAAGTGGTACGCTGGGGCTTTTTTTTTGCCATTGAGACCCAAATCTATGTTGGAAACAGAACTTCTCTAGCTGGAGGGAGCACTGCATCAAGGACAAATATGTCTTAACAGAGTTCCCCTGCATGTTCACACTTCTACACACTGTGGCTGTTTCTCCTACTGTTAAGTGGAGCCATAGGTGAGCTACTTTTTATTCCATGTTTATGCTCCAAACACCCTGTGATGAGAGGTACGGATGGCCAGTCTCTAAAAGTCATGAGTCCCATGTCACTGGTTCCACCTCCTCAGAGGGAGGCCATTTCTAGGAGCCAAGCAGAATACGGAGCAATAGAAGGAAATATCAGGCCTTACCCTGAAATGACTTATTATTAGACACAGCTGTTCCCCAAACATAGGGACAATGAGGAGTTGATTGTAGAAGGGGAAATCAGTGTTGAATAGTAGCAAAAGAAGGACGAAATTGTCTGTCGAATCTTCCTGATTGTCAAACTGATGGCCAGGCCACAGAAACCCCAGAGGTTTCCATGACTGCAGCTGTACAGCAGAGTTTCTACAGCTCAATCAAGCTTAAGACAAGAAATAAACCTGAAAATAGCGTTGTCAGGTAAGAAAAGCTATAATGCAGCTATTTACAGCAAGGTTATAGACAATAAAATTCATCTTCAAAGAACCCTTGAACATGGAACAAATACATTGTACTCTGGCTATGCCTCAGGAAGTATCTTTCGTTACCGACAATTTCATAATACATACATTTTTTTCTTCTAACTGCCAGTATCTGGCAATTTACAATAAAGACTTGGAATGGAGGCTTTGGGGTATTTACAACTGCTTCTGTCTACGCACTGATTACATCTACTTCTACTTCCTGAAAGCCACAATCCCTCCTCTCCCCACCACCAGAAACCCAAAAATTCGCTGTAAGGGCAATGTGATTTTTTATTTTGCATGATCTTTATAAGGGATAGCACAGCACGAGGAAGTCATAAAGCCAAAAATTTGTGTTATTTTTTCAGTCGGAAGTGCTAATCAAACCAAAGTAAATGTTTTTGAAAGATCTTTTACTGTGGATATATATGACAAAACCACGTGACTTCTAGTAGTTTACAGAGAATCATGGCAGTACTCGAAGAGGACAGTATTATTCAGGCACCAGTCAGTTACACCTGGAATAAACTGGACCAAACTGGAACCACTGTATGTAAGGAATGTATGTAATATTACTATGTACTGTTATGTATGGTTTCTCTGAGATGTAAACATACAGCTGTGTTCTTTCAAAAGGATTATTTATTATTGATCTTGCAGATTATAATTGCTTCTGCTTTATTGTGGGTCCTACATGCCCAATTATTTTTCTGTAAATCATCTAATGAGAAACACCTTTTTATGGGAAAATACCTGTTTTACTATACCTATAAGCTAACTGACATTGATGTATTTCACTGCTATTAATAGAAACATAGCAACGGCACCGTGGCTGCGGTTTGTTTTTTGTTGTTTTTTTTTCTTTTTTATTTTCAAAATGATTTATCTTAGTAGTCATGGAAGTGCATGCCCCTATAATTGTCCTGTGCTCCTTTGAAGGAAAAGAAGTGGGAGGGAGGTGATTTGTTGCCTTCAGTACAATACGTTTGACATTATGACAGAAAAGTTAATGTTAGTCTGAAAGCAAATAAGCGGCAATACTGTTTTTGCTGTCATACAAGACGCAGAAATGCACGTGATGTGGAGATTAAGGAGTCAAAGCACAGGAATATTTGAGGTGCTTTTCAAAATTTGGTATCTTGAGTCGTGAACTGAATTCTTCAGCATCTAAGAAAACCCTCCTCATCTTTGAGCTCCTGTTTATATTTACCGCTAACAGAACCCATACTGTGTCATCTTCTGTCTTAATGGTAGTATTTCAAAAGGAATCTAGTTCGACATGAGAGTGGGATTATTTAGAAATATGGGACTATATTAACTCACAGTGACTGATGGAAATATACCATCATCCATCAGCTCTAACATCACCATTTGTGGATACATTTAGGCTCAAATGATTAGCTCCCTGCTTCATTTCCAAGTCCTGGTTCACTTCCAGGCTCATTCCAGAGGCAGGTAACCACCTCCCTCTGAGATGAGACCAGTATTGTTCATATTATGCTCCAGGAGAACAGTATGGACAAACCATTGAAGTCTCAAAGCAGGAACAAGGATGTTTAGACCAGATTCACTTATGACCTCCACCCGCTGCACAGGGCCCTTTTGCTGTACACTTCCAAAATGGGAGGGACTGTTGAGTGACCTGTCTATGTGCTCGGGCTGAGCCAGGACAGAGATTTTCATCACTGTCACAAACACGTTTTCAAAGGTACATATTGTAGCTACAATCTGACACCGAATTTGATTTATGAGAGAAAGCTCTCATATAGCAACTGTGTGATGTTACTGTGCATATTTAATGCATCTGGGGGGAGAAGCGTGCTATATGGAACTCAACAAGATAAAAAGCAATTTCTATGGATTTTTATCAGCAGGAGGCTTGTTTCAGAGCAGCATGATTTGGGTAAGAAATTCCCTCAAAGGCATGTGAAATCGTAAAAGAGGAATACAGTTTCCAAATCTCTCTCAGTGGAAATCAGAGATCCAAACAGTAAAATGGTGCCAGGAAAGAGAGTGAGTAACAGATGCACTTTCGTTGTCTGATCCTTCCACTTACAGTTAGTCTTTCAGTATGATGAACATCATTGCTAACATGAAAATGTGCAAATAAAATTGCATTGAAAGTGTTAAACATCAGCAATGTTAGTAGGGTCACTAGCTGCTCACCAAATCTGGATGCTGTGATGAAAGGGATTAGGGTTTTTTTTCTTTACATCAGAGGAAAACATGTTTCCTCTGAAATACCCTGTCAAACAGCAAAAGCTGCAGTTCCCTCTCCATTATAAAGCATTGTTCTTTTATTAAAATTCATTTAGTTTCTAACTCTGCAGCTGGAAAGAAAAGCAATATTTATTTTGGAGTTCCCAATTGCTTTTGAATTTGACAAATGACTTAAATTACTTGCTTATCAGATTCAGTTTAGGAATGAATTGTATATTTTTTCTAGAGGGTGTTACATTTGCTAAAGAATTGCATCATTTTTCCACTAATGTCTAAGTCAGTCTTAGTGATAATTACTAAAGCAGAGGCATCATGTTAACCTCTCGGTACCAGAGCTGGGATTAGCATATTAGCACTTAAGCAACGTAAACCTTGGCCCATTGGTGACGAGATTAAACTGCAGCATGCTGTGCCTGCTGGGAATGAATTTACTATACCTGGTCTAATATATTTTCTGCAGTGTCCAAATCCTTATCCAGATCCACAGAGCTCAGTTGGAATATGCTCACTAACTTTATGACCCAAAGGCCGACATAAAACAGGTGTCAGGGATCAAAATCCTACCTCAATCTGATGTATCTTAAACCAGCTCAAAGTTTCTTAAGTTTTCTCTTTCTGCACTCTATACAGTAATTACTGGGTCTTTTTTCAGGAGATGGTAAATTTCAAGCTATTTACACACACTGAAGTGTAGAAGTTAGAGGTATTTAAAACCTATTAAGGCATGTGGAATGCTGCTCTGATAGTGCCACATAAATTAATATGCCTTTTGCTGGCTGACAATGCTGGAATTGACCAAATAGCTAAAACAAGAATATATTTGTGTGGCTGTAACATTACCAGCACAATATATGCTTTTCTGATCAATAATTTCTACATCAAGATATGCTTCAAAATATGATCACCACAATAATCCTAGCTGTAAAAGCCCCATTGCTTTAAACTAAAATCTTCAAAAAAAAATTTTTGAAAACTGACTTGGTAGAATTATCGTAGCAGCAGTACAATTTTAAATTCAGTGACTGAACGAATTATTTTCAGTGAGACATCTGGCTAAACAGTTATCATTAATTTTTTCTTCAAATAGTATTTAGAGATTGCAAGGTAGAAAAGCAGCAGCATATCTATAGACATAGATACCTTGTATAGAATGCCAACATTTGCTATTATTTATTAAACATGTCAGAAGTTTCATGGGAATAAAGTTATCAAAGGAATTGGTTGTTCTGCGTTACTATTGCCTTAAGCTTTGATGACCTGTGTGTTATCAAAAATTACAGCTAGGTCCTGAAATTGAAAACCAGGTGGCCTTTCTAGATATGAGCTGTTTAATTTTGAAGAGAATCAAATGCAAAGAGCTCCTGGGGAAGGTTGTGGAATATCATGTCTACGGCCTCACTTTTCCTGGCTATAAATTTCCTATTGTATAAAACTTCCACATAAAAACTACTGTATAGAAGCTGCCAACTTTACATTGGTCTTATGAGGATCAATTAATTATGTTTGGCATTCAGTAAACTTTCAGAGATCAGTTCCCATTTAAATCACAGCATCTTGCTGGCTCTCTTTCTTACGCAGGAATGAAAGATGGGGTTATTGTTATTATTCACGTTCCTGCCACACAGGCACTTGGGGATGTGCTGGATTCAGTCTAAGGACCTGAACTGATATTCTTACTATCAATTTTTAAATGGTTCTGGAAATGATACCACACTGGATCAACTGTTAGCATTAATCACAACTGCACTACCTCTCCGAAGTACTGGTTTGCATGACATGATTTTGTGGCACTGGATAGCTTGTTTTCTTTATAATTCATTATTTACTACAATTTACATTGCATTACTGGAAGAATGTAGTTCATTTTGAAGTGGACTCTTCAGAGACAATTGGCAGACTCTTGTCTGGATCTGGATTAACCTTGATACTGGATCAACACAATAAATAAAATGGAAAGATAAGAAGATGGGGATTCTGTCTTTACTGGTCAAAGGTTAGTACCCCATATTGCCTACTTTATATGGTTTTAATATGAATTCCTTTAGAGGGAATAAGGTCCATTATGATATCCTGGCACTGTATAGCAGTAAGTGCTATTTACATGGTTAAAAAATGCAATTTATTATTTTTAATGATCATTAGTTTTACATACGATTTATATATGTAACACCTTTTTGCAACAGTAAGACGTGTAAAAAGTGCCCTTAGATTAAGTGAGAATTGGGTTATCATATCAGTAATAATTTTCATTTCCTCAAAGTGAAATAAATACAGTCCTCAAAGACAAGGGCAAGGCTTGAGATGGGTAAACTGGTCTAGGCGTCAAGAATGCATGTAGTTCAATTGGTTGGAGCAGTTTACATTAGTTCTGTTCACTTTCTCTCACATCTCTAACAAATATCAGATAATCCATCCAACAAATCATTGGCTTTTCCTTCTCTTCCCTCCTGAAAGGCCCTTGTTTGCAGAAGTTCTGCCAAAACCATGAAAAGATGAATAATGGATATATCTTATATATCTTCCATGGCAGAAAGGACCTGT
Source organism: Anarhynchus alexandrinus (assembly GCA_008711295.1). NCBI lineage: Eukaryota > Metazoa > Chordata > Aves > Charadriiformes > Charadriidae > Anarhynchus > Anarhynchus alexandrinus. The sequence goes on along the minus strand of VUYV01000050.1, from coordinate 249,252 downwards.
AAGTATCCCATTTGAAGAAAAGCCCATTAACAAACTGGAAATGAAAAAAAAAAAAAAAATCATCCTTTTTCTCTGCTCTCCACTAGCCTGCCAAGCTGGAAGACTGACATTATTGGTTATTCTCACTGGACTACCTTTTCACTACATTTTGTTAGTTCATTAAAATCCCTGTTTACCAATTTATAAGCGTCCCCTTCAGAAATTTATACGAAGACATAATCTGTATGTGCATGTATTTGTGTGTGGTTATCTATCTTAACTACAGCATCTACAAAAGCAGAAACCTTAATGACCTTAATGCAATCAGGAAAGAAACTTCTGAATCCTTTCAATGCAAATGCCTTATTAATGTTTTTTACAGCTGATCTGCAGAATGCTGAGTTGAAACATATGAGAATAGCTGATATGCTGATAGACATAGAGGTCAAATCTCTACGGGGTCATGTATGTTACTGCTAAAAGCTTAAGCAATTGCTTGCATGCATGGTTATTTATAGTGTTGAAGAGTGAACCAAGAGTATTGGTATCTGATCCATATCTCAGATACATAAAACAAACTGAATACCAACCGAGGGAACAACAGATGCCCACAAAGCTCGTCTGGTTGACAGATGTCATTTGAATAAAGTTTATTAAATATTAATGGCCACTTAAGCGGATTTCCTCTGCTAGTTTCTCTCTGGAACAGTCACCAAATCCCAAATGATCTGGGCTCCATTATAGCCCATGAAATATGCCTATGGTACTTCAAGGTCTAGGGGAGGTCGCATCTCGGGCCCTTCAATGAAGGACCTTCTTCTTTCTAAATCTCCACAGGTGAGGAAGTTAACTCTCACTTGGAGCAGGAAGGGCTCCCAAGTAGCTGTGGAGCAGGGATCGCTGACTGGAAGAATCAAAACTTCATGGTAAGAATAAAAACAGCTCCAGACCATCAGAGGTCCTGGTTAGCTCAGAAGTTTGAGTTCATGCATTACTTGTATCAGTTCCCTTTAGCGCATTGTTACGTTTGACTATCCTACCTTAAAAATGGTTCTTGGATGCAAACATATGCTGCTTGGTTATGAATAAAACAACAATAAAAATATTATGCTTAGTTTAAGAATAGAAGTAAGTAAAATGACTTTGCTTGGTCCAGGGGTTCTTAAACCACATAATACTTAACTGCCATGAAAGATGCATAAATAATGCCCAGGAAGCCAACAGCTTCCTTCTGAGCAGAAATGTGACTGGGAACTGCTGCTGTTGCTCCCAGTATTACCATAGAGATGGTACCTGAGAAGAATAAAGTTGGGGACTTCTGGAAAGCTTTGTATTTTGTAACAGATAAACTATGCAGTTCAGACCAATGGGCAACATCTCCCCAGGACACACGCAGGAGGCTACGCAGTGTAGAAGCAGGAACTTTACATACAACGAGCCACTTCTCATTGCAAATTTTACGGTAGTCTCTCATAACAGACTAGAACAATTTCCCCAGTGTCAGCTTAATTTTAAAAGGCATCTGCTTACAACTGTAAGTGACAACATTTTGCAGTGATAAGGAACATCTGAATCACAAGCAAGAGACTGGAGTATTGGCTATGTCGATCTGCAATTACCATTTCATCTCTCTCTTACAAATATTTCACTCCAGATCTCCACAGCTGTTCATATATTCATCTACTGTACAGATGAGGAGGACAAAGATATCCGCTCAGACTACTTACCTCTCACAGTCTTTTAGATACTTAATCTAAAATGTACAAAATGTACATCTAAACCAGCGGAACATTGTCTCAAGATTAGAGACTCTGCAGCAAAGTCACCAAATCTCAGATTTACTCTTACACAAAACTGCCGTTTACAAATCCCTAGATTTCATGAAAGCGGCAGATGGTGAAAATACATTTCTAACTTATTTATGTTCTATGCAGCAGGATGAATTCTTTTTGCTCTCCTCGTAAGTATCCTTTCAATACAATTCTAACATTATTTCCAAAAGCTGAAATTGGTTATGCGGTTGGATTTTTTTTCTCCATTTCATTTTGTATCGTTTTTGAAGTGAAGAATAAGTAAAGCTTATTATCACGTCTATTTCAAATGCAGTACCTGTCAGCATTCGTATACATAATATACATATACGCACATACATACACATACACATACACATAAATATGTATGTATGTACACATATACAGAGAGAAATCCCTGTTAAACATCTTAAAATCTGAAAGACAAAGGCTTAATTTAGGAGCATTTAGAGTTGTGGGCTACGTTGTTGGCATGGTGCTAAACGCAATTTACTAAATCCTTTACGCAATCTTTTATTATACAAAAAATTGCAGATGTGCCAAAAGTAACAAAGCGGATTGGTTTGGAAGATTTAATGAATTTATGTCAGCTCTGAAAGCCTGAGTCAAGCATCATATTCCTGGGGGTTAATTTGGATTGCTAGTGCTTTTTAAAGTAATTAAGAGCACACAGTTAGGAGACATTTGAACTGGGCTGGAAATACTCTACTGGAAAATACAGTTTTGTTACACATCTTTTCTGCATTGTGTCATGTTGGGTTCCTTTCTTTTTTACTGCAAACTGCTTTGCCCAAGACTTGAACTTCCCGTTATGTCAATGTTCTCAGCTCCCACTGATTTTTGCAAGATTCCCACCTATGAGAGAATGGCAAGAAAGAAAAGCTCAAAAATAATAATGAAAATGCACGTGTTCCATGTTAACAATCCACAGGCTCTGAGGATTCCAGGTAGACACTTGTATAATAAATGCATGCAGGGTGATTCTTTGTTCAATATGATGAAGCACCTGGAACACTCCCCCACCCTCCGCTCTCCCGCTGCGTTCTGTTGTGTTTTTCCGAAAAATCAATTCACAGTATTTCCTGATTTGCTTCCCCAACCTGATCTCATTTCAACAGTTCTCTTTGTGAGGGAGATGGAATAGAGATCTTCTAACAGTCAGTTCAGCTCCAAATTCAGTTATACAGAAATGTTTTTAATGTAATATTGTGCTGTGATTTATACCCATTGAGCAAGGCCAAGCATTAATAGAATCAAGGGAAAGAGGAAAATAATGAAATTATTACTAGGCCTTACATTAGACCTTTTATTCAGAAAAAGCAAAATAAAAGGGTCCCAAGAGTGACTTGTATATTAGAACAGTTATCCACATAATATTGATATGTCAAAATTGGGAGTATCTACAGAATATTGAATGAAGCTTGGAGGTACTTCACCAGTGCTTTAATGTTCATTATGTATCATAAATATTGATCACTAAAACAGATGGGTAAGCATTTACTGAGGAAAATTTTGAGTGAAATGAAAGTGAAATAAGTATTTTCTCCATGTCCTTTATTCGGTTTGTAATGGTTAAAAAAAAAAAAAAAAGTATTTCTTAGAAACCAAATGTCTTAAAAATGTGAAGATTTTCATTTAGAGTGAAAAGCTTTTCTAAGTGAATTTCAAACAATAAATTTCTGACTCTCTCCACTGGAAACTAAGAATTGTGCTTTAAGTACCTGGACAAAATACCAGTATACTTCTGGGGGTACTGCATCACTGTGTGGGCTCTCACGATCTGAGTCACCTGTTGGAATGGTCAGATTCTACCTTCCCAATTTAACTACCACTTTGCCTCAGGTGGATGAACGTCAGCACAAACGTTTAACAGATCCATCACAACGGTGATGTGTTTCAACACACAGCAAAGTAATACCCCAAACCCTTGAAAACAAGCCTGGTTCAGTCTGTCCAGCACATCACCTTCTGGGGCACTTGCACATGCTCAGGCGTGGAGGTGCCACCACAGGCACAAAAGGAAGAGTGCCTGTCTTCCCTCTACACTGAATTTGGGGGGATGCCATTGTGACAACACTGTTAAATGAGTTCATCAAAATTAAGGGTGTGAAGTTAAGGTGGAATGAATATGAATTCTCATGTTCATGACACTTCCTGATACTCATATAATCACTAATTTGCATATGATCTATAAAAAACCTAAGATTAAATAATAAGCACAGTATATTAACCTTCTCTTAGCTTGTGTATCATCTATATGGGAAGAGTACAATTAATTTTTCTGATTGCAAGGGAATTTCATATTATGCAGTGGGGTATCCTCAGGCTAGATACGTGCAGTGGCTTCTACTATTGCATCCTTCCCAAAATGAAGTTGAAAACAAAACTCATCAACCTATGTCAGAACCAGGATTTTACAGAATCAGAGAATCACTAAGGTTGGAAAGGACCTCTGGATATCATCTAGTCCACCACCCCTGCCCCCCCCACCCCGCACTCAAAGCAGGTCATGGTCAACTACAGCAGGTTGCTCAAGGCTGTGTCTGGTCAGGTTTTGACTGTCTCCAAGGACAGAAACTCCACATCCTCCCTGGGTAACTTGTTCCAGTGTTTGACTGCTCTCACAGTAAAATGTTTTCTCATATATTTAAAGGGAATGTCCTGTTTTTTAACTAGTGCTAATTGTCTCTTGTCCTGTCACTGGCCACCACTGAGAAGAGTCTGGCTCTATCTTCTTTATCCACTCCCCCAATCAGTATGTATACACATTGTTAAGATTCCCCCTGAACCTTCTCCAGGCTGAACAGCCCCAGCTCTCAGTGTCTCCTTGTATTACAGATACTTTAATCTCTCCGTCATCTTTGTGGCCCTTTGAAGGACTCACTCCAGTCTGTCTGGAGTCTTGCACTGGGGAGCCCAGTCTCTCTTGCACTGGGGAAACCAGAACTGGATATATGACTCCAGGTGTGGCCTCATCAGTGCTGAGTAGAGGGGAAGAATCACCTCCCTCGACTTGCTGGCAACACTTGTCCTAACGTAGTCCAGATGCTCTTGGTCTTCTTTGCCGCAAAGGTACATTGCTGGTTCATGCTCAACTTGGTGTCCACCAGGACCTCAAGTTACTTTTCTGCAAAGCTGCTTTCCAGAGAGTTGGACACCGGCATGTACTGGTGCCTGGGATTGTTCCTCCCCAGATGCAGGTATCTGCATTTTTCTTTTGTTGAACTTCATGAGGTTTCTGTTGGCTCATTTCTCCAGCCTGTCAAGGTCTCTCTGAATGGCAGCACAACCCCCTGTTGTATAAACCACTCCTCCAAATTTTTTATCACCCATTCACAAACCTGCTGAGGGTGTGCTCCTTCCCACCATCCAGGTCATTAATGAAGATGTCAAACAGTATTGGCCCCAGTATTGACCCGTGGGGTACACCACTTGTGACTAGCCACCAGCTGGACTTTGTGCTGCTGATTAAAACCCTTTGAGCCTGGCAGTTCAGCCAGTTTTCAGTCCAGCTCACTGCCCACTTACTTAGTTTGTATTTTATCAGTTTGTCAGCAAGGATGTTAAGGCAGACAGTGTCAAAAGCCTTATTAACATCCGCTAATCTCCTCACATTCACCAAGACAGTCATGTCATTGTAGAAAGCTATCAGGTTAGTTAAGCATGGTTTCCCCTTTGTAAATCCATCTCTCAGTCACCTTCATGTCCTTAATACAGTTGGAAACAGCTTCCAGGATGATTTGCTCCATGACCTTCCCCAGGACTGAGGTTAGGCTGTCCAGTCTGTATTTTCTCCTTCTTTTCCTTCTTGAAGATAAGAGTGACATTTGCTTTCTTTCAGTCCACAGGAACCTCTCCTGATCACCACAACTTTTCAAAGATAATTGAGAGTGGCCTTGCGGTGACATCACCTGGATTCCTCAGCACTTGTGGGTTCATCCCATCAGGTCCCATCAACTTGTGTATGTCCAGTTTGTTTAAATGTTCCTTAATCCGATTCTTCTCCACCAAGGGTAAGTACTTCTTGCTCCAGACTTTCCCAGGGTTCTCAGAGATCTTGGATTGCTGATGGTTGATCTTATCAGTAAAGACCCTCTGTGCTGGCTGGGGCTGCAGCTTCAATGCTGCTAATGTGAATTGCACCATCTTTCAGCAGTAGTGGATGGGTTAGAAATGATATTTCTTGACATTTAAGTTCTAAACTCATTTTTTATAGCCATTTGTCAGAAAACCCTTATTTTTCCCTACCAGCAGGGATTTGCATGTTGAACTCCAAAGCACTGCACTGAAGATATGGGGCTAGCAACCTCAGGATATACAGCAACTTTGAAGGATTAGTTCTTTGGTAAACCTAATCCCGTGGTGCCACATCTTCAATGCTATTAGTTCTGAACCAACTAGATTAAAAACAGCAATTTCTATACATGTGACAATAACTTCTACTACTTTTCAGAATTCCCCCAATAAATAGATAAAAGGAGGACAGTGGCTCATACATAAATAAGTAATATAACACATTGAAAGCAGTTACCATAATTTTTGGTTTTATTTTACTGTTGAAAAATTTCCACTCTGAAGACCAGTTTTATGTTCCATGTAGAACATCTTGTTACCACAAAGTACTGAAAGTCACACCTTCTGACTTGCTAGATACAGCAGAAATTGATTTTAGCACAGAAAATAAAAAGCCATAGCAAAATTATCATAACTATAAATTGTATCTGAAGACCACTATTTCCTTTTTTCTATGTCAAGTGGTAATACAGATAATAAATTCAAACACACTTTGGAACGAAACAATTTAGCAGATAAGATGAATAACTATTGAAAGGGTTTCCTGGAACTGAGAATGGCCAGAGTGAAAATAAGAATAAAACACAATTATACTAAAAAGGACTACTCAGGAAATATCTATTGTTTGGAATTTCCTGAGACTTTCTTACAGCTTTTACTATGCTGTACTAGGCTGATAGCTAACAAAATTTTCTTTTTCTTAGAGACACTTTTCTCTCACTGTTGTTACCTGAAAACTGAAAAGCAGAAAATATTATACCAGGCAATGAAAAGTCTCTTTACCAAAAAAACATTTCCCAAACATTTGTTTTGAGCTTTTCCAAGTTTAAACAAGAGAATGAAGTCCTACCATAACAAAACAAACTTTTGCATGCTCATTTGCCCATTTTTCAGAAGTTTTATTGATGAGGTGGAAATAAATCACTGCTAGGCAAACCTCAAAAAGATTTAGAGGCCACATCCAAGAGGATACTTAGAAAGTCATGAGGAAATTAACTGAATGCAGCCTTTTCCAGTATACAGACCTGTGGCAGGGACCTGGGGGAACTGTGCTCGCAGTGCTTGCGCAGTGGGGTTGTCTGAGCGGGTAGGCACAAAAGGGAGGAATCGGGTGCTCGGCTTCTGCACGGTCACAGAAAGCTTTTGCCTTTCAGCCCCGCTGTCCAGCAACAGTGGCTAATGCCAGCAGATAACAGCTATTAACGCAGCCTGGGATGAGCAGAGGGATTGACTGTGTTTGCTGAAGGGCAGAGACAAGTATGAGCCAGGAACAGATGAGGCTCAAAAGAGAAAAAAATAGGAAGAGAGATGCTGGGGCAGAGAGATGGGGTCTTGTAGAACAATATGCTATTTTTCTTTGAGATACAGACAAAGAGGACCTGTTAGAAAAATTGGGGGCTTGATTAAAACACCCTGTGTTTGAAGCAGGGCTAAAAGCTACTTACTTATCCTACTAAACAGCTCCTTTTAGCAACTTCTGGTTAGAAAAATAAATAACTGACATTTCTGAACTGTCATTGGTGGAGTATGGTATTTCCTCATGACATATGGACATAAAAATGAGCTTGCTTGACATTGGCTGGAGCATACACTTCATTTTCTGAGCCTTTGAATATATTTACATTGTGGGACTGTCACTCTACAGCACATACCTAAAGCCCCAAGGTCATTAATCATCTGATATGAAAGATATAAAGTTACTGGAATAGAACATTGTCACCAGACAAATTACAGTATATTTCTGACCTTGTGTCTTAAATATTTATCATTGCAGTAAGTAGATTTGCAGGACTGCTCTTTTTAAGAACATGAAGAAAGCTGCAGTGAAGGGAAGCTTGTCACTTGTTCTATGAATAAATACAACACTTCAAAATCCATCAATCCAAAGCCTTCCCAAAGCAATACATTCAGTTTCAAAAGGAAAAACCCTTCCACCTTCAGTTGCAGATTTAATTTGTCATCACATATGTTTAGGCCGATGGTTTAAAGGAAATTCTTCGTGACATAATTTGGCAGTCAATAGCATTAAAACATTATCTTTACAAAATATAGTGCCGTGCTTCCCTTTGAAGTCTATGTGGTTATGCTCACATCTGCTTTCAGACTTTATTAGGGTATATGGTAGAGTCAATCATCAAGTCAATCAGAACTTCTGAAGATAGGTTTGTCACAGTCGTCATTCATCCTGCTTGGTTCTGACTCTGTTTCACATGCCCCAGAGAAAACACCTTTATCCTTCAGTGAAAACACCCTCACCCTTCCCCTCTTGGTTGCTTCTTTCAAGAACAAGAGGTACTTTCATACCCTTTAGTACATCTCAGATATGAAAGACAACTATGTCACAAGACAATACACCACAGAGTTCAGTCCCCATGGGAAGGGAGTGGTAAAATAATTAGAAAGGATATAATTTTTTTTGCAAGGGATTGTCTGCAAGAAAGCCAAGTCTAAGCTGAGAAAAGGGTCACATTAATCCTATGAGATTTTCTCCTCTCTCAGTTGAACAAAAACCTCTCTAATTAACCAGAAAGCCTCCTCATAGGCTTGATAGTTATTTGAACTACTGTTTGAAGCACATTGTTAACATTTGCCAAAAGAGACATGCTTACAAAACCTTCTTGCTAGCATTAAAAGTTTGAATACAGCTGTGTAAGGCTGTTATGTACAGACACACAGACACAGGTTCTGCTCTCAGTCACACTGGAGGCTGCAGCACAGAGGCTGTAAATATTAACTGAATCAAAACTTGGTCCCTCATAATAATTTGTAAAATAATTTGTAGCTCTGGTTACATGAGAGCTGCACATGGCTCAACACCTCTGAAAAATACAGGTCCATAATATGTCACATCAAGCTATCATAAAAGAATGCAGATAGGAAAAGAGGAAGGGAAGGGTGAGAAAGTGATGTTGGGCAGCCAGTGAACAGGGTGCAAGGGACAGCATATGTGTGCGGGGGGTGACATGGTGAGACTACTGATGAGATCAGGAGTAAGAGCAGACCATAAATATTTGATTTTTTTTTTTTTTAATTCTGTTGTCAGTTGTGATTACAAGCCAAAATGAGCAGTCCTGCATGGGAACTTATCCTTATGCCTGTGCCTGATGATCAGGCCCATCTGTGTATTTCAGTGCACATGCACCGCTCGCACCCGGGCAATGGCAGCTACCTGTTCTGCGAGAAGACCTGTGCAGAGTGGCAGGTGGTGTTTAATGCAATCCCACAGTCCTGTGAAGGTCTGGAACTAAAGCTTGACCGGCTACAAACATGACAACACAGGAGAGAGAAACTAGAATGGCATATTACTGCTCACACCAAAGAGGCATTTTGTGTGATTTACATGTAACTGATAGAAGCATATTCTATTTTAACAGCCTGTGCAAATCAAATGGATCTTCCTCTGTCACATAGTTTGCCATTCAAAAGCACAAAGAAATAATATAATATTAACAGTACTGAAATAGTGTCATGGAAAGGATGGACATGCGCACTCAATATCGCTTAGTTTCACAGAATGTCTTTGCCATTCAATAGCATGTACATTTGCTGGGATCAGACTTGGTTCCCTCCAGGCTCGCACTAAGCACAGCTGCGGCAAGGAGTTAGTTGCCAAACCGATAAGCTATGTTTTTAACTTCTTACAGAATCAGAAACATCATCCTCTATAATATAATATAACAACAAATTCCCACCCCTCGTGTCTTTTGAGTACTCCCTTTGATGGTTCCCTCCAATGCTGAGCACTACTCACAAGCGCATTAGCTGATGCATTTTTGTACCTCTTTGTGTGAAAATGCAGTCAGTAAGCTATATATATTGTGCACTGACACCAGTGAAATTCTTTTCCTCCTGTGCTCTGCTCTCCTGTGCTTTATCATGGCTTTAAGGTGCTACGCCTCATGACAATTTTAGCTTCTTCAGATCAGCAGTCGACCTTTTCCTTTGTCATGGAAAACTCTGTGCATATTCCTGGCACTATACAAACGGCAAATCAAAAACACGTAGTCCCTAGCTGGTGCACAGCAGAAACTCTCTATGCTAAATTTTCTAAAATCATAATCTGCCCCTGTTCATTACTGCTAACAGCCAATGATCAGGCTATAACCTGGATAAGCTTTGTGGAAGGATATATTTTAAGCATTTGAGAGTAAATACATAAATAACTTAATTTCCAGGTTCGGGTAATAGAAAAAATAATCTGTAGAGAAATCTTGCTTTACCTCTCTAGCTCTACCTCTACCTGTATTCTCTTAGGCTTTATTTCTTGAACTTTTAAAATTCAGCCTCATATCCATGATCTGTATTTGTTTTAATGGCCTAGTATCTAATGCACAATATTTAATAAACTAATAACTTAATAAAGCCTTAAAATGGTTCTGTTCTAAAATGCTGTTGAAGAAACATCAGACAGTTTGTCATCCTGTACCAGGAAAGAATGAGTAAGTACTAAAAGTGGCTTCACATCCTTACTATATATAGAAATCCTATTACAATTACCCTTAACTGTCCTTTGCCTTCCTGTGGTAGTTTCCTCTGCGTCCTCTGTACCTCTATAGGTAAATACAGTAGGATGCCAGGGTTTGTCTGTGTATACAGAAAGCAGAGGCAATCCCAATCCACTTTTAGTGTATGGTTCATTTCCAAGCAAGCGTGTAGCATCCTCATCTTCACCTCTGTTTTAGTTTGTATGTGCAGTAACAGTTCTTTATGCTGTACCTATTTTTACATTTTGTCAACTGAACCGTTGCTCAGAGTATCCTCCATTGACACATTTTGTATTTGGAGTACAAAGTATTCAGAGAAGAGTCAGGCAGCATTAATACCTTCAGAAAGCAAATCTGTGCAGAATTCACGGCCTGCATAAGGAATGAAGGTGGATTTTAGTGAAGGAATGTTTGCACATGCCACAGATGGATAATGGTTATAATAATTATCATCAGTGCATCTAATCACATTTTTAGCAGTTCTTTAAAAGCCTTCTTTGTTGCCAAAATTTTTTCTTCCCCTTATTTTAAGTGCAGAGCCTGTCCCTTTCCTTCTGAAGATTAATGGTCAGTTAACTGCTCATAGCTGAGCAAGGCTCATTAAAGCAATATTCTCTAATCATCCACAACACTGCCAGTCTCTCCTTATTCTAAGCATACAATTTTGTGGAAACAGGATCAGAGATTAATTGAGTCAATTAGCAGCTAGATTTGCAGACAGTTTGGGAGACCTGAGATTTCCCACTTACTGTATTGATTTGTGTGCAAAATGGCATCTAATTTTCCACACTTCTAGGACTGGCAGGCATCCAGTCTGTTCTTTTTCCATCCTAATGGCTAAGAAAATGTCATGTGATCTTTGCCAATAAATTGCATTTTTTCAATCTTCCTTCTGAATCCAGTCATTCTATTTAGGTACTTGGGGGTTTGTTTAATATATTTTTCAAAAATCAAGCTATGTTGCTAAAATACATGCCTGGCCAAGCTTAAATCTAAGACATTTCCTGTAAAACAGCAAGTTACATTGGTTTTCCAACTGAAAATGGGCCAACTTTTGTACTAATTGATAACTTGTAAATTTCTGGTGAATCATTGCTTTTTGCAGAAAAGGCTTAACTAACAGTATGTATATATGTATATTAAAAGTTTTGGCTTGAAGAAAATATGCTGTTCTTTCTCCAAGCTTCCCTCTGCTCTCTCTCCCCAGATCTGGTCTCTGTTATTCTTTATCTCAAGGCAGAGCTGACACAACTGATGGACAGCTTTCGGCCATTGACAGGGATCAGGACCTGGGACTGGGTTTCGAGCATCCAGAGAAGCACTGCCACCATCTCCCTGCTGTGCTTAGACACATGTAAGAACAATTTAATGAAGCTAAACTCTGCTGCTTTAAGGGTGAAAACTGCAGCAGAGAAAGTCCTTTATATTTAATCTTTTGTCCTCCATCCTCATAGTGCTTAAGTACTTCCCAATCATTAACAGTAAAAAGCTCTTATTATGTCTTTACAGGATGCGGCAGAAATCAACCATTTAATCTGTAGGCCTGTTTGTGAAAATAAATGATGGGGAGCTTTCACTTGCCAGAGTAAATAGTTTTGTGGCTAGCTCTGAAAGCAGTAAGGTTGCGGGTTCTCCTCTTACAGGGTTGATCTTCCCGGGCTGTGTGGGGCCTTCATCTACCCGTACCTCTTCCTCCTGGCCAATGCCAAGTGAGGGTGGTTGCTGCAGAAGGTCAGGGATCCAGAAGCACAGCTTATCCTTGGTTCAAAGTAGAAACCAGACCCTGACAGTACTGGTGAGCTGGCACAGCACCCTGTTAAACTGCTCCTGCTGAACTACGTGGCTTCCCATATTGTTTCCTTCCTTCTTCAGCCATATACCTGGGACGCTGTGCTCTGCCCTGCTCATCATACCAGGCAAGCCCTGCTCTTTGCTTTCTCTCTCCACTGGGAATCAGTTGCTCTTTTTCCCCTCCTCTGGGGTCCTGTTGCCTTCTGCTGCTGGAGTTCAGGTGCTCCCCTCAGCTCTATTGCTGTCTCCACCTGACACGTAAGGAAGAGTTGCTACCTCCCTCCTTCTTGCCTTTGCTCTCCTCACTTCCCCCTTTCCTCCACTCTCCCACATGCTTTATGAATGATGTGCTTTGCTCTGTCACATAACCAGCCACTGCAGGACAGCTGAAAGACGCTTTCCCAGCTCTCCATAATCCAAACCCATGCTGTCTCAGGGACTCCGTTGATGCTGTTGTGCATAACCTACTGACAGGCAAGGTGAGACCTCCTCACTGCTGAGGGAGACCATCCCAGCCAAACCATATCCTCCTCTCTCACAGGCAGAAGGTGTACACTTACTGCTGATTCTCTGTATTTCTGTAGACTTGTTTGACCTGAAGTCTCAGGAAAAATGGCTTCGGACACAACTTTTCCTGTAGGCAGCAGAATATTGTGAAGACCAGCTTGTTATGTTAATGAGTAAAGGAGTGGACATTCATGTGTTTCTATGAAGGACTGTCACACTGCTCCATTTACTTCTGTCTTAAAATAGAAGCAGAACAGAAATGAAGGTAGGAGGAGAATAAATTTCAGTCTGATACAGACAGCATTTAAGTCTTTGAGAAGTGGCTGACAGATTTGAATGGGCTTTCATAGGGATGAAGGAGCTTCAATTACAGAACTGAAACACCTCCAAAGTCATAGAGCATGATCACCTCCAACACCCACAAATGGGACTATGCTTCGTGAGGCGATCAGGCTCCACCTACGCCAGGTCATATTCTTTGTTTCCACTGTTCCTGCTGGGAGAATATTTCTGAGCATTACAGTTCTGATAGAAACGTTCTTCTAGTTTTCAGTTTAAATTAAACAATTAACAAGTGTATAGCAATTCATTATTGTGCCAATATGGTTAAAGTAGCTGTCTTCCTCCTAGGTATTTACTTCTATTATTTGCTTATAGATAGTCTTTAGTTTGAAAGGCTAAGCAAGCCTTTTTGAAGCTAGGCAAGTCCTTTAGTCTCTTGCAATAGAGTAGGCTCTCTATTGCTCAGATTATAATAGTAACCTTTCCTTGCCCTTCCTTCAATTACTCTTGCTTGAGCAAGGAATCAGATCCTCAGTGTCCAACATTTTCATCTAGAAGCTTTTTGCTTTTCACATATCTAAAAAAGAAACTGAGAGTTTTAATCTGCTTGTTTAGTAAGGTTCCTTAACAGCCTTATTATCCACCTCCTCAGTCTTCCATTGGCAGGTACTACTATTTAGCAGAGTGGAGAACGAACAGGGCTAATTGCTTGAAAGACAAAAACCACAAATAATGCATGATTACACGAGGTAGTTCATTAGCGAGTTTCCTCTTAATTTCCAAAGTGCAATTCAAAACTCTGGGCTGGTTATGCACCTAAGTTTTTGATTCCTGGGGATTATTTAGTGAAGGTGGTGGGAAATATGCTATTGTAAAAAAGCACAGATTTCATTTACTTTGTGGGTATAACAGATTCTCAGCTACTTTCTGAAATCAGATTGGCTTCTTTAGCTAAATCATGGTATCACGTTAGCTTTAAAAAGTAAGCAAAACCTTGTTTCTAACCCCAGCAGTTTTCTGGTTTTTCCTTATCTGTTAGAAAAGATTACATGCCTGCCATTTTCCTTTCAGGCCTGCGATAGGAGAGCATCTTCTGTGCCAGTTTCTCTGAAAGACGCATTTGTAACTGACTCTTTCTTTGTCTCCGCTTATTTGCCCCTGTTATCAACTGCCCTTTTCCTCCATGGCAGGCAGGTATTCTTCAAGGTGAGAAAGCACTGTAAGAGGAGCTCTAGGGAAATGGGAAACTTTCAGTGGGATGAACGAACCTGAGTCAGGTGCAGCAGAAGTTCTGGTGAAAGTTGACCCCACAGTTGCCATAGGACAGATAGCTGAGTAGTCACTTATTAAAAATAGCATGATTAGCCTCTGTCTTTACCAAAAGAGAATCAGCCATTGTATGAAGAAGGTATCTGAAGTCTTGACACTATAGTGAAGAACAGCAAAAAGCAAACCTTTCCAAAATTATGCATCTTGTAATGGAAATAAGATTCTTACTCATGGTAACGTCCCATGTCCATGTTATATTTTTCAGTACACAACAAATTTAAATGTTTTCTGTTCAATGAAGCATTACTATTTTACACAAGATTAAGGGTTCTAAGGATCAGGAATACTGAATTCTATGTTGTATAATATTGGGGTCACAGTAGACATTCAATATTACAGGCAAAGAAGAGAAGACCCTTTAGGTAGAAGACCTCAGTATATGAATGAAGGTTCTAAACAAAGTGCCAATTCCCCTTTGAGCCTCTATAAACTACTCACACCCTCCGAAGTTGTAGCAAAGACCACAAGCCTCAGGTTTGTAGCTATCTCTAGAAGTGTTATTTGCCTTTTATTTCTAAGCTAATCTTTGCTATTGTGCTTCACTGCTAACGGGGTACCAATTCAGAAATATACTTGAGGACATCTGGTGTGAGGGAGGTGCATAAGCCTCTCTCGAATCAGTGGGATGTAAGGGTTTTTCTGAAGCAAAATGATTTCAGGAATTTTACCCAGTTCTACTGTATTAGTGGTGAATTAGAGCACACGGCCAGGGCCAAAAAAAAACCACCTGCAACTGAATTTAGGCAGATATTATTAGTCACTGGAGTCCCAAATGACTTAAAAAATACACTGCTTAACGAACTACTTGGAGGTACCTAAACTCTTTTGCTGCCTTCCCTTCCACTTCAAAGTCTCCTTGGAGAGATTGCGCATGGGCAGAATGACCCTGTGTGAACCGTTACACTAAGCTGCCTCCTAAGAAACTAAGCAGACCGAAGCTTAAGACCAGCAAGACCAGGATGAGAGTGTCGCAATGCGCCCTGCTGTCCTGCCTCTCTGCCAGCTCTGACTGAGAGACCTTTTTCTTCTAGTAGAAACCAAGGCACAGGGGACCTGTGACGCAGGGAGAGGGAAGGCTGCGGGCACCCTGGTCTCATCCTGGTACGTTGTCAGGCTGTAGCTGGGATGCACACCCAAACCTGAGGGCAGGACAGTGCTTTTGCATCCCACAGCTGAGTTGCAGTCTGAGGTCCAGAGCTGCCAGGCAGCTTTTCTTTATTCTAACAAGAGGCATCCGCTCTGATATACAAACCCTATAAAGCAGCAAATGTGTGTCCCTTGTTGTGATCTCTTCGGTTAAGGGCCTCCTGTTTAGAAGCTGATGAAATGGTTTGGCGTTGCTTGTTATAGATCTGATTTTCTAAACTGAACCAACCTCGTAGCAACACAAGGAATTAAAAATTCAGTTGCACTTATTTGCCCATCTTAAAAACTATGCTGCTAAACATACTGCAATGTAAATGAGAGGACAAACTAGCATATCTGACCACAGACAGTCGTTCTCCGAAGAGTGGTGTGTTTAGATACAAATGATTGCTCAGTAATGAAACAGCAGCAGTAGTGATGAACCTATTTCCTCAGTTCTAATTACATAGGCTCCAAAAAGGTATAAGCTATATTCCCTGAAAAGCTAATTATTCTAGCAAGAGCACTTTCTGCATTACAAATAACTTAATCCCTACAGCAATAACTGAGCTGAAGTAAATGTGACAATGTTTTTCCCATAGGGAAAGGCATTTGCTCCAGAATTTTTAACCATTCAGATACTGGAAAAGTTCATTTTGACCCCATGAGAATAAATACATTTTAATAAGCAGTCCAGATCCTGCAGTGTTCTTCACCGCTCTCTATTTAGTTATTCATTACAAGGACCATTTTAATCCCTTTCAGATTTTTCAGAAGACATTGCTTCTGATTTTCTATCTAAAGTTAGTTACTCATTACCTTTAAAGCACCTTAATAAACGCTTTAATATGACTTATGAAAGGACTTTTAAAAAAAAAGTCCTAAAACTGCAACAAGTACTGGACTGAACAGTTCTTCATATAACCTTAATGTAGTAATAAAAATTAATAAAATAAAAATGATCCCAGGTACATTGCTGTGTTACAGCCTATTGCCCAGAAGTAAAGGAAACGCTTATTGAGAGCTCAAAGGCTCCCCCAAGTCAAGAGGTACAAAGGGGAATCTGGCACTTGTGGTCTAAGCCCTTTGTTTAAGGGACACGCTGCACAAGACTGGGCAAAGTTTTGAGACTGCTGCTTTCCAAACGCTGCCAAAGGCAGGATGCTGAAGGGGGTAGACATGTCTGGGGTCGTATGGAAGACACTGACAAACCAAAGTCTACAGAAACTGAAGAAGGTTTTTTGTCCCAGCTTGCTTCACTCTTAAATGCTAAAATAAGATGTAATTGATTTTATTTATAAAGATATCCTTGCTCTTTCAGCTCATATGCTCTAGCCCAGGCACTCAAATGACTGGACAAAGTGCCATTACGTGAAGAGCCCGAGTACTCTTGTGGCGCATGCTGAGAAACAGCCCGGCAGCCTCTTCCAAACAACAAGAGCAGTTATATATAAACCATCACCACGTCCAAATTCGTAGAACAGATGCCTGCCAGCCTACCAAGTGAAGTTAACAGTTACCACAGAGGGAAAGAGAAATGTTTTCTCGTGGTGTGAGCTCAGCATGAGAGATATACTATGCTCATCTCATAGAGTAGCTGTCACCAACCAAAGTCTCTAAGTATTATTCTGTTCCACAACCCCACCCCCCCAGCATTAGCTCTCTGGTTTTCGGCAAGCCAACCAAACTCTCTTGTTTCCCACTCTACAGAGCACAGATAGATACTCTTTTATCTATATTGCAGAGATCCTGAAAGGAATAATTAATAAAACTGTTTACTAATCAACTATTTTTAAGGTGAGGAGCACTAGGGGCCCTTATTCAGCCTCTCAGCTATAGATGTTCTTAAGTTGTCTGATTTCTGATTAGTTTATATTGGAAATTATGAGTAGAGACTATTTTAAAACAAGCAAACTAGCTTGTCTGCAGCTTTTCTTTCTGCGGTACTTACTATATATCCTTCCTCTGCCTCACCTCTTCCTGAGACTAGCAGCAACACAGGTGGAAATGGAGGGAAGGGGCAAAGTCCTTGAGGATTGCAGGACCTCAAATTTCCACCTCATATCCCCACGTATCTAAATGGAGAGGCCAACACATCCTAGCAGGGTCAAAGAGTATCATTACACTCAGTTTTAGCAGCATCTTCAGAGCCCTTCCCCTTTCTAATTCCTGTTTCTTTTGTTTCTCATCTTTGGAAGTGTGTATGGAAGAAACCCACCAACTCTGGATTTAAGTATGACAGTCACAGGTACTATCTTCTTGTATCTAAAGGGCTAGCTTATCTTAAGATAAACTTAAGAAATTTCTTGAGATAAATACCCACCAACTCACCCTGCAGCTAAGAGGAAGGGAGTGAGCAAGATGCTCTTTTGGATTGTTAAAGAAGACATTCCCGTGGAAAAGCAGAGCCATCTAAAGTAACACTGTACTGCATGAGCTACCCACAAAAAAGCTGCCATAATATATTTTAACTGGGCAAATTACAATATGATCAGAATGGGAACTGGATTCAAATGTTTAAGTTTCAACTGACAGATTGAGGAAGAGGGCTTATATTCCCTGGACATGAAGGTTTTATAGTACTTAATTTTCATAGTTAGCATTATAAAGAGGATTGATAGAACTATTGCAAACTCTTAACATACAATTAAATAACATGAAAATGAGAGGACATATGATTTATAAATTATGAAATTATGAATAAGGTTAGAGCTTTGTGCCCAGCCTAGTAAGCACAAGAACTACTTAATTTCAAACAAAATGGACCAAAGGGACCAAAGATCATGAAAATAGTTGAGAAAAGAGTTTGATGCTCCTTTTTTCCTCCAACATATGCTCCTTATGGATCCGAACAGGATATTTCACATAACTGCCCATGATAAAGAAAAGAAACAGCAGTTTATTGAGAGGTTACAGCCTTTTCATAACATTGGCATGCTGCACTTGGTTTTTAGTATGGCAATTAGACCAACGTAAAACTTGAACTGAGATGGATGAGACTTTCATTTAATTTTCTTTTTTTACGATCTGGTCCTATTTCTTAACTGAAAAACAGTAAAAATAAAGAAAAACAGAACAATGTAATTGCTTTGCAATCCATTAGATGAAGAAATACGTATGTCCTTGGCTAGGTAATAGCTTTCAGGGAACTAATGTATACTCAAGATTCAGTCTGGTGGTGATCCAGCATAAGAATACGGCAAGGAAAGAAAATACAAAATGCAATGTGGAAATCAAAGACTTGAGGCAAAAGCAGAGGGAATTTTAAAAACAATGAATATGCTAGTGGGATGGCAGATGCAGCCTCCTGGAAAAAACAAACTTTCACTGGTTAAATTTAAGAGTGTATTTTAAAATCACTTTACTTAAAACAGTGAAAACCTGTGAGGAAAAACATACTTTGATGTGCTTCGGGCTTAATCCAACAAGCTGTTTAGTTAAATCCGTGCAAGTTTTTGAGCAGACCTAAGTGCCATGCTTACTTATGATTTACAGTCCACCTTCAGCTTTCAAGCCTTCGTTTCCCACAGGCCCTGACTATGGAAATGCCTGATACCTCCATGACAAGGTTTAGCACCGAAGGATGCCAGCTAAAGCAGGGTGCAGAGGCATGATTTCCTCAGCACCACAGCCACTGCAAACGTGTCAAGGCCTGGCCAGTATACTTGACACTGC
This sequence comes from Anarhynchus alexandrinus, assembly GCA_008711295.1. Lineage (NCBI taxonomy): Eukaryota > Metazoa > Chordata > Aves > Charadriiformes > Charadriidae > Anarhynchus > Anarhynchus alexandrinus. The sequence continues at coordinate 229,976 of VUYV01000050.1, read as the reverse complement.
TCCCGGTACAATGCAGAACCAAGTGAAGGTCACAGTCTTCATCCTCAAGGCATCTCCTCACTGAAATTGAGTATTCAAAAGTTGACTTAAGCACAAGGATGAGAACACAGCTGACAACTCTTCTCCTCAAGTGGAAAGGAATAATAGGGCTAAAGCTCATCTCTACAGAGGATAGGGCTAGCACACTCAGACATTTAAATAAGAGTACCAGACAGCTCCAACCTGGAATAGAAAACACTTTTTTTTACCTTATCTTCTTACATGGGTATTAACGACATCTCTTCGTTAATGTATATGAGTTTTCAAAACAAAACTCTCAAGTACTTACTTCTATCTCTGGGGAAAGGGTAGAAGAACAAACACTGCCTGTCAGGTATTAGATACAGTGCTTAATGCAAGATAATAAGGTATTTCAATACAATCATAAACATAGTCTGAAAACCTATAGAGAGCCAACAGAGAGCAGGTTAAGATGTAAAACGCTTGGAAGAAAATAACATATAAAATTATTGAGATGGAGGAGGAGGAGAAGGAGGGCAGGGAAGGAAGAAAAAGAGTGAAGGAAGGGATCGAGACAAGCATTTTAAAATAGCTACCCTGTATTTCTCTGATTTTCTGCTTTCTCCATTCATTAGCCCTTCTTTTAATTGACGCAAGAAGCATTCAACTGCGCAGAACACGGACTGGGAGGAATGAAGAGAAGTGCCCTTGAACCGTACTCAGCTGCAGAAATCACCTACGTCTGTCTTCTGTTTTTCAGTATCAGTTACCAAGAACAAATAGGTATTTTTTTGCCATCTCTGGTTAGACAGTTCTATTAAAAATGGCTTGTTCCTTTCATAACGCATTGTCCACTTTCTATAAGAAAGGGCTGGATGGCTCTGAACAATGAGCAATTCCATCTTAACCTTGAATGTGTTTTGTTACTAGAGAAAGGCAGATTGCTAGTCTAGCATTACAGGCAAACAAAAAATTGTTTGACAAAAGAATTCACGTCTTTTCCATGGTACTTACACGGGGACCAGCCTTGATAATTGAGATGGCAACTATCCCCCCCGAGCTACTGGTAGAATTCCTTCCAAAACCCCAGCTTCTGCATGACCATCCAAGAGCGTACCCAGGGGCTGAAAGCTGTTCGTCTGTGGGACTGAGCTTTTAGCAGAAGCTCATAATCTTGTGCTTTGGCCCTCTTTGCTATGAGGGCATGTGAGGTGATCTTTGGCTTTAGCCAGTGCAGACTTAGAAACCGATTCTATTATTACCAATAGAATAATGACAGTGAATGCATGTAAGATTTATTGCAGGTTATTAATTCACTTATATATGACTGTGTAGAAAGGTACTCAACACTTTTTAGGAAAAGACCGGTACCTCACCATTTGGGAAGATCTATGGCATTACACTGCATCTCTGAAGACTGGACAGATGCATTCTAAAGTGATGAATATTTCCCAACAAGAATTTATCACCTTAAGCAACAGTTACTGAAGAATGAATGAGGAAAGAGAGAAAATTATACTGATTCATGAAGCAACTTCTTTGGAGCAACTTGTGATTCTTCAGAGCTTAAATCACTCAAATGACAGGGACTCTGTAAAATCTTTATTCCAAGTGCTTGCTCCCACCCAATTGTGATAAAAATCTAATAGTTAAAAGCTTTATAGGATGGCTTTAATGGAAGAACAGCCTCTCTTCTGATGATTTCACATTTTAAATTCAAGTTCAACAGTATTCCAGACAGAAAATAGTTTTCCCCCAGACTTCTTACATTATACTTGCAGGATGCAAAACATGAGTCTAGCTGTGGTAGAAAAGATTGCAGCAGATTTAAATCCATTCTGGCTAACTTTAACCAGGTTTAGCAAACTTTTCAGTCCAAGGCTTTCCAAAAAGTAGCGGCAGAATTGAAGGGAAACAAAAGCAGCAGAAATACTTCACGAGCATCACTTTTAAGTATTTTAGGTTCTTGCCTAAGATGCTGGAAAAACATGGAAGGCAGTTACTGGAGGCATAAGAATAAACTATGGAGTTGCTGGAAAATAATTATTCCTGACGATAAAATGTCTTATATTGCCCCCCCCCCCTTGCAATTCTAGCCCATGCATGCTTTCTACTGTAGTAGCCAGTTCTTCCCTATGATTAATGTCAGCAAAACTGAGCTGCCAAGAACTTTTCCTCAGATAAGCAAACTTACCATTTCAGAGAGGCATTCATCTGGGCATGTTCTGCTCTTTGGCTTTTTTGCAGAGGACTGGTAGGGCCAACAAGCCACAGGAACACCAGGGAGCAGCTCCAGCCACATTGCCTGGGCACATTTCTGCCCAGCTCTGGGGGTTCTGCTGGCTCCATCTCTGCTCACTCCTGCCCCCCTCACTCACTGCTGGAGTCTCCCCAAGAAATTCCCCAAGCATCCCCGCTAGCACCAGCTGCTGGGGAACCAAACATATTCAGGCAATCTGTTCTATTACCAGAGATTACGATTCATTTAAAAGCACAGGGGTGAAAGGCAATTAGTATTAGTGGTGACATTAAAGTGAAATTCTTCTGGAGAGGGAACACAAGGAGAGAGACACATTTTTGTCTGATGTTTTTCAGCTACCAAGACTATTTCTAGATAAAAATAAGTGATTCGCCCTAAGCATTTTTGTCACTTGTTATTTAAAGGGAATTATTGTGGCTTGGCATTAGTTCTGAGGTATAATTCACAATGTTTAACATAATAAATATGTAAGATCCTCTTGGAAAACAGATCTATAGAATGGGCAGGCAGATGGAGGCCCGTGTGCTGTTTTGTTTTATGTCCAGCATTACTTACATTTGGGAACTCCTGAAACCCTTAAGCTTTAAATCTGCTATTTCTCGTATAAAATATGGTGAGATTAGGAGGGCTGCACTAATCAAGTGCCAAGATTAAAAAAAAACAACACTCATTGTAAAGCATCCCATGAAGGCCAAGTGAAAGATGAAAGAATTGCCCTAAAACCTCAAAGATAGACCTTAGGTATATTTTTCTCTGGTTAATATGATTTCTAAAATATCAAGGTAAAGGTGTTTCTCAGTATCTCAGCAAATGCCCCACGAGCGAATCATGCATTAGTTAACATGAACAAAAAGACCTAGTTCATTTTATCTCTTCAGAGTCTATGGGATTCATGCTCAGATTATCTCTAATGCATTGTGAAAACAAGTATTTGTTTTATTTTTAAAGCTGCTTCATCTTACAGTTGGGGTATACTAAGTGACCTGGGTGCAGATGCACAAAGAAGCAGAAAATAGCAGATGAATCTCTAATTTTCAAAGGTATCTATTACAAGCACAATTGTCAGTTGGTGACATAGCTTGTTCACATGTTTTTTTAAACATCACAAAGCATTTATCTACACCCTTCTGTGCCTAAATACCTTTGCCAGTTTTCTTATTTGCCAAGAAATACAACAGACTCTTGAAATATTCAGAGTTATACTGGTTTTGTAAAAAAAGCAGTTTTCATTTCTTGAAAACCTTTCTTTCTGACATTTGCTAAGGAAATGCTTTAATTTGGTATTCGGAAGTTATATTTCAAAATAATAAAAAAATTACAATGAGATGCATCTTTTTAAGTCGAAAAATACATCTCTTTCATTCATTATGACTTTTTTATTTCAATATTTTCAAACATGAAATTGAAAAATCTACAGTTCTAAATTTTTACGTGTGTATATATATACACACATATATATTCCCAAAGTCCTAGTGACTGTATTGAATATTTACATTTTGAACTTGCTTGGCTTAGTGGAAAATCTATCTCCTCTTTCAAAGTCCTCCAGAGATAAAAGAGAATATTGCTTAGAGAAGTGCTAATGTTAGTTCATTACAGTCTTGTGACTGAGGGCCTTAAGCCGAATATGTGGTACATTTTACCCTTGAAAAGATTACCCCCACATTCATAGAATTTCCTAAACATCCTTTAAGGAATATAATTTCTATCACTATTATCTTACCTCTTTATCAAAGGCAAAGCCCATGAGTGTTTAAAATGAGGCCAATTTTGCTACATTAAGAATAATGATTATCAGCTATATTGAGGATAAGGCTATGCCACCTTATATTAGATGCTTAAGAAAGAATAACAGAATTAACAAGGTTTCTCCTTCTCTGAGCCTAATTATGTCAATATAATATAATATGATTTAAAATTACTATTTTTTTTAATCTTGTGAGCCAGAGGCTGGCTGGGTGGCTGGAATTTGGAAGAAAAATCTTTATTGTGATATATATGCCATAAATGGGATGCACTGAAGCCAACAGGAGCTCTGTAACAGACTCAGCTGAGAAGTATGCTCCAACTGTGAATGAAGTTCAAGGTTGTTTACTGGCCTCTTGGCTACTAAACATGAGCTGGATTCTGCAGGATTATAGCAGGCCATAATATGAAGAATATTGCAGAAGTCATCAAGGAAAAGAAGTACAGCACAGAATCAGTCACTGAATAAATGTTCATTTCAGTTCTGGTTTAAGCATGCACATCGTTAACATGTAATTATCAGAATACACAACTAGAAATGGAAAATAAAGATCTTGAACCCCCCTCATCACTCTCCTGTTCTCCCCTCACTACAAAATGTTCTGGGACTGGAAGTCAGCTATAAGCAAAAGTTACAAAGCAAGAACTGTTGTTGTTTGGTTGTTCTTTTTTTTTTCATATGAGTGATCATCAAGACATAATGGAGATATCCCCAGAATATCTCCACCCCCGACATACTCATTTCAGCAGAATGCCAGAGGGCTAATCAAAGACGGAAGTGAATGAGTTGGTAAACCCACTGTGGATTTTCTTAAGTCTTTTACAACGGTTGAAATAGGATTCAACGGAAACTGCAAAAGCCAAGAGTCATCTTAAAGGCTGACATTTTGAAGGCAGGAGTATCCATACAGCATAGTACTTTAGGATCTGAAAGTACAAAAGCATATTTTCAATCCCCCATAAAAAGCACTAATTTTCAGAGGCACAAGTGCTTTTATCTTGCCGTTGCAGTTAAGAGACCTCGGCAGCTCTGAAATTCAGAAGAGGAGATTTTGTCTTGGCCATGAAACATACAAGAAATGAATATTTAAAATGCAGGTTCAGAAAAAGATCTTAGCAGGGCTGGATTTGAAACCCATTTACATTAATTCCTGATTCAGAAACACATCTGTAAGACTGTTCTCGCATTTAAAACCAAGGATTTAGAAGCAAGTGTGTGATGGATATACCACAGGAATACTTACAGAAAGCTTTCCAGAGAGGTCAACTTTTGGAACTTTTGGTGCCAGCAATCTTGAAACTGTTGCTTTGAGCAGCAGGGATTATCAAACATTTCAAGATATTCAGTGTAAAGATGCAGCTTTTGATGCCAGTCAAATATATGCAAGTGTCAGCTTTCACTGGCTTTTAACCTTCACAATTATAATGAACAGCTTGGAAATGTGACAGTCAGAGCATGATTCAGTGACCTAAACACAGGCATCTAGTGTCATTTTGGATGCCCTACAGGACCCTGACTGGCTTCCAGCCGCTGCTCTAGAAGGGCACGGGTCTTCTGTTGCTTCAATGTCACATCTGCGAGACTCAGGCAGACGCCCTGTATACCCCCCCAGGGCATCTCAAATGATACTAGATATCTATATTTAGGCAACTGAACGGAGTCCTCTGTGTGAAAAGAATGCGAGCAAAAGGATCCAAAACAGGTTCCTCAGATCCATAATTATCTTTAAATTGTTATAATTATGGGAAGCTCACCAGTGATTTCAGAATGCTTCAGCTGGCAATACTGGAGTATGCAAAGTGATTTTTCAGATGTTGGCAATTAATTAGGCACTGGAAGTATTCAGCAAAGTCTTCCCTCTGATGAGCATTTACAGAAAGGGTAGCATTTTGGTGCAATTCTCCCACTAACAGGCTGCTTGGGAAACTGCAGTATTTTGTAAAAATTTTGGACTGACTGCTTCAAAACCTTGACAATATGTTTAGTCTGCATAAATGAGGGAAAACATATTTTGTTTTGTTCAGCATGCTCTGAACTTTCACAGTTACATAATTATCTGCTCAGATGGTCCCACAGTCTTATTTTGACTGAAAGGGAAATTGGAAATGTTGATAAAATAAACCCAGGCTGGAAGCTTGGCAGCTTTGCCATTTGTTAGAGAAAAAAAGACCCAGGTTCAGGACTTTCTTTAGCGTGGGATATTTTTCACTGCAAACCGTTCCCTGACACAGTGACAGTTAGCTGCTATAAGGATATAAAAAATGGCTGGATTATGCTTTTCTGGTCTTCTCTTGAAGAGAGATATTATTAGAGGGTTGAGCTGCATCCTGTGGGGTATGCCGAGATGCTGGCGTTTCATACTGCCCAGAATCTGAATCAAAGTGCTCAGTCTGACTTTTGAAATGAAACATCCCAGGGTTTTGTTTCAAAACTTTAAACTCTCAGAAAGTCTCATTTTCTCTTTCCCGGTACCTTGTATGTAAAACTATGGTGACAATGATTTCCTTTGCAAAGCACTTAGGTGATAACTAATGTTATGGGCTGTTTAAGAGATGGGTATGATGAGTCAAAAGGGATAGGTATAATTTGAGTCAAAATGAAATTGTAAAAATGAAATTGAATGAAAAATTTCAGATGCTTTCTTGTCAAATATTTTGACAAGCCAAATCCATGCCCATGAAATGAATTTCAGAGTTGCCTGATGGGAAGCTTTCTGCTGGGAATTCTCTGAAAATTATCGTCACTTGTTTGTCCTGCACCAGCCCATACATTAAGGTGTCGTATAGGAAATGAAAGCTTGTCCTCTCCAGCTCCTTGTGTCAAGACTGGGTTACAGCAGAGGTGTCTCGTTTCATATCAGCCAAAACAAATATGGTCCGAAAGTATAACTGCCCTGCATCTGTAGTCATTTTATACCCTAGCAAAGAGTGAAATCTGCTTCTGAAACTCCGTTTGTAAAAGCATTATCTTACATCCCTTGTCCCTAGGTGTAAATGCCATCGTGGCGCCCAAGGCGGCTGAGGCTTGCATCATTAATTTCTTATATATGCACCAACATGACTAGTCTTGCTGCTTACAATTTCATCGATGGGCTCGTGACAGACAATTTATTCACAGAAAAATCCAAACCGTCACCTACTGAAGCAGCAATGTAGAGGTAGGCTTTAGGCAAATCTAGAAGGGAATGCAAACACTGTATTTTCCCTTGCACCTATGCAGTGGTGTGACTGCTCCATGCTCATGGGTGTGGAAAGTGTGATTTGATACAGACTTCTTAACTCGTAGGCCTGCTAAAGAAACACATTGCTTTTGACTCCTTGCATCTTAAGTTTCACAGTGAAACTTCTCTGCTTACTTCAGATTCTGACGGTTTCATACTTTCTTCCTTACCACAGAGGCTGAATAAAACTGTCAAGGCTATGAGGCACCGCCAGCCCTATCCCTGCTCAGCCTCCCCAAGACCCCCACTCTCCCCATGGCCCAGGACACCATTTTAGCCCCCTGGGCTCCCTCCACCCTGCGCAGGACTCAGGACGCCCTGTCAGCCTGCTGGGGCCATTGGCCCCTGCACCAGTTACGCTGCAGCAGGGATGGTGTCCAGCTCCCCACAGCCCTGCCACAGCCTCTGCTGAGCCAGGCCCACCTGTGGGCCCACGGCCCAGCCTGGCCTTGGCCCATCACCTCCCCCAGGGAGTTGCCCGATGTCTGGGGCTGCCCTGGTGTCCCCCCAGCTGCCCTGCTCCTGGCTGGGGTGGGATGGGACGAGCTGCCCGGCCCTGCCCTGCCACCCTTGCGGTGCCCTGATGGGAACCTCTAAACTACCTCGCAGTCCAGAAAGCCACCCGCATCCTGGGATGCATCAAAAGAAGCGTGGCCAGCAGGTTGAGGGAGGGGATTCTGCCCCTCTACTTCGCTCTCCTGAGACCCCACCTGGAGTACTGCGTCCAGCTCTGGAGCCCCCAACATAAGAAGGACATGGACCTGTTGGAGCATGTCCAGAGGAGAGCCACGAAGATGACCAGAGGGCTGGAGCACCTCTGCTATGGGGACAGGCTGAGAGAGTTGGCGCTGTTCAGCCTGGAGAAGAGAAGGCTCCAGGGAGACCTTATAGCAGCTTTCCAGTACCTAAAGGGGGCCTACAGGAAAGATGGGGAGGTACTCTTTATCAGGGAGTGTAGCGATAGGACAGTTTTAAATTGAAAGAGGGTAGATTTAGATTAGATATTAGGAAGAAATTCTTTACTCTGAGGATAGCAAGATATTAGAACAAATTGCCCAGAGAAGTAGAGGGTGCCCCATCCCTGGAGGTGTTCAAGGCCAGGCTGGATGGGATTTTGAGTAACCTGGTCGAGCAGAAGGTGTCCCTGCCCATGGCAGGGGGGCTTAAGCTAGATGATCTTTAAGGTCCCTTCCAACTCTAACCACTCTATGATTCTATTATTCTATTATTAATAACTGAAACCATGACAGAGTGAATCAATGCCTTTGTATGTTATTTATTTGGGAACTCCTCATTCTGGAAATGGCTTAACACGTAATGGTCCCAGTGGATAATCACTTCAGTCACATTACTGGAATACCAAGCTTTTGTACTGTTACTCCATGTCATTTAACTGAGGCCAGGAAATAAAGTTCACTTTCTCACAAAATCTCCTGTGCATCCACAGTCTCAGAAGAACACTAAAATTTTGGTTAAAACTACATAATGTTCCTGTATAAAGAAAATTAAAAACAAGGGGAACAGAGAAGAGTCTGGATATGAGTTGAACGTGAATTTTCAGAGGCTGGCAGCCAAGTGTACACGTGATGTATCTCTCAGTGGCTTTCTCTGGTGTATTGACTCTTCATCACTCTTGGATTAAGCTTAGGACAAGAGGCTGTGCCCACCCTGCTGCACAGGATCAGCCTGTGATGAGCAGACCCACTGCGTCTGCTTGTTGGAGACCCTGCCCTTCAGGTCGCAGGTAGGCATAGGCTGTGTCTTATGCTGCGCTGTCCACCCCGCAGTAACCACCAGTACCTTTCCACCCTTCCACAGCCCCTCTGTGTAGACTTCTCATATTTTTATAGACCTGTACATTTAATATTAATAGAAAGCTTTAAGATCTTGAAGATCTTAAAAGCTTTTCAGAAATCAAAGTTTGAATATTTTCCAAGGCACGCATCTAGAACCATATTGTGTCCTTTCTGATGATCAAAACACTTAACCTTGAAGACTAGAATGGAGGAACTTTTTTATTACCAAGAAAAGCTCTGTGCTGACAGTACCAACAGCTTCATGCTGCTCAGGTCCTCCATTGCTCTTCCTTTATCCCAGACAGAAGAGAGCAGTGGGGCTATACTTTCTTGCAGATATTCAGTGCTAAAAGAATCATAATTTTGGTGGACTAGGGAATCCCAGGAAATGTTTCTCTGTCCCTGTGCAGCTTGCAAACTGGCCTCAGTGGCTTTTTTATGCCAGATATCCTACAGGTCCAGAGGTGTTGTTTCTGGATTAAAGACACATGGGCCTGGATTTAAGGGATAAAGTCTTTGAACTTCTCATCTAGAAGTTTTTCTGTCAGTGGGACACAAACATCAGGTCTGCAGGAACATTTCGCAAGACACTGCCATCGCCTCAGAGGAGGATAAAGTTAACTTTAAAAATACAATCTGTTTTCATACTGCATAATGCTCGTGATTAAACATGAATTGCTCATAGTTGTTAGAGCCTGGGGCAGTCACCAAGCCCCAGCTGAAAAATGTTGCTTAAATGAAATGACATTTTTTTGTTACGCTCCTGGCAATTAAATAATGATGTGGACAAATCTCTGGCAGGGTTACTGCCAGACCCTACAGACTTTCAAATAGTATTTTTTCAAATGGCAAGATAAGAATAGGTCAAATCACTAATTTTTGGCCCAGAATCATATCCCACAAGGACAAAGCTCATTTCCCTGTAACTCCTACATGACACTGAAAAATTTTCTGTGTGATTTTGAAAAGCATACCAGGAACACACAGAGCTGAAGTAAGAAATAGATATATAGACCATGGTATATGGTATGACTGATGAACCATTTTGTATTGTGAAAACACCTCAGGGCCTCTGACGGGACTGGGTCCTGCGGTGATAGGTGCTTCGGGCATGTAGCAATATAATCACATCTGCTCAAAGATTTTGCAGTCAGAAAAGGAGTTTGCAGCACAAAGCACAGTATTATCCCTGTTCTACATCCTTATGAGTTAGGCCTAAGAAGTGCCTTGGGTAAGGGTGAGAGGGGAATAACTCACTTGACTTTTGTGGAGGTGCTAGTATTATGATTATATTATGAATGCTATGTCATGACACAGGATGTTATGTAGGCAAGTTTGCTCATATATCCAGTTGCTGGAGCTGGGAAAACTCTTCTTGATGAGTAAGTTAAATTCTTTAGCAGTTTTAACTTTCAGTATTAATCATAATGTTAATGATAATAATGTTCATGCTAATAGCAGCATTCTATAATTTAGGGATCTAAATATAGCAATTTCCTGAGGCTCTGACAGTATGAGGTATTAGTTTTTCCCGACTGGTGTACTGAATGGGACTTTCTGCTGGGAGCAGTATGAATCATGGATTTAATATATGTAAATTCTTTAGTGTAAAATCGTTCCATGGTTTACAACGTGGCTGCTTAGACTCACAATCCACATTTGATGTGGCTATAATAAGGAGTTATGCAATATTTTTTATGGTGGCATACCATAAAGCAAAAGGATTGTTACATGTTACTGGGGAAAGGTAGAAGTTACATGTTCCTCTCTGTAATATGATATTAATGAAAATTAAAAACAAATGCAGTGTCTACAGCACTATCATTTTAAATTTCTGAGTCATTAGCTTTCTAGTACAATAAGGAATAAACATCATTTAATAGGCAAAGCATAACAAAGGGATCTTGCTGATACATGTTTAAGTGATTAAACAGCAGTGATCAGCAGGTTTCTAAATGAGAAATCATTTTAAATAATAATTTAAACAGACTTGCTTCACTCATTAGCTTGCAATTTCCATTCCCAAGAAATAATGTCTCACTTCCCAAAGAAGACATATTAAGCAAATATATACATGCTGTTTCTGCCACGTGAACACTGGGAAAAAGAAGATGCCCAAACCTCTGCCTTACATAAAGGCTATTGCCTAGCCAAAAAAAGAACAGACTGTTTTTGTTACAGCTATAATGTACTGTTCCCAAAGAGGTGGCAGGAACATGTTTGCAGAACACACAGCATGCCTGTGGAAAACAATAATCCCCTTTCCTTCTTAATCTTAGGGAGAAAGACTACAGCTAAGAAGGCAGACCTAAATTTAACTAGACTCGAGAATTTAATCAATTTTGGGTAAGTTTACATCTCCCTCCATGTAATCTGGCAGCGGGGTGGTGAGACAGCAGTCTTATGAAAGGACACGGACTACTGAAGTAATGAGTTGGTGACCATAACCTGACCTCAGATTGCTTCTACATAAGCGACATTCTCTCCTGGATGCTGGTTTCTGTAACACAGAAATGAATCCAACAAATCTCACCTCCAACCGGCTGTTCACTGTTCCTAACTGAGGGTAGCAAAAGCTTCTCACCCTTCGGTCCCAGGCAGGGATGCACGCACCATTGGGGGTGTGCTCCCTGCACTGCTATCCAGAAGCTGCTCAGAGGCACCTCAGTGTTCCTCAGCATGCGGTGAACATTGACCTGTTCCAGGGTCCTACTAAAAACAAACTTATGACCATCAGCTCTGGATCTGCATGGCCTCTTTCTCCTTTCTTAAATGCAGAGGTCGTTTTCTCCATTCCACTATGTGCTTTTTCCAAGAATCTGACCCATCTTCACAGAGTATTTATGGTAGTAATAACAGCAGGCATTAGCAGCTTTGCCTGGATGCTCTCTGGATAACAAACAATGTATGGGACTCCTGCTGGCAGGCTTTTACTCCTCACCCAAGCGGAGTTTGTTCACAGTAGTCTAGAAGGAGCAAAGGCACGACTCACCGGCTAGTAGCATGAATGCTAGCTGAGATGCCTGCAAAGCACAGACCCTACTGCCTGGTCAACTAGTGGTATTTTGATACCCCCTCCATGAAGAAATAGGACAGAGGATAGAGGAGCACAGGGAGAGTGAATGTTAGTCTAGTGAAGATATGGATAAAATCTAGAAAACGGTCCCTTATTTGCTGGGGAAGGATGGACAAGTAATGCTAAGAATATGTTTATTACTGTATGTGTATACAAGAGTGCATCCTGGTATCTGACTGCTCGCCTATACGCCCAAGTTCTGTGGGTGATTACAGTATACACAGAAGTGTGACCCTAACTACAGGTCCCATAAATTATCCTGTTGCACAGTTTGATTAATACTTTCTTTATGCTTTATATGTATACTACAGGTGAAATTATAGAAAAAATATTTATCTTATGCCAGCATTTTACTAGTAGAAAGAGCAGAAAAAATAATAAAAAAATCAAGATCAAAACCAATTATTTTGCAATTATTTTGTTAAAATTACTTTTCCCGTATTTACTGCTCTATTTAAACTTTAAACTATTAGCTTTCCTGGATAAGTCTGTCCACTGCACAGATATACCTGTTTCTTTAGTTCTCTGTAAGTAAGATAATCTAAACAGTGAAGTTCAAAGGCATTTTTACTTCTGAATAGGGGTGGCTCAAGTGAAAAGTTGGAAAATTATTTTAGAGTGATCAAAAAAAAAGTAGAGCTGGACTTGTGCAAATGATAAAATCCGAAGAAATATGAACTATCCAAAATCCTGATCTAGAACTGAGTTTTGAGTTATGAGCCAATTTATAGACATTTCTATTTCTCATCACTATAAGTAAATTACAAATTCCCCTTTCTTTTGAAAAGGTCTTTTTTTTTTTGAGAGAGAGAAAAAGTAGAACTGGCACAAAGTGCTTTTCTTCCTCCTTTCCTACAAATTTACCAGGAGTTATGGAGAACTGGTTAGGTGGAATTACATTAGCATACAAAACCTTTTTTTATCATAATAATTTTCTCCCCATAAAATACAGTGGTTTGTATCCTTCTGAGTAATATTATGTGAAGTTTGCAGGACATAATAGTGCTACATCAGTCATAACCTCAATACAAATGTAGGAACTCAGTTTGGTCTAAACGGTCTACTCTAATAACACAGCCAGGGGCATTTTGCCTGAGCTACACCAGGAATATGTGTTCTTTATGATTCAATAACAAATTGGTTTTTTCTCTTCTTTTGCCAGTGATGGGCGAAAGCGCTTGATAAATACAATAGAAAGCAGTCTCTGAAGTACTTTGCTGATGGGGCTTGACAGATATAGCTGTGGAATGAAGTCAAGATCTAGCAAACAGTTTATAAATCCAGGAGGTTTCCAACTTCATATTAAATTCTGTCCCTTCACAGATGAGCGCTAGCACACCTTCAGAAACAGGGAAGCTTTGTCCATAGGCAGAAAATGTGTGGGAAGCGAGTGCCTGAGAGAATGTGTTCTAGAGAAATAAGGCAAGGTGGAGAAAGTAGGAGGTTTGGGACAATGAAACAGCTGACTACCTAATTCAGCAATGAAGCTCAAAGTACAAACATTCAGCTTGAAGTCAGCCTCCAACTACCGCTTTGTAAATGGTTTGAGCTTTATCTTATTCATAGCTCTGTTTTATGCGAATCCCTATCAAAGTCTTCTCAGCAGCTGTGGGGATCTAAAGTGATCAAAAGGAGCCCAACCGTATGAAACGAGAACTCTGTATTCCATTAAGAATATACACTTCTGCCCTGCGATCTAACGCATTGTTGAACATGTCATCATCCTTCACTTTTCTAATGCTGGTTTTAATTTTTAATTTAAATATCATTACTTTTTTAATGTAATTTACTTCAAATAGTAGCAATAGCAGCAAAATGAGGCATAGCAATGATGACAGCAATGTGTATTTTGAACTGATAATAACAGGGTCCTGTTACATCACTCTATGCAACAATAAGAGAACAGTAATCAATCCTTATTATAAGGTAGTAGATCTGTGCCATCTCTATCACGTTAATTGCTTGTTTTGAGCAAACAGTTTGGTTTTATCTCTTCCACTGTAAAAAATAACAGTTCTTACAGTGTGTTTTCTTGTTGTAACTAATTTGTCCATATGTCTTTATACTACACCCGTCTGAACTGCTCTGTAGGTGCCATTAGCCAAGGCTGGTAAAAAACAAGAACTGGTCTCCCCTATTTCAAGTCATATGGGTGATTAAGAATGGGTCCTGATGATCTTAGGCCCAGTAAAGAATCAGAAAATTACAGGTAGTTTCCTTTAGTTTGTCTCATAAAGACCCATGGCAGGACACAAGAAGTTCAGGCCACACAGCTCCTGTGAAAGCTACATCTCCACAGACTATACGATTGAAAATACAGCGAAACCTGTTATATCCTGGAGGCAGGAATTTCTACTAGCATTGTTCTCTGAAAACATTTTCTGGAAGCAGCTTCAGCAGCCAAGGGATTTTGCTTCTTCTAAACTATGACAAGCAGTTTGGGGATGCAATCCATAAATTCGTTAATACACCTACTCAAAACCCAGATATTCTTCATTTTCTAGAACTTTTTAGAAGAAAGCACTCTGGTACCAATGCATCATCCCTGTGCCCACAGAAATGCATGGGAATCCTGGCTGAATGAGTTTTAGCTGGATCAACAAGTCTTTGTGATGTCTGCAGAGAAAACACCTTATACCTACAGAGCCTCAAGTCCCCTGATGCCAACAAATGACCTTACAAAATCACTGCCCTGCAAAGCAAAAGGCAAGCCTGGAAAAAACGGTGTCTTCGGGCAGGGTGGCAGTGTACTGCATGAGCACCTCACCACTTATAGCTGTTACAAGGGGTTTTTAGGCTTTAATTGCAAACTTAACATCTGCTTCCTCCAAAGATCACTTGGGCTTTGCACAATTTCACCCAGAGCCAAAATCCCCCAGCTCAACCGCCCCTTTGGTTCTAGCAACAGTGACTTTCTAACATTTTCTTTGAGGCAGATGAAATGGAAGTGTCAGACAATGAGCTCTGGAAGGAAGCAGTACTGCCTGTCGAGAAGAAAAAATTCAGGAAGGAGTGGCGCCTCCAGCCATTAAGCCCAGATAGTCTACCCAGTAAATGCTCTAGATTCCTANACCTCACTAAATCACTTTTTGTCTTGGGACAGTTTATTCTGGGGTATTAGAGGCGTGAAATGATCAATGTACTCCATGACAGAGCAGCAGTGCTCCTGTAGCTGTGACAGTCTAAAGATACATGGCAGAGGGTTTGCAGGAAGGGGTGGTATCTTCTACTAGATCAACCAACACAGCATGAAAAAAAGGATAAACTACTGAGTGAGAAAGTGCTTTTTTCTGATGACTTGATATAACCTTCTTTTCAGCCGCTAAGAACTGCTATAACTGAAAAGTATTTGCCTAAGGATGATCACCATTTCTCGATATTTGACTATCCTGTGGTCATACAATAGCTACTTCTACAGATCATTAATAATACATCCTGGTTTAACAGCGACGATAAGAACAAACATCTAATGAAACATTAAAAGTCAAAGGGGGTTTTGCCATTTATCCTGGCATTGCCAAGATTTGATCCAGTTTTCCACTGTTCTTCCTAGTTCCAAAGGATTTGTTCAATGTTCCATTATTTTCTTATCTCAGACTGTGGTTCATGATTGAAGGATCATGAAGAGAATAAAAGAACAAAAGTGGGAAGATAATCTTTGGAACAGAGGTCAATAATTCGTTTGGGTCAGCTGTTGTAATGAATGATGTCATGTATATCTCACTTAGCAACATAATACAAATAACAAATATTGTTCCACCGAGTGCAAAATCCTGTAAATTGTGTAGATAACGAGTTTTTAATGACTAAGTTCACTTGGTGCAGAGTCTTAGAAATGTTCCAGTAAATGTTGTTTACATCATGAAAAGTGCACATTAAGTACAGTACAGTTTACCACTCTGTACTCACTCCCTGCACTTACAGGAACACCATTAGAGAAGAGATTTGAAGAGATTCGAATCCTGTCGTAATTGCCTCACATGGAAGAGAAGGTTTATATCAACATCCAGTGAGAAGGGATATTTTGGTAACAATGTAAAGTTAAAGTGCTACAAAAAAGCCTAGAATTTCTTAAGCATTTTGTCCTTCACTTGAATATAACAGGTTACAATTTAATTCCAGGTTAAATCTGGAATTGCAGCTATATAAAAACTAAAACATTTCATTTTGCTTGACCTTCCATTTGCTATTACAGAGCCATTCACAAACACATACTGCAGTTTTTTTCAAAAGGGGAAAAGGAACATATATACAGAAATATGCATTTTGCTAAGAATAAGACAGAAACATGGAGAATGAAAGTCAACTTTTGAGTCGCCTCACTATGAAAGTACCTTTTAACTAGTTCAACTTTACACATTGTGACACCCTGACTGTGATGCTATGGTATCCAAATTTGCTTCCTTTGGAAATCAGGAACTTTTTATTGCAATTTCAAGGGAATTTATTACATCTTCCATTCTGAAAATGCTGTGTACATCCTCAATACACATTGGTTCGTATAACTTAAATTCTTTGTTTCCAGAGAGTATTTGCTAATGAAGTAAATTCTAAAAATCTGTCAATTTCAGCAATGGACAGGTCTAACTAATAATTATGCCCTTGACTATTGTACAGTGACTTCATATGCATGCAGATAAATATAGCAGTATCATTTGAAATGTTTGATTTAGATAGAATTAAACCATTTTGTTTTCATTGCTACTTCTTACCTTCATAATTTATTGTGTAAGGTTTTAAAAAGTTAAGAAATTAATTTTGAAATTGATTTTGTTCCTTTACTGAAAGATTAAAAGAAGTTAATTTGGGTTCTTTTATTTTTTCGTTAAATCTGTATTTTTCAGTGGAAAACTGTTCTGTCTGAAATTTCCCAATTAGCTCCAGTGGTAGATACAGTACATAAAAATTGCATGGCTATTAATACTCTTTTCCTATGGAAATTTTGCATGGCATGACTATTTTACATTCCCAAGTATCTTGAAGAAAGTCAGAGGAAACATTTAATCCTAATTATATTTCTCCCAGTAAATTATCCTGAAGTTTACACATTTCTTTGTCTTGGTTCGTTATCACAACCCCCATCCTTCATCAAATGGTTAAAATTCTTCCCAGTGTCTTGGCTTTCCTGATCCTGGTTTCCAAAATTTGCTGTTAGTCTATTTTCACATAGCCTTGTTATCCAGTGATCGCAGGTTGCCTTTGCTGCGATTCTTCTCCACCTCCCTGCCAAGCATGTTTATCCTTAGACAACACTTCACCAGTCCTCATTGCCACTTTGTCAGCAATTTGCAAATGCCCATTGAAGCACTAAAAAGAAATCCAGAGAGTCTAAAATTTTGAATGAAATTTTGTCAAGCAGCTTAAAATGAGCAGTAGGTTGCCTACGCTGGCTACATGAAAGAAACTGAGAATTAACTCTTGATTGATTGCTAACGCGTTGATTAAATGTTTGCTAGTTGTCCTTTCACCTCCACTCCATCCCTTTGGCCACAGCTGATTGCTCACTCATCAACCTTTTGAACCCAATCAGCCACCACAGTAATTAGCAGCAGTCCTCATAAACCCCACTAACTTTGTAACAATACACTAGGGCCATTTATTATGAACCTTGCAGTGATGAGCAATACACACAGTGGTTTTACCTCACACTTGAAATGGGGTTTTTTTGGAATGCAGACAATCTGAGCCACAAAAGCAATTTTGCATGCAAAATGCCGGTAGGTATCACCTAACTTGTGCGGAGAGCCATGGCTGCAGCAAGGATGTCATCTCTGCTCCTCTGGGTGACTTGGAAAGCACTACATTCCTGCAAGAGCAAACTCAAATGCTGCTCTATTTTATACCGGATGCTGTGAAGTCCAGTAGGTTGAGAAATTACAACTTTGTATTGATTTTCTCCTCCTTTTAAAAGGCTCTACCAGGAGTATTAGTGTTATACCACCTTTAAATTAATGACATACTAGTTTTTATAGCCTGTTTCTATCTCCAACGTAAAAAAAAAAGACCACAGAAAGAGCAAGACCATTTGTTCTATACTACAGAAGAGACTGCAGTCAATATTTTGACTGGGCCTGTGAAAAATAACACAAATAATATTACATAAAAAGCAAAGATGCTGCTTGACAAGAAGGTGGGTTTGTAAAACAATGCACAACAGGTCAAATCCCTTAGAAAGAAAAGGAAGTCACAAGAATTGGCTGGGGTGAAGGCTTAACAGCATTCATAAATTAGCTGATGCTTAAAAATGTTATTCATTATGCTCTATTTATCAGCTTGTAAAGGCTCTCATTTTAATTTATAATAACACTCCTCCTCAGTCATCACCCTTCTGCCTCCTTTCATTAGATTAGAAAATTCAGTTTTGTATACCCTGTTCTCCCACAGAGAAGGAGAAATTATTTTCCTCCTCACCTTTTGACTACAATATGCATTCTTGCCTATATCCTTCTGACTTTTAGTAGTGTAATAATTTACCGGCCAACTCCCCACCATCTCAAGGATGTGCCAAGATGCATACTGCATCTTGATTTTTCTTCCTGATAGTAGAATATTGAAATCAATTGCAAAGATAAAAATGCCATCCAGTTTGATTCATCAAGTGGAATAAAGCCCTCTTGCTGAGAAAGCTATTTGAATGCGGGTTAACTGTGACCTGTGCTCCTCCACAGTCCTTGGAACATCTGGCCATATGGGCTGTAAGCAGATTAATCCAGTGCTTTGCACTCTCCTCCTTTAAACAGCTTAAAGGTTGCTGTTTAAATAGCACGGCATGCAATTTTTTAAAAAAAGATCAGCAAATGTCTGAAATAACTGGGACCACATGAATAAGCCCTCTCCACAGGAAATTTTCAGAGGGCCTGAAGAAGCAAAATATTTGAAAATGACTTGGTTTTGTTGTGGTTTTGTGTTTTAACTTGAAATATCTAAATTTAATCTTTCCCAAAGTTGTCAAATCCTATCTAGCTTACATGATTGATCCAGACATACAACTTCCACTGTTCCTGCTTCTGACAATTGTAATAGACAGTTTTAAAGTCTGGCTAACCAGGGAGCTGTGGCTAAAAGGGACCTGTAGTAACACCAGCATGCCTGGATGAAGCCTTTATGCCTAGATGAAGCATCCCTTCCAGGGTGCTGATAGCAATGCACTTACTTGTAACTTCAGCTGTAGCTCCAAAAAGCTGCAAAGTACCCCCTCAGAGCACTGACCACCCAGCTGGTGCCTGTTAGTGCCCAGAGCTATGTGTGCATCTCACTTGACATGTCCTCTGTGGAGCAAGCAGGGAGAGTAGGCTCTGCCTACCTTCCTCATGCTTGCTGATGCTTTTGGCTGCAGGAGCAATTGCAACCGGATTGTCCTGATGCACTAGAGGTCATGTGGAGGACAAAGATGCACAGACTTTTTTACTACTTTTTTTTTTTTTCCACAACAGCATAATAAATACTGCAGTTGCTCAAATAACTTGTATTTTCATTCAACTTTCTTAAAATTTGTGGTTTCTTCTTTTTCCACTGAAAATGGCAAGCTCCCTGCAGGTGGAATTCTGATTGTTTTTGAAAACAGGAAAAGAAAATCAATTTTATTTCTTTTAAAATCTAAGGTTTTTCTACAGAAATAATTATTTTAAAAACAAGTCAGGTTGAGGGCAAGTTCCTACGAATGTGAACTCAATACCAGGCACCTTTTATCCCTGTCTCTGTTTCTAGGATTTTATTTGGTAAAAGCAGAAGCTAAGCCCCACAGCACCAAACTTTTGATTTGTTTGACATAGTACTTTCAGGTTTTGCATTGCATCGGAATTCATATTTGTCTGTTGATTTCCAAGCATTTCGTCTCTCAGCTTTTGTACTTCATAGTTTCCGCACTAGTGATTTAGCCTCAGATGCCTGCTTTATGTGCGTAGCAGGATGAGTCCTGGCCAGAACAGCTGTTTCTCTATGTGAGTCTGAAAAAGTCGTCTTCTTCATAGGTGCTGGTGATCATTGCTGCTCTGCAGACAAGCTGGAGTCTCATTATCTTCATTTTGCATAGCTACTAATTTTCATGTTGTCCATCAAGATTAGTTCCGGGACTAAATCCTGTCAGTTACCAACCACGGTGAGTTCAAGAGTGTCTCTCTCAATTTTTAAGAGAGGAACATCCTTGTATAACGGTAGTTACTGTGACGAAACTCTGCTGATACACTTTGAAACAGTACTAGAAAACAGCTTGTAAAGTTGGAAATCTTATTAACGTGCAGAGCAGCACATTGCCTATTACTCTGCATTCCTAATTAATGGAGGAATTATTAGCAGGCAGCACTAAATTAAGAAAAGGAATGATATTTTGATTTAGTTATTGAACTGCCTCAATTAAAGAAGACTCCATCACTGCGCTGACAATCCCTGATCCTCATTTGGTTGAGCATCTTCTAAGAGGGGACCTGAACGAGAGCTGAGTGCCAAAGTGTCCACCTGAAGCAGATTGCAGGAGCGTTACCACAGCTAAGGCAGTGTTTTAAGGACTAGATGTCACCTCTTGCTTAAGTTGTCTGTGTTGTGTACACCCAAAGGCCAGCTTGAAACAGAAAAGTGGCAGTGATTCACAAACTTTTGGCCTGATCCTGCCACTGGTGATATTTCACCAGCCAGTTCAGGTCAGATGAGCGCGTGATGCATGATCTTTGGTGATAATTAACAGCGGACTTTGTGAAACACCAAAGCGGCAAGCAATGCTTTCCTTCAAATAAAACATATGCAACATTGACATAGGAATTATCTCCTTCCTTATAATTTGATTACAATTATTCCTAGAGCATGGTGGAAAAAAATTTCCAGTCCTTTAAAAGTTTTACATTTTTCCCATCCCAATTGGGTTGAAACTAAGACCTTTCCAGTGAAATTCCAAATCTCAAGATATCATAAGAGGTTAGGATTCTCCTCTAAAATGGAATATAACCCACCTGAACTTCCTTCAGCTCCCAATTACTGCCAGAGATTTCTATGTTAGCAGCTCAGTTGGGATTCCTGACTACTAGATTACAGACTTGGTATCTCTTGCTGTGCCCTAGTAACTACTCAATTATTTAAACGTGGAACAGCTCCAACAGATGCTATTGCAAGAAACACACTCTATAACGGCACAGTCGGGGCATTCATCTGGGACACTGGAAACCAAGGGTCAAGTCCTTGTACCACAGAGTTTTAAAATCTTTATACAAAGAATTATATTTATGCTAGGCAAACAACAATATCACTGGGTCAGGGGAATGTAAGTTCAAATGCCTGTTCTGGTTTATATCCTATCCTAGCATGGAATTAACTCCATCTCTGATTATTAGGAAAATGATTTATCTGTTGAATTTTGACAGAAACGAGCTCTTACTTCTTGTACGACTGCATCCTAAGAAGCAGCAGAGATCCTCTCAACTCAGGAACGCAAGTCTAATTGGCAGTGTAACAGACACTCTGATGACTATGGGGTATGAAAACCAGCTATTTTGTGAAAGTACAGAAGTTTTATTGAAATGATAAGGTATTAAAGCAAAGTTCAGAGTCGTTGCTGATGGTTCACTTTTCAGCAAATCAAAAAAGAAGCTCTGCAGCGCAAGCTACAGAGAAAGCTGCCTTGGAGCTGGGTATTAAATCCAATGTTCCTGTTGGGGAAGGGACTCCTTGATGGATATAAGTCCAGCAAAGGTCCATGTAGGTCAGTGGAGCTTTATGGTTTGAAACCTGTTAGAAACCCAGCATATAATCCCTGGGCAACCAAAATCAACACCCTAGAAATTTACCTACAGTCAAAGCATCTTTGATTGGTGTGCCACCAGGGAAATGGCATTCACCTCCAGCTCATGATGTGACTGCCATCATATTTCCAGGCTCCTTCCAGGAGGTTTTGGGGTGTAACTCCCCTCATTTCGGTAGACTTCCATCACACTGATGTTAGATCTGCAGGCTACAGGCTTTGTATGGCTCTCAGGGTTGGAGGAGTGATGGTAGCACTGGATGGGGCTGGCCCAGTGTTCAGGAGCTATTGAGCATCAGTGCAGCCACTACCTGCCCCATCACAACCCGCCTGGCCACACCTGGGGCCCCTGAAATCTGTATGAGCTTAGCAGAGCACGGGGGTGGAAAGCACAGGATTATCCCATATGAAAAGCACTGATTGACAACAATTGGTCGTGATTTCTTCTTTCTGAAACTCAGTGATTTTGTGGTGTGAATAATTCTGACTACAGCTAAGCTGATGTCTTTGTTGAAAGTGATATCCTGCAATAATTTATATAAACACTGTAAATTACATATTTGCACTGTATATCAATTTTATGTCTGTGCCCACTGATTTCTCTCATAAAACAGAGAAATAAAACTTAACACACTTTTCAGATACATCACCAGCTGCCTTGCCTAATTTCCTAGTAGCGAACAAAAACAGTGTGGGTGACAGTCAAGACAGGCAAACTCAGGCACTCCCAAATCCTATTTACCTTCCATCACTGCCTTTTCTTTTCTGATTCATCTATAATGAATATCCTCCTCTCTTCATTAGACTCAGTTACTGTTTCTTTGTCTACAGTAACATAATCTGCGTGGTTTAAAAACACAGTTCATCTCTCTATCTCTATTCCTTTTCCCTTACCATTAGTGTAATTGGGATGAAACTTTGCCCATGAGAGCTACAGATGGAACTCCCAGTAATAAGGTGTCAGAGGAGGTTAAAAGTGAGAGACCTTTAAGGCAGAAGGAAACGGACCACAGCAGCTGGTGAGCGAACAAGCCTGGGTTTTGTGAGGCTCTGAGCGCCTGCTGCCGCCGCGTCACACATGAAGAATTAAACGCGATGCCCAAAGGCAGAGTAAGTGCATTTGATAGGGTAGGATGCCTTCCCCCCACCGCCCCTCTCCGGGTGCTTCCAGATAGAGCAGGAGTGGGACCAGCTCCTGAAGGCCACTTTTCAGCAGCTTCTCAGCCACTGCTGCCACCGCCACTGGTTTTCCGGAGAGGACGAGAGCACTCAGAGAGCTCCTCACGGTTCTCAGAAATATCGCTGTAAGGTATCCGTGTGCCGCAAGAAAGACAGAAAAAGATTTGTACCAGAGGCAAATTGCACCACTTCTGTATTCTTTAAAATAAATCTCTCACCCTGCTCAGTGACTTACCTGTTCCGGGATTATTTTTGCAGCCATGGATTTCCCTCACTTCTTCCCTAAATGAATATCCAAAGGAAGACTTTAGTCCTAAGACATATGGAAATCAAACAAATCAAGATTCACATAAGCTGGTGTCCTCTGGTTAACGTGTCATGTGTGGAAATTAACTTAATCCTCGGATTTTGGAGCACATCCAGCCTATAAAAACATGTGGACTGGGAGGAGTGGACCGGGAGGCAGGCTGAGCCGCAAAAGGCAGTAGGAGCTGCCGCTGCTCAGCAGTGCCCTCAAAGAGCAAAAACCCTGCCAGTCTGTGGCGTGATCCCCCCTGGGTGCTGCTTCTGTCTGGTTCTGCTTGTAAGAGAGAAAGCCTTACGACAAAAAGAGCAACTGTGTGTGCTGTGAGATTAGGAACTGCCACAGCCTATTGAACCGGCTTAACGGTAAAGTGCAACCTTCAGGTCTCGTCTCTCACGCTGAGGGTTAGCGAGGGCAGAACAGCACTGCAGCCTGTGTTCTGGTGCTTGTTTCTGCCAGAAGCGCTCTGTTTTGTATTTGGGGGAAAAAAGAGCAAGCTTTTAACCGGAGTTTATATCAGTTGCCTTGCCTTTCTGTCACGGAATCCAGTATGAACAGTGAGCATCGTTTGAAAGGTATTTAATAGGAATGTATTATAGTGAAGTAATGAAGTGATCCCTTCTCAGCACGCTACTGCCTGCTATTTGTTGTTATTTGATAAGGTAGTAGCTGCCCCTGTTCTGTTGCAACGCACGTGCCTTTATCCTACCCTGCTGGTTACAGACAGAGGGGACAATGCTGCCTCACCCTGTTTTCACCATTGACTCTGGCAGAGGGAACCAAAATGCTGCTGTGAGCATCAGAGGAACACGCCGGAGATTAGCCAAAGAAATCCTTTGCAAAATGGCAGCACTCGAGTCCTCCGAATCCAGGTCTCTCCCACCCATGGGCCACCAGGCACAAAAACCAGAAGCCAGGTGCCAAACACAATGCGAGCCAGGGCTGGCAGCTGCTGAGGGATGCACTGGTCCAGAGTCCAGAAAGGCAGGAGGAGGTAAGGCCTGGTGGTCCTGTCCCCAGGAGGAGCCAGGGCAAGGATCAAGGAGCAGAAATGAGTGACCTGGGGGAAGGATGAAGGACAAGGGCTCAGTAGCAAGAGGGGTACACAGCTACTGCCAAGAGAGACTGCAAGCAGACAAGGCCAGTCGAGGCGATTGAGTCCTCTACCAAATGAGCGGGGCATAGATTTGGCTGGTCGGATTTAGCAGACCATTTTAGCTGAATAACTGGGCTGCTGGGCTACTAGCTCAGGCTACTGCTGGGCTACTAGCTCGGGCAGAGCCTGTTACCCGACCCAGAGCCCGTGCTGCGTTAGCAGAGAGCTGATGAGGCAGTGAGGGAGGGGGAATACATCTTGAACAACTTAGTTCTCCTCTGCTAAACCTCCCCTTGCTCACGGAGAGCTGGAACTTGCAATTTTTTTGGCAGAAAACGGATGAGATTTTTTTTCTTTGGAATGCTAAAGCACGTTTTCATAAAGAGTGATTACCGCAGGATTTTAGGAACACAATCAGAAAGCTGGAAGGAGGCCGAGGGCATAGCGGACGCGGCCGAAGTGTTCTGTAGACAGGCAGGGCTGGCTGGACCGCGGCCGAGGAAGCCAGCCCACGCCATTGCCACCACCCACCCGCCTTGCTCCCCAGCCCTGCAGCATGGGGAGCACAACCCATCATAAACGGGGTCTTCAATGAAGCCACGTTGCAATTAGCTTTCAGAAAAATATATTGGTGTGCAGACCGGTAGCATACAAACACATTAGGACCAGTCTTTAAAAATTCTCCCTCAAGCTCACCTATGTTTTCTGCCTCTTGATACCCAACAAAGCTCGCAGACTCCTTTAAACCCTCATTCCTGGTCTCCTAAGTAATAATCTCTCACAGGAGGAGCACAGGAAGGAAAAGGTTCCTTGACTACAGAAATCCTGCATAAAACACTACACAAAATAGTTTTTAGGTAAGATATTAATGTAGCTGACAATGGCTGAATTATATAAGCTCTAGTATAAGATTTTTCACGTTTCATGGAAACACAAGTACAAAACAGCACATTTGTTATTCATGACATGAATCTCCATAAAACCCCAGTCTTGTAAAATGTAATGTCAGGAAAAATCTGATTAAATGGCGCTGTCCTCCCTCGGGGAAAACCTACTTCAATTAGAAGAAATTGTGTTAAAGTCTGCATTTCCTGCTCCATTTCATCTTATTTATCATTTCAATAACTTTCTTTATGCTAGGCTAAAAAAATGCAAAAATCAGTGAGTGGCAGGTGAACATTAAAAAATATATGCATTTATTACACTTACCTGTTTAGACTTAATGCTATTCAGTTGTCTAGTTTCAAACCTTAAGTACTTTCTTTGGGTTTAGTTTTGTCAGCTTGACATTTTTAATAATCTGAATATTTAGTTATGTCAACCTCTGCCATAACTGGAGCTAACTGCTTTAACTGGGAGCAGTAAGTTTGGTCAAAACCAGCCCTTCAACTGCATAGTCAAGGCTATTTTGAAACTACATATAAGTTTTCTTAGGTACTAAGTGAGGGATCTGACTCTTAATTAAAAAAAAAAATCTTTGGTAACTCTTCACATTAATTGCATCAGTATTCATTTAACTTGGATTTAGGAAGACAGATGTTATATTGTGAGTGATTAGATGATTACTGAGAAGATATCTGAGGATTATCAACTATAATAGATATTTTGTCTTTTCCCACCTCTGATTTGAGTTTGTGTCTATTATGCAGCTGTGAATTTTAGTGATTATGTTCTTACATTCAAGTGAATATAGTTGCTACTCTGTCACCATACAACCAGCTTAAAAAACACTAGCTAAATCCGTACCTTAGACCACTGAGACACATGGCAGAGATATTGAGAAATGAAGCATGATACTTGGCTACTTAAAATACTGATGTTCACTGCATATTTTCTGTTGCATATGCTAGACTGCAAGGGAATATGTTGCACCGTATGAAGTGCGTGACATCTGCTATGGCTAACAGATATTAATGAGCTTGCACATCTGTTCTCCTTCGATTCGTTGGGCAAAACTTCACAGCAAAACTGTGAAGGCTGATGCAAAGGCAGCTTTCATTGACTACTTCATCTCCTACGTGCTGGAGGCAGCTAGGGATGGACACTGGCGCAGCTCAGGGAAAACTTGGGTGAATTGTCTTCTGATGGGGTAGAGGACACTGCAGCCATGTGCCAGTCCTCGTATCAGTATAGTGGTCTCACTCAGTACCAATTACATGGTCCCCTCTACTTCAAACTTTGTTGATGTTTTGTTGGTGATATTTTTTGTTGCCATCTAGACTGATGAGTCAGCTGCAGGGACAGACAAGGCCAAGCAATACTCCTGTCGGTGTAAGACAGACCTGTTTTGCAGCTTTTAATGATATCGAGAATATACACTTCAGGGCAGTGATTTTCATTATTAGAATAATTTCTTGATTGGGTGAGCTTTTGATATATTTCAGTTTCTTTTCTACCTTTTTTGAACAGCAGGGAGAGATCATCTGAAAAAGGACATTTTTGTAAAAGGCCGAGATGTGCTTTATTCAAACACTTCTCTTTTCAATTGATTTTTCAACAAACATAAACCTACAAAAAGAAAAATGGCACATCCACTTTTTCTATTCGCTGATTGGTAAATAGAGGAATTCAATAGGAAAGCAAAGGAACCCTATCATTCCTCGCTTCTGACTTTTCAGAAATTAACTACTTAACTTTCACTATGTGCAGAGAACATGGCGTTTAGTGGAACATCATAATGCAACATGCAAAGTATTAATCCTCATACGTTCGATCAAATTGTTTGCTGATGCACTGGATTGTAATTAAGAACTCTATCATTCTAGATGTTGAGCACTGGTGATGAGACTTAACATAAAGAAAACTGTAAGGTCTAGAAACGGACAATGTTGGTTGAAAGCACACCCAAATTCAGTGTCAAAATTAAAGTAACAGTTAGAATAGAACTTCTGAAAATAATAAACAGGGCAGACAGGAAAAAAACAATTAGTATACCACAAATAGCAGTAGGTTGATGGAGGAGGTTACTATAATACACGGAAAAAAATCTATAGAAAAGTGGTGTAAAATAAAAAAGAGGAACAGATGAAATTTAGGACTGGCATAGATCCATTTCTGCATAGACGGTGTATAATGCTGTGGCATAGACAGACGTGTTTAACACATTTTGTTTTCACAAGGCAGCAGAATGAAGTATCGTAAGAGCATGATGTACTTTCAAGAAGAATATCAAACAGCATGTACAGGGGATAAATATTTTTCAGGCCGCAGCCCTGCAAAATGTGCACCCAGGAGTCCTTGTAGAGTTGTCTGAGAGGTATAAGCCTAACTTTCAATTTTAAAGATAGCCAAAGACTGGAAAAGAGTTGATGTTGTGCTAATATTCATTCTAAAATGGCAGTGGATGACACAAGCAACTAAACAGATATAAACCCTGGAAAAATAAATATGGACATCACCTGATAGGGAATTAAATGACAGGGTATCATTACAGATAGTTAGTGTGGCTGTATTTCAGACAAATCCAGCACTGCACTGGATAAGCATTGAAGAAAATGTTGTTACATACATGGCATGATAGGAGCAGATCAGTAGATGAAAAGACTTGGTGCTGAGGCTCCTACATCCTTGTCAGATGTACTTGAAGGAATTTACTTTGAAGCAGAGTTTGTCTGGTTCCTGATACTGAAAGTCTTCACCTTACCGGGGCTCAAAGCTGTTCAAGGCCAGTCATTGCTTCGGACTTTCCCCTCAGAGCTGGCAGGCACTGATGGGCACTTGGTGGGGATTTTCCAATTTAGCTTCCTCCAAAAGAAATTTAAAATCCAAAATTGTTTTCCTAACTAAACCAGAACATACTAAATGGAGATGATACAGGGATTTGCTTCAAACCAACCATAGCCCTACTACAAATGTAAGCACTCACCTAAAGTAACAGAGAGTTCCTTGCTGTGCCACTTTCCGTGTCTCATCTCCACTGATTCTACCCAAATCCTCCCCTGTATTTATGAGGGATAATTCACAACACAACCAGAGCGTTGCAAGAAAAAAAAATTAAAATCAAGTTACATCACTGTATGTCTCCTCTACAGTTCCCCAGAGGATTAACTCTCATTTTGGCAGTGTTAGTTCCACTTAGCACCCTGTCAGCTGGTAGGCTGAAGAAGCAGTTGTGAAGGCATCACGCGGCATGTCTTCTTCTGCAGCTAATGTAGCTGAAGGGGAGAGTACAAGCTAAAAATCTTTTTGTAAGGCTATAGTACCAGAGTTATGGCCACTGCTGGAAAGCTTTACTGCCCAAGAAAAAAGCGTGAGGGCGTGAAAACATGAAAAACAGGCACTTACACAACTTTTTCAGGGCTAAAATGGTATCTCATATTTAGGAGCTCTTGGCATCACGTATCCTTAGTTACCCATGGAAACTAGGCCTGTGTGAGTCAAAAACGCACAGCTGAACAAAAATAAACACAACTGAAAATTTTCAATTGAGTTGATGCAGACAATCATTTTTCCATGTGCTTTCTTTGATAAATCAAGAAGAATATTTGAGAGTTGTAATAATTTTGGGTCACTTATGACAGAAGTAAGGAAAGTAAATAAATTCTGGACTACTTTCACAACAAGATTCTATTGCCCTTCAAACACCAAGGAAGATGCAGCTATTCAAACCACGCATGGCACCATGAAATTTTGTAACTCAAGCTCTCCAACAATGAGCAGGCCATTTTCCTGGCAGATGGGAGCCTCCTGCTCAAATCTTCTCTGACTGATTCAATGCAGTAATTGGAATTTATATCTCCTCTGAAGACAGGACTCTAGCCATTAGACTGTATGTGTAGTATAGGCAACAAGGAGCGTCCCTCAGTCTTTCTTCTTGAAGCTGCCTAATTTTGGCTAAGTTATTGCAAATCAAGCTAAACCGAGTCTCAGTTATCATGGAGAGAGAGAGAATGATGCTGAGCCTGTAGCTTGTGTGCTAATCAGGAGGAGCCACCACATTTCCAGTTAAACCTAAAAGGTTTTAATTCATTTTCCTAGCAGATTTTAATGAAAATAAGCTTCCAATGATGAGAAAGTAAGATTTTGTTCCTAGAAAATGTTCATCCTCTCTTCCACATCTTCCAACTAGTCCAGAGGGGACATGGAAGTTAACTTCTTCACTTGCATCTGCGTATCAGACAGATGCATACAAAATGGAATATGTAAATTACAAATTGAACATCTGTAAGGTAATAATCTGGTGAAGATCAGTATGCCTCCTCAGAAAAATACAAGACTTTTGGTTCAGTTATTCTGAGCTGCAGTAATTTATACAGAAATGGGCTCTTGGGTGTCAATGTATGTGTGTACATATAAATAGACACATGCATCACAATCCCACTTTTAGCAAGGTGAATTTGCAGCTGTTGTGTCATTACTCAGTGTTATGTTAATAACATAAAAATATTAAATAATAAATTAATAAAATAATAAAAGCAGACTAAAGAAATATATGTCACTTTCCATTTTCTACCTTGCCTACAGTGTATTTAATAACATCCCAGCATGGAGTATCTTTGAATCCTGGTTTGGAAGTGTCACAGTTTCAGCTGGGATGTGGTTGACTTTCTTGTTACCAACTGTTGCAGTGCTGTGTTTTCGATTTGTGATGAGAATAGTGTTGGTAAAACACTGATGGTTTTGGTTGTTGCTAAGCAGTCAAGGCCTTTTCTGCTCCTCACATCACCCCACCAGTGAGTAGGCTGGGAGTGCACAAAAAGTTGGGAGGAGACACAGCTGGGACAACTGACCCCAAATGACCAAAGAAATATTCCATACCATATAACATCATGCCCAGCATATAAAGCTGGGGGAAGAAGGAAGGGGGGACACGTTCGGAGTTATGGCATTTGTCTTCCCAAGTAACCGTTACATGTGATGGAGCCCTGCTTTCCTGGAGATGGCTGAACACCTGCCTGACGACAGGAGGCAGGGAATGAATTTCTTGTTTTGCTTTGCTTGCATGTGTGGCTTTTGCTTTACCTATTAAACTGGTTTTATCTCAACCCGCAAGTTTTTCTCACTTTTACTCTTCTGCTTGCTTCACCAATCCCAACTGGGGGGAGTGAGCGAGCGGCTGCATGGTCCTTGTTGCTGGCTGAGGTTAAACCACAACATGAAGGAATACCCACCTTTCTAAACTCTTACCCATTTTACCTCTTTTCAGGGGATTAGTTCTCAGTTCCCCTTCACACATGAGGAGCACAGTATAAGGAACAATCTTCCAGTCTGTGGGCAAAAAGTTCTTATGCAGAGATCTTACACAGGTCTGTTCTTCAGCATGAAGGCAACTCTTTGGATCAGCACTGATGACTTCTTTTGCATGTAACATTAATGGCTTAATTTGCTAGCACCTTACATTTTTTATAGACTGTAAATCGTAATATATTTATTGTTGGTTGTTGGTAAGAAACAAGTATTGGGATATTTTTAGACACTTCACCCTCTGTATACTATATGTAAAGAAGACAACCTTAGGTGCAATTTAGCCTTCACATTTCACATTTAGTCCCATATTCTTTCAATACAGGATGGTCTGGCATATTTTTCTTCAACTATATGAAATTTCATGTTATGACTTGCCAAGTTATTTTAAAGAGATTTATAAAGACAGCTCATAATATCTTCAGAGGCTGAAAACCTGTTATGTCTGTAGGAGGGAAGGAAAGAGAATCTGAAAACCATTTTCTGGAAGGGGCTAATGGCTGAGAGCATGAGGAGAACCTGAGAACAATTTCAATGATATTTACAAGAATGCATTTTTCATTTAGCTCTTGGAAGAGGCTCTCACACGGGTCAAATGTGTCTTGGCAATTTGTCAGAAAAATGCAATTTGAGTTTGAAGCACTCTGAATTAAGGTTTCCAGAGTCTCAGTTTTGGCCTGAAGAGGAAGGTTTCATTTCAGTAACTGTAGATCTAATTCTCTACTTCCTTTCTGAAACCACTACTAACACTGACTGAGTGACTACACTCCCAAAGGGATATAAAAATCAATTCCTGAATGACAATACTGGGGCAGCCATCACCAGGACAGCAGGCTACAGGACAATGGAGGAAAATGGTGGCTGGACTTCTGTTATGTCTATTTGTGGGAAAGGACAGAGGCAAAAGCAGAGATCAAACATTGGAACAGGCTGCCCAGGGAAGTGGTGGAATCGCCATCCCTGGAGGTATTTAAAAGATGGTAGCTTTGGCAGTGCTAGGTTGATGGTTGGACCTGATGATCTTAAAGGTCCCTTCCAACCTAGACAATTGTATGATTCTATGAGAGAATCACACCTTAGACAGAGACTTTTACTGCGTGACCCCTCACTGTGGCTTAGGGTATTTTGCTCTTTTTCAGGTTAGTCTCTAAAGGCAGCTGAATTTTGTGGCCGAGTAATCTATGCCAGCTGGTCAGAAGAGTTCTCCACCGAACAGGTTGTACTAAGTATGACCAGAAACAACAACTAATGGAGCTGGTATGCACACTGGGTTGGAGGAACTCCAGAAGCATTTAAATGCTGACTGGAACAAAAACCTTAAAAAAAAATAAATCCTGCTCACAAAGATGACAAATCTCTTTATAAATTGCATGGCAGTTGGTGTTACATCCATGACCCCTGTTTACACATTCCCTTCTGCTTTACAGTCACAGAGAGGATGTTGTCCATAACCTGCCATACCTCACTTTCCAGGGAATTCTTATGGCAATTTTAATGTCTGAGCCCCATTTCTGGTCAAATATAACTTATGTTGGGGTCTAATGGTCAATTGCTAAGGAAGGACATTGCTCCCTGTTCATAGCAATTTTGGGGATCTCTTCTGAACAACACAGCCTGTTGATGTACACTGATGACAGTAGGAGTTTTCTACATAAACTCATGGCTGTGTTTTACATACATCCATGCAAGATAAAGTGCCATTGTTTTTTTTTCTTAAGTAGAAGGAAATAAAATCTAATCCTGGTTCAAAAAAAAGCACCTAATACAGTATAGTTTCTACTCAGAGAGAATAGCATTTAAGTTATGTTTCTTTTTAGTTCCAACAACAAGAACAAATGACAAAGACTTCATGAAAGACATGGTATTTTTTAATTTCCATATAACAATCCTTATCAAACTGAAAATGATTTTGTACTACCATTGGAAATGATAGCAGGCTGCCTAAACCTCGAGCCCTTAAGAAAAAACAACTATGCCATTGAAAGGACACAGAGGTAAAAATGCTATATTGGATAACACATTTACATAAGGATAACACATTTAAAATGCTATTGCTTAGGATAAAGACAATCTTTGTTAAAAAAGAAGAAAAGATGCCTCAGAATGTTACTGTGCTACTATACAGACATTTGGTGAAGAAATGTACTATTACTCTAAGTCTCAGTCAAGCACCGCTAGTAAATACATCATTACACGGAACACTGCAATTACACAGAACAGTGACTTCCACAAAACTCATTTTAGACTGGTCAATGCTAGTAATTTATGCCTACCATCACCATAAGCAAATGAGATGAAGAACTCATTTTGTGACTGCTAGCTGAAAGAAGATACAAGAGTATAGGAAGCAATTGCCCGGATCAATATTTTATTTATTTTTTCCTCATTTATAAAATGGGTCTGCTAGTGCATCTGTAAAAACATAAAAACGGAATAACACAGTGCATTGACTACCCAATGTTGGCAAATGTTATGTTATAAAAGAATTCTGTAAATGTCTATATATCTCCAAGTGGTTAACAGATAAAATGCCAAAAGAAAATGCAAAGAATAAGTAGCAGATTTTCTGGGTTTTGTAAAATCAATACAACTCCTGATTGCATACTGCAAATGGGTTCTTCTTTGCAATGCTTGACCTGGACCTCTTCTCATGCTCTGTATGGGAATGAATGGTTTGCCCAAGCTCACCCACAGATCACACTTGGAAAAGGAAGACTTTATGGGATTTGGAAAGGTCAACAGCTTGCATTGCGTTTCTAATCAACACATTGCTTAAAGTCAGGAAGCCTTTAAAGCTTGTTGAGCTAGTGAGATGTAGCGAGTTACACAAATAGCAAAGAATTAAGGTGTAATTATTAAGATTGCTCATAGAATAAAGGAGAATAAAGGCAAAAAAAATTGACTTGACAAGACTCCCATATGAGTACCACTTTCCCTGGGACTGAAATCTTTCCAGCTGTAACGTAGACAAGCATATCTATTTTGAACAACATGACCAACAGCACAGACCCGGTTAGAGAGGAAAGAAAGAAAAATATTACATCTTTCAGATAAAACCCCAGAAGGAATTTCCTAGATGGGATGCAGAAAAGACAGTCAATTAGTATCAGATAACCTTTTTGACTAATTCTACAATACTTTTGAAAACTTCTTGCCATTATATGCCCAGCTTAAAGACCTAGCTGAATTACTCACAAATATATTTCTGAATATGTTCTTCAGTGTGTTCCATGACACTTTAAGTAAAATCTACAATGAATATATTTGTCCAGTTCTCACATAATTCCAGTAATTAAACAAAATTGGGATTTGGCCAGGACATGGGGCCTAACAAAATTACTCTTACAAAAACTGTCATGGGATTTTTTAATGACCCAAGAATTGTCATACAGCTTCCACTCTGCTTTCTGGACTCATGGGGGAAGGTTAATTGAGAAGGCAGAGAGAACATGGTCTAGTGAATGAGCAGCAGTACTGTCTGTGGTTAATTACTGGTACACTCCATCCAAGCTGCAATACAGCTACCTTAAAGTGGGAGAGCTGGTGGGATCTCAGTGTGATGCATCATCAAGGAATATGGGGCAGTTAGGAAATATGAAATGTGGAAAGTAGGCATGCCTGCGCACTCTCACTCCCTGCTTCATTGAAAGAATTTCATAAATTTAAAGATATCAAGCACTGAGAGCTTAGGAAATACTAGAATTAGTGGTTTCTATTCAACGCTTGTCCTTATTTACCCTTCCCCCTCAAGCATTAGAATAGTTTTTAATGACTTGAGCACATATGATTTTTTCCATATGCCTCCTCTCTCATTCAGTGCATGCATTAAATAGCACTTGATGTTCTGTTTTCTCCTGGCTTAATATACTGTGTACACTTCAGAAGAGAAGCTCTCTCCTAAATATAATAGATACACTCCTGGGCTGTTCTATAGTACATACAGAACCATCAGGTGATTTGCAAATTTTATTTAGCTATTTTCTTGACCTGTAAGGTGAGGCGAAATATATCAGCACCATTTTACAGATGCAGTACTGAGGCAAACAGAGATTAAAGTTAAGAGTACCTACTAGTTTTAAGATCTCCTTTTGAGATGCCCTAGGACTGACTTTTCAGCACAGGCAACATTTGTACAGTGGTTAATATACTCTGAGAACAGCTGTCCTAAGTTCAGCTGTCCCTGGCATTGCCCACACTTCTCCAAATTAGAACTGTGCTGCTCTCAGGCTAGGCACTAATGTACCGAGAAACCCACAATTAAAGGCTACGCAAAGTCTGGTTTACGTGACTTGCTCACTAAAGCATCGGAAGCAGCAAGAACTAAGGAAAGAATCCTCTTTCCTTGGACCAGAGTCATCCTAACTATAAGAGTATGCTATCTCTTCTAGCAGTTCCCTGCCCCCTGCGCCGCACATAGCTTTCGCAGTAATGGAACCAGTGGTATACAAACAGCAGTTGTCTTAATCATACTTAATACTCCATTTGCTTAAATGGCTACACAAAGTAACACTCCCTTACAACAGTCCAAGAGGACACCCTTCCAAAGACTGTGAACTTAGCAGGACTAGTTTGACAAAAGCTACAAAACTATTTTTCATTAAAAATAAAAAAAAGAATTTGAACAAAGTATTCCAAATCTTGTAAAAAATATAATTAGTATAGGACCTCATTGTCTTACATTGTTCACAGTGTGTGGAGGAAGGGAAAACAGTGGCAGCCATCTGCACTAAACAAGGGATGTGTGGTTCATACGTCTATTTTGACGTGTATCTTTAGCTTCCGAATATGATCTCCGATATGTGCAGAAGCAAACCTTACTCAGGTGGCTTCATTAGTTCAGAGCATCTGCACTGATATATTCGCCCCCAAATTTGTGATGGTGTCAAGCAGTTGCAGTTTGCCACTCACTTCCAGAAATTTCACTCTTTAAAAAGCAAAGTATTTTTTCAACTTTCTAATATAAACTCAGTATAACATAAAACTTATCTTTTTCTGTTTCAAATAACTCAGAGCAGTTGAAGACTGCTGCCAGCCTGGCTCCCTGTGTCTCACAAGGCATTAATAGAGCTATTTCCTGAGCCTCATACTTCCCTCGTCTTAACAGCATAAATCAAATTATAAGCTCAAGAATCACAATCGCAGCCTTGGTACTGCAGCCTAGCTAATTTTCTGTGATATCTGAGAACATTGTGTTTTTCCTAAATACACTGGTAGCTTATTAGACTTATCAGGTAAATGAGCTTCTTTTACCCTATGAGATGAATATTGCTCTGGAAGTAAATCAATACCAAGCCTTGTAGAGTCAACAGCAAAGATACCGGAGTATTGCTCTTTTCCAGCTGCAGCATTTTATTCTGAAATCAGGGCAAGAACTTGCACAGCTAACGGACTGTGCTGGTGAGCATTGCTCTGTTCCTGCAAAGACCTGTGTGTAAGGACTGGAGCTGACGAGAGCAAGTGAGGTTTGTCAGAGGCAACTCTTGTTTCAGTTGACATTGTATTCTGGTGCTGACAGCGGAAGGCTGAAGTTGCGATTAATTCATTTTCCTTTCACTGTAAACATTTCCTTTCCCCCCTGAAGGTCCATCCAGTCTAGAAAACCGATGGCCCTTGGCAGTACTGGTTATTCTTATGTGGTCACTAAATATGCAAGAGGGCTCTGACTTGTAACTTCTCCCTGAATTTTCCGATCTGTCTGGACTCTGCTCAATGAGTGAGCAAAAGCACACAGTTTCAGCGAGCCAACAACTGACATATTTACAGCGATGGACAGTTCTGTTCTCTGATCTGTTTTTTGGTCTCTGCACAGGCAAACAAATAACTTAAGTGGGAGTTTTGCCTGTGTAATGAATTTAGGAAGCCTTCCAAAATAGGAATAGGATGTGTGGGTAGCAACAGTGCAATAAATAGCCGACTTTTTCCCCCCCAATTATCTGCAGAGAAAGAACAGAGATGGGACTAAGCAACAGAATTTGGATCCAGATTCAAGTTTCAAATCCCCAGTGGAATAAAGATATCCTGATACAGTTTTTTTCTGACCTCTGAACCCCAAAACACAGATACAGACATTACATACAGAGACTGAGAGAAAGCTACCACTATTTCCTCCAATTCTTAGAAGCATTTAAAAAACTATTTCATATGAATTTTAATTATTCACAACAGGACACACGAAGATAGATCCCTGTTCTGCAAATGACAGGCATGCATAGAATTTGTAAAGAAAAATTCCAGATGTGCAGCTAAACCTTTCCTGAGTTGCAATCATATTTTGTTAACATTCCCAGATTACTTGCTTTTTCCTGGGTTTTGTTCCCTTTGTTTTGCCACTGAAAAATTACTATGCAGCAAAACTGTCTGTTAATGCTGTAAACGTGTTCTGGAGGAGAATACATTAGGGAAGATGCTGCTTACCAGACGAACAATCAGAAGTGACATAAATCAGGCTTGAGAGAGAGTATAGGACAGAACTATAGTCTCCTTCATCCTAAGTGAGGACCGTAATTATGGGCTTTTAGGTAAAATCAGTAGTTTTTTCTCCAGGACTCTTGTGACCCCAGCTCGTTTTCCCACAGACTTTTATGTCAAGCACAAGAAAGCACATGCTCCATTGTTTGGTTGAAATATGTGTTTCCTTCAGCTGGAAATGAACGGAACCAAGAATTCTATCCAAGCGAGAAGATCTGAAATGTCCATCTGTCATATTGATCTGCCTGGTGTTTGGTTTTGATCTGGACACTGAACAACAACGTGAAAAAAATAATCCATTGTTACATTGCCTTAGTGAACAAGAATTAGATCTAAGTGAGGAAATTTTTACTTTGTTTAATGCCACAGTATCCGCAGTGGTGCCGGTGATTTAAGATAAGGATCTGGTGAACGCTATCCATGTCATGCCAGTGTTTTCGTGCTATTAAATGACGTTAAGAGGCAAAAGTAAAAAGCCCTGTTAATGTAGGTATCTGATCCTGGCCCCGCATGAAGCTGTCAGTGCTGTGCCACACAGAGAAGCCCTCCAGGCTGGATTTGGACGCTCACGTGCACGTACTCTTCAGCTAGAACTTTCCTTTCCCCATGATAAACTTCATAAGGCATTCCACAGTGTGTGACAAGCCTGTGCATGCAGCCTTTAATGGGATGGCTGCTTAGAGCAAGAATTTGATTGTTTGGAACTAAAGCTTTTGGCCCAAACTCTGTCCACTTACACCATGAAAATGCTACGTTCAATCTAAGAACACATTATCTTACCCGTCAATCAGCCTTCTGTTAAGTATACTATGAACAGTAATATATTTGAAATAATGATGCTGTAAATAGAGTAGGCCTTAATTTTACACGGTTCTGAGGGACATCTGAAATCTCTCCGAGGTCAATGCTCTGAACAAATACTGACTTCAATATGACTTACGGAAATACAACATCATAGGAGCTCTGTTTAACAGACAGATCGGAATATTTGGGACCTGCACAGTTGGAGTTTATCTGCCAAAATACAAATGACAGCGGGGAGTGTGACAAGTGCTAACGAGGAGTTTAGGAAGCAGGGATCCTTTTATCTTTACCAGTTACAAATTCTTGGGCTAGCTGGGCAAAGCACTAATGTGCTGTCTAGACATTTATAGAGAAGCTGATTTGGTTTGTACAATGGTGAGTTACGTAAATGACTAATTACCCTGTATTTTACATGAGCCATCTTTGACTGCCATATATTTCACTGAGATGAGCACATTAAGAGGCATAAACTCTATATGGTAAATCCTGAAAAGTCCCATGTAACTTAATTTTCATAGATAAGAAATGCAAAACAGTCTTTCCAGTGTACCACGATTTTCTTCAGGAAGTAAATCCATTAGAAAAAAAAGAAAGCTTTCTAATGCAATGACACAGGCTAGTCATCTGCACGTGGGACTGAGACTCACAAATTATTGTTCCAGCTGCCACCGGGCAGCTCTCTTTATCAGATCTAATTTACCAATCTTTTATCAAGCCATGTGAGAGACATCTTAATCATGAACGGAGGGATTCATCCCACCTAATGTCAGCTGTCTGAAGTTAGGCAGATGGTACCAGCTGGTCCTCAAGGAGATGCTTACGGTCAGAGGACAGGGGCACCTCCTTGAGATAGCTGTTGTGGGTGTGGGTCCATCACAGTCTGGAGCCTCCCATTTCTTGCTGCTGGCTATCAAGAGACCACAGACATCTGGCTTAGACCTTGTTTTTAGTTTTCTGAAGTCGGGTGGGCTGAATCCCATATGTCTTTCACAGAATACTAATGACAGAGGTGAACC
Organism: Anarhynchus alexandrinus; assembly: GCA_008711295.1. Classification (NCBI taxonomy): domain Eukaryota; kingdom Metazoa; phylum Chordata; class Aves; order Charadriiformes; family Charadriidae; genus Anarhynchus; species Anarhynchus alexandrinus. The sequence goes on along the minus strand of VUYV01000050.1, from coordinate 191,100 downwards.
AAGGGTTTAAAATTTGAATCTGGAAACTGTTTTTCCCCAAATTAGGGATGTGTGATGCCTTTGATTTTGCCTCATCCATTACGGAGAGAGGATCTCACAGGTATTTAGATTAGTACTAAACTCAGTCAGGAAAAACTGAAGAAAATGTCCCTATGAGATATAAAACACCCAGTTAATATGACTGACTGATCCTGAAGGCAGCTGAAAACATGAGACACCAACACAAGGTTTGTGACTTTGCTGATCCAATAGCTGGTATGCACAAAATGTGACATGAGAACAACGGCATCAACCTTCAAACAGCAGATTTTCCTTATTGACAGCAGGAGGTATTCCAGACTGGATACCTCATATTTATCTGATGCTTTGCAACACAATTTTGAATCTAAATAGACTGAAATAATAATAATATTATGAAGGACTTCAGATAGCTGCCTAGATCATGCTGGATAACTCAGAGTCAGCAGAGATAATAAGGAAATGATTGAATGAGAACATGAACGAATGTTTAGTTTAAACATTAGACATGATTTTCGACAAGGACTTGTTGAAATCACATTCTCATCTGGCCTTTCTTAAACAGTCTCCTACTTGAACTTTGTTGTGCCCTTGAAACCAAACAGGTTGAAAGCTTCTTTAAAATGCAAAGAATCAATAGCACTCAGAGATTCTGTGGTTGAGATGGAAAGCAGTGCAGGGTACATAATGTTACATCACCAGCCTGAATTGTTAAATCCTCGTTAATACATACACAAAAACATAAGGTTACATTCTATAATACTGGTTAGGCTAAATATATTGAGATCAGGTTTTATTATTCCCAAATAAAAAGCTCTGTGTATTAAAAGAAAAGTAAATGTGTGCATTTTACTGAAATATGTTTGGGAGTACACTGACCAGCTTCAGTAAAATTACAGAGATTGACCTCAATGTGAGCCAATCCATCTCCACAAAATGTTCTTTTCTTATATTTTCCATTTTCCTTTCCTGTAAATCAAGTTAATCCAAATATAAATAGTGTAAAATATAATGAATAACTGCTGTGAGGTCAGAAGTGGGTCAAAGATGGATAAAGAAGAACTAATCTGAAGACCAAAGGCCATTGTATTTCAGATACACAGGTTTAAAGGTGGAGGAACTCTATGAATTGTAAATGAAATTTGGCAGGCTGAGGCTGGTGTGACTGACATCCTATTGTGGCCATCACCATCTGAATTCAGTTTGCTGCTACGTGCATCCACCTGTGTGAGAAACACTACTGAACTGAAAACACAACATGCTATATGGGAATTGATTTATTGTCATCATCCACAAGAAATGCATTAACTCATCCAATTTAATGAATTAGTTTGATTCAGGTTCATTGATTTTCCTTAGTTTTCTGGGCTAGGTAGTAGTCTCACTTCATTATAATATGCCAGAAAAGTACAACCAAATATCACATACCTATACAAAGATCGGTGTCATCTAATATTATCCAGTTCCGAATAATTGGGACACCTATTTTTAATAGTGACAAGACATATAACTGCTTTTACACGTACCAGTATCAGGAATTCCTAATATGATTCATCTACAAAGTCTAGTTCTAAATACCTGCTGCTGAAATGTAGAAGAATTATAAAACTGATTAAACCTCAGCAGAGGTCAGAGTCCTTCTTTTTCAAAAAGTTATCAGAGCCCAGTATTGGCTGCCTTGCTAAATGTGATAGATATTCCTCTCAGTTTGTTGTTTTAATTTTCTTCCCATTTAGATATTCAGTATTAGGACAGTAACGGCAAATACAATGAAAGTACAATACTGCTGGAATGCTGCTTACAGGGTCCGTGCAGGGGACAAGCCACAGCAGGGTATTTTACTCTAAGCCAATTGCTGCAGATTGATCCTAAGAACATAAAGGGAAAACTGGTAAAAGGCTAAAAATCCAATCTGATGCTCCAGTTCACGTCCAAATATCTGTACTTTAATGACTTCAATTATGGAGGAAATGAGTGCATTAGAGAGAATGCTGCCCTGGCTAATACAGTCTCTTCTTCCTCAAAAAGACATTCAATTGACTTTCAGGAGTCTGAGATTTTTTACAAAAGTTGACGTCCTGTGCTTTACCTCACAAACCATTGTAGTGGATGAGAACTTCTACATCCTCTAATAAGCAGCTGCTTTAAGTTTTGTGACTATCACAAGGAAATTTCACAAACTTATCTACTTTTCAACCTTCCTTTGCCATGTAGCCAGCTGAATGGCAGTCACATTTAAGGCCATATCCAGAGAAAAGTATTTCTTCTGCTTGATTTTAAACCCCCGGGTTTTAGAGGCTAAGCCATCTCTCTGAATTTATTGGTAATGGATGATGATAATTGGCCCTGAAAATGAAGCCCCAGATGAATGGAGTTCAGCACACAAGTACTGGCACTTCATGTGACAGAAGGACTACTTCAGAGCTGCGGCCTGACATTATTCCTCGTCTGGCGCAGTGCTGTCAGGCATCTCCACAATCACCTATCCATCAAGAACACTTCCTTTTTGCAGCTGAGATGATCCTGTCCATTTGGAAGCTCCAAAAGAGAGTAGCCATGGGTAAAGCCATGGGTAAAGCACAGGGTGCCACTGTTTGTCCAGAAGGTGAAGACCTGGTGTTTCTGTGGCAGAATACGTCCAACGGGGGAGGTGCCCACCAGACCCTTCCCAGGGACATTTATTAGCTTCTCAATAAAGTACTGTCAGGCATAACACTGGCTTTGGGTCTACCGCCAGCTCCTTTCTAGCCAGCATGGAGGATGAGCAGGAACATTTTGGTCCACCTGCTCCAGTGTGAGCAGCCAGCCCAGTCTCTGTGGGACTGAGATTCCTCTGTCCAAGCTGCGAGAAGAAGGAACCAGAATTTTGTCAGTAATTTGATATGCTTCAGATTACTGGACTGGATCCTCAGCTGGTAAAAATCAACATTAACCAAGCTGATATTTTTTGGTCACAGTACACCACTTGAGTATATGATCCATTGTATTTTCCAGTGTTGAAATATCTCAAGTAAAAGGATATTACATTATGTAATACTTGTCATCTTGGTGTCTCAGTTCAATTTGCCGCAGAGCTCTGACAAAGTTACAGAGAAACTTCTCTTTGATCATTAGGTGATAGAGATAAGAGCAAGTGTCATTGTGAAAGTAAAGATGAAAATATAAACTATACAAGCAGTTCTGAGAATTTATATAGTGCCACAGAACATTTCTCCTGAAATCCTATTTAGGAATTAGGGTTTGCTATGCTGAGTGAGCCCAGGTGCACTGGCTGACGTCCATTTGAGTAATTACATTCAGCTCGATATGAAGTTCTCTTTTCAGAGAAGCAGTGTATTCTCTCTTCATCCTGACACATTTTACAGTAGTGGTGCCTATTATTTCAAAGCTGCACCCAGCCTCAGAGACAGCTGCACTTCACTGATAGCTGAAACAATCCTTGTACCCATAGTTCACATTCTCTTTCAGACTCTACCCTGCTTCACATTGCATGTCTTGTGTAAAAGTGCTTACCCTCTTTTGCAAACAGCTTTGAGAGGCACAGAAGAGCAAGTGAGTCACCTGGGTGATAGCTAGTCCTTCCACAACTGTAAGGAACGACAAAGCATAACGGGGGAGGAAAAGAGCTCAAGATCATAACAGCCAGCTCCTGTGTCCAGAGTCCACTGTAACATTCCTTTGTAAGCTTGCCTGAAAGAGTAGAGAATAGCCCACATCTGCCCCAGCCATCAGCCAGTGAGATGTGCACAGAACTTTAAAATACATTATTTTTCCCGAAAACAACAGATCTCCCTCAGTCCTTTTTCATGTCTCATATCCCACCTGGAGTAAGTACAATGTAGAATACTCATTATTCAGCTACCCCTGCAATAGGGAAACTATGTCACCAACAAGTACTGGCCACTGCCCCTAACTAATGTGTGAGTACATGCAGGGACTGGTCCTGAGGAAAGTCAAAGAGTAAGACAAGTGTACGATACAAGAATGATTTTACCATTCGTCACTATTCTCTTTTTTTAAGCCTTCCACTTTGATTTGTCATCCTCCTCCCCTTTTTCCTTCACAGCTAGAGCTTTATCTATCTCAATGCTATAATTTCTTCACTTGGTTCCATTACCAAGGGAAGTTTGCTTCTAAATCCATTAAGTGTCTTAAGATGTTTAGCCACAAGGCATGGAAAAGGGTACTCTGTCTTACCACGGAAGCAGCAGCACTGTGCACTGGTGTCTGATGCCACGCCATTTAAAACAACAGGCGTGCCTCCTAAATCACCGTATTCCACTCTTTTGTGTTTTCTTTCTTTTATCTTAATTCATGTCTGAACCTGGTTCAACAACTTCAAAATGACACTAAGATAGAGCCAAATTCTATTCTGGTACGTGACTGGCTGCTAGTAAATCGTGACATACTTAATTTTTATTTCATTAGGAGTTTACTAGACAAGCTGTTATTACCCATGATGCCATCATGGGGCAAGAAAAGCTTTTTATGAGAGGAGCGTACAGGAAAAGTTGTTCCTACACAAAAAACATTAACAGATATACTTATTTTATTACCGTTCAACATATGGGAGGGAAAAATAAACCCACCAGTGTATTTGCCAAATGGAAAAGCACCAAATTGGTTAGAGGGGAAAAATTATTTTCAAACTTCTGAGAAGATTTTACAATTAACAAAGAAATGTGAAATTAAATTAAACAAAACACAAAAATATGTAATTGTGCTCTTTTTACCATCATTGTTTATTCCTCCTAAGAGTCCTGTTTACCCCTTTTTTGCCTCTTTTGACCTGAGTGGATTGAGTTGCGACCCCTTTCTCTGGTTTTCATGGTAATCTCACACTTGGCCAAAGAACAGAGGAACTGAACAAAGCTGTTGATATGTAAATAACAGCTTTGAAGATAGAAGTACCAGATTGTTCCTAAAAAGAAAAAAATGCATTTGCTTTTTTTTTTTTTACCAGATTAAAAAAAAAATCCTGATGTATAATTCAAATGCTGCCTGAAATCAAAGATTCCATTATCTCTGAAGAATAATCATTTCAGTCAAACCAGGTATTTCCAGAGAGCTGTGGAAATTGTATTAAGAGTGCAAAATGTTACATTCTAAATGTTGTTGACAAAATTGCTTATTTCAACCCTATTTCAGTTTCCATGTATTTCATTACGAGTACCTTTTGTCAGGACATTTTAAGAGATGGGATGGTTTTCCCCTATGTAAAAACAACTGAAGGCCAGACTCTGATGCCTCGGCTCCCGCTAGGTGGTATCTGAATCACAGAGTTACAGAGCTGGAAGTGACCTCTGGAGGTCATCTGGTCCAACCCCTGTGCTTAAGCAGGGTCACCTAGAGCTGGTTGTCCAGGACCATGTACAGATGACTTCTGAACATCTCCAAGGATGGAGACTCCACCATCTCCTTGGGCAACCTCTGCCAGTGCTCAGTCACCCTCACAGTGAAAAAGTGTTGACGTTCAGGCAGTAACTCCTGTGTTTCAGTGTGTGCCCATGCGTTGTTCCTCTGATCCCAAAGAGACTCTCCCCTGGATCACAGAATTTCTGATAGGTAGGCTCCAAAAACTCACTGAAGTCAACAGCAAGTAACTTCTACACTTCTGGGCTTTGAACAAGACCCTGTATAACTAGAAGGATGAAATTATGTCCATTCTCCTACAACTGCAGTCTAGTCTAGCATGCATTATTATGGCCATATTTCTATATGAAATCTGTCCATGGAACGATTTACAGGGATGGGCGCTTTCACTTTTCAGGGAACTACCCTAATGCTTTAGTGCAAACATGCAGTTGCTGGTGTGTAGGTAATACTCAGATTATGAGTTGTGCTTGCACAAATGTCGTAAAATGAGCCTTAATAATGAAAGGAGCTTAATGCAGAACAGCCTCAAAAGGGAGGATTTGCTGCTGATGCATGCCGGCTGCAGATCCTGCCCCCGAATACCCACCTTGCCTGTGAAAGCTGTCACCTCTGATGGAGGAATATGTTTACAGGTAAGAAGGGACCATTTGCAATTATCTCATCTACACTGAAAAAGAGAATGCTTGTGTTATTTCAATACCAACACCACTTCAGTTTAATGGCTTTGCCTCAATACTGTGGGTTGGGCAGTATTCATGATGCTTAGCCACAGGCACCTAAATACGGTCCAAAGTCATGGCTGCCAATCTTTCCACTCTGAATAGGAGGGCACCACTTTTGCTAATATTGACTGCCTGAGCTCTTTGCATAAGGATGTACAATTTTCTGGATGTTAGGCAGGCCAGACTGTTGGACATGACAGAAAAATAGCTGATGCATACGTAGGGATCAACTGCAGTAAGACTAGAAAGTCTTGGATGTATCAAAATTGGTTTAAATACATAGTAGATAGCACTTGCCACTTTTAGACCCGCTCGTGTTCATCAGTCTTCTTGCATAGACAAGGGACAAAGGCAGGGCTCTTGAGAAGGCCATGAAGAACAGGACTGTTCCTCTTCCCACTGCTGAACAGTGAGCCTTGGGTATCAAACCGAGCTGGGAATCTACCTGCATTAGGTTCCTTTTTTTTTTCTGTGACCGCAAATATTCCCATGCTGCTATGTCTGTGTATCCGAGGGTAAAAATGAGCTCCTAGTTTCTTTTTTTAATTTGTCAGGCTCAACTTGGCATCCAGGTATTCCCACACTACCCTGCACCCATACTCTACCATGACCATTATTTTTTGCTTTCTTGCATCTCTCTCATTCAGTCTTTCTTTTTCTTGCTTAGGAGTCTTTCTAATTCACCACATCTTTTTGTGAAAAACTGCACTCCTTTTCCTTCTGACCCTGTGTCTTCTTCATCTACTTGTGCTGAAAGACTGCAAAGATATCTTAATTATTTTCCTACTAAAAACAGCATTGTGAAAAAAACCCTTATATTGTTGCTTACCATGACAATACTATAGTCTCATGTTGCTGATAGTCACTAAGAACAAGAAAAATCAGACTTTAAGCAATGTAGAATTTGTCTTTTCTACATCTGTATCTTAGAAACAAATCTAGTTAAACAGCCTACGTGCCAGATAAGAAAAGGTAATCTTATGTCCCTATTAATTCTGAATTGGTGCCAACTTCATCAGGCAATATGAGCTATTTATTTTTCTTTACCTTTTGTCTGTCAGGCACCTTGACTGTTTATTACCAGTAATGCTCACCCATTGTTTATCATCATGCAGAACTGTAACTCTTTGGAAAGCAGAAGTCAGCATCACTTTGCCAGTTCTCAAAATACGGACAGAATCAATAACAGTTCAAACTGTCCCCATCAAAGCATCCTGAAGAAGAGGCAAACTGGGCTGTTCAGCAGAGGCCAGTACATAATTTGTGAACTACCAGAACTTCACCCGACATCCCCCTGAGCTTCCCCATGGTTTTCTCCAAAAGGTGAAAATGTAACTGTTTCAGAACACTGGGAAGGAACCTCTGACATGCACTTTCACACACTAAGACACCTAACCTAGGTCTTACACAACAGATGGCTGCAATAGTGGATGTACTCACTTCCACTCATTCACTACTGGGTAGAAAGATTTAAAAACAGGACACTATTGAGTTTGGGTAGTTCAAATAAATCATTTCTGAATCATGTTCATTTTTATTCATAAGGAGGATCAATACTGCTCTCCAAGAAGCCATCAAGTTGGGTTTTTTTCCTTCTTCTACAGGAGCTCAGGTGTTTTCCCTCTGGCATATCCAGAGCAGGTCTTGTACTAGCACTGGCATCCAAGACAGTTGTGCTTCTTCCAGGCAGTGCAGAGATTTGCGTTTCATTGTGGACTTCTTTCACCCTCTGTGTCCATCCACTGAAGCAGCTCAGAAGGACACTCCATCCCAATGCAGGGGACAAGCGCAAGGTGGAAACTACCATGTGCATATTCTGCAGGAGACTGTTTGGGCCAGGGCATCAGATTACACTTTGGTCTGAAGCTGCTGCAAAACTACGTGCTCAAGTGCCAGGCTGAATCAGTGCCTGAAATGAATTCTCCATCTGAAGCAATTCAGCAACTCTCTAGTGGGGTGTTTGGTTTTCTCATCTTGTCCTTGTGCTATAAAATGCCCTTGGCCACTACCAAGCAGTTTAGAAGGGAGCAAACCACTTCTCACAGTGTTCATTTGACTGAAACCAGAATTAAATGCTGTTCTTCTCATCTCACAACCCTCCCGTTGTGTCCAAGACCAGGAAAAGAATAAAAAATCTGAAGTCTGTGCTCTTCAGAGTAGACCACAGTGAAAAAAATGGAAGGTTTGAGAAATTTCAACTTGCTCACTGGCTTCCAGCGTAAGTTGACTTAAAAAAGGCTTAAATCTCTGGACTTTAAACTCATCCATTCTTAGAATATATGTATATACACACATTTAATGGCATATAATAGCAATAATCCCATTTACCTCTGAGAAGACTGGAAGATTAAAGCTTCTGCCAATCTAGTGAGCAAACAGTCAGGCTGCAGCATCATACATGCCCTCTGTATATTCCAAGGCAAACAGACCTTGCTTTTAATTAAAGCACAACTTGGACAAATAACTCAGGGAGCCACTTATTAGTCACACGTGTAGGTCGCCCCCAGAAACTACACAAATTAACCTGAAAAAACAGGGGGTTAATTAAACAGAAACTATACAAACTTAGGCACAGACTGTATTTTTTTCTGTCTGTCGATGCATAACACAAAAGAATCTCAATCCTGATGTGACCTTGCATGCTACCATGATATAACACTTCCTACTACTACGAATACCATTTTAGACGTATTAATTTTGATTCATCCCAAAGCTATCTGTGTTATGGAGGCTGGGGTGTGGATTATCAACTACTAGCACCATCATGATGTTGTCATGCACAGAGTACACAGTAATTTGCACGGACAGATCTCGAAATACTTATAATGCATTCATCAGAAACCTTTAAATGGTTTTAACTGCTTATCCGCAACTCCATATCTGTGAGATTTTTATCCTTGATTAGACGGATATTCTAGTGTATCTATCATTCTTTAATTGAGAGAAAAACGTGAGTGATTCTGAACATTATACTTGTGCTTTGAACTTAATCTTCCACAAGAAATCCTTACAAGGATCAAAAATGTGACTTCTTATTTATTTAATCTGATTCTCATGAGCGCAAAAAAATGGGGGCAATCCCACCAGTGCCACTTAACATTTGAAGAGAGCCTTTTGTGAACCTTGCTATTAAAATGGCCATGATAGTAGGAAGCAACTCTAATTTGGCTATGAATCATAGAGCTATTCACAGGAAGGCTCTTAGCAAAGACAAAGGCCCTGCTGTCCATTATACACCCAGGAATTGCCTCCAGATAAATGCAGCTTGTCCTTCGATGTAAAGCGACTCATCCCAGTCCACCCAGCAGCCTCCATTGTTCGCCCTAATGAAAATGCACTCTGTAACGGAGAAGCTGTCTAATTCATTACAGCGGAGACTATTTTTTCAGCCTACTGCTTTGTACTGAAAACTGTAAAAATCCCCACAGCAAGCAGAAGTGGGTTTTTTTTTTTTTCCTACACAAAATTTAACCTTCATTTGCAAATGGCAAAACCTCCTTTTTCTTTAAAAATAAGTAAATAATAATGGCGTTCCTTTTGTGTGTATTTAGCAGAAAGGTAAATCTCCAAGAGCTTTCCTCTATACCATCTTCAAAAAGAATCTCTTCTTTCTGGGTTTTATATATCTACAGAAGCCTTGAACAAGAGGAGGCAATTTCACTGCCTGCCTTTATCCTCCTCCTGGCTCCCTTCAGTTAATATTTGTCTAATATTTGTTAATTGCTACTAAAGATGCTGTATCAGGTAATGCATTTAATTTACCTACTGAGCCTGAAACCACAGGACGGAAAGTGTATCTGTGGATATGCCACTGTGGAGCAGCACCAGTAGCTTTGGGCTACAGCAGCTAAAAATAACTCGCTCTGTGCTGCAACTCAGGTATGAGAGATTCAGACCATTCATAAGCACTGCAATTAAAAGCATCAAATGGGATGGAAATACCCTCCTCCATCACTCTGGCAGTTTGTTTTTGATGAGTATGTATGTGCAGTGGTGGAGTTTTTTAGTTTGTTTTGTGTGGTGTTTTTTTTTTTTTTTAGGCA